>JARHVA010000729.1:2227500-2392500 GCA_037957365.1 Torreya grandis
ATATCTTGTACTTGTAAGTCATTACTTATTTGGAATCATTCAGTTTCATTAAAACAAAAACTTCACTCACTGGCTATGGTTTCAAAAGGTTCATAATATATGCCCATGAAATAAGTAACCCTCTCTCTCTTGATAGGTTTAAATAGTTATTTGAATCCTTCAAAATATTATAGGTCATATCAAGGACCTATTTTTATATCAAAATAATGTTATTATGTTACTCAATATATTTATACTATCAACACCAAATTACACACCTTATTTGACAACTCAATCCCTCACTAGGTAGTAAACAAAACTCTCTAATGATGAGTTATTTTTAAAATGTGATACATTATCAATGCCACCACTAACATATAAAAGGTTATAGGGACTAGTTATAGACATGAGGATATTGTTCAAAAATTCTATGTATGCTCACCTCCACCAAATTCAAGTGGTTCTCTCCAAATGAGATTGTCATCTTCTTCTCAAATTATTTTCCTATAATGTCTATTATAATGCCTTTACCTATATACATAAGGAGTTATTCAATCATTATCAAAGAAAAGCACACATTATTACTTCAATAGATTCAACCAAAAACAACAAAATTCTTTTTTTATTCACATTGTCAGTCTTGATTATAGAATTTTGTCCGTGAGAGGACTTGTCACTCTAAAAACTATTTTCTTTGCACTCAAACATGTAACAAACACATTGGAAAATTGCATTTGGATTCATGGATCCCTCAATAGAATTCATAATCAATATGAAGCAATATTAAATAGATAAGGGGGTAACAAAACTCATACAACCTTCTTATTTCAATAGTTTATCTTTTCTTTATTCACTAGTTAAGCGTAATGATTAACTTATGTTTGTGAATTATTATGGGAAAATATTGCTAATTAATTTTTATAATTGTTTTTCTGGTGGCATTAACACTACATCAAGAGTTTTGTAGAAATATGAGATGAATTACATAAATTTATATGGAAGAAATCAAATTTACTAGATTAGCTCAATGTAGAACAACAAACATTGTAAGAAATAACATGTGTGGTGGCCGAGGCCATCAATTGGAAGAGGCTTGGTACCACAACAAATTCTAGGCAACCTAATAGATATAACTTGGTGAATGTTCTCCTACACTTTAACATGGCATATCTTGCCTACCACATTCCAATGGTGAGCTATGAGTACACAACATTTATAGATAGGTCAGATAATGATTTATACAAATAGTGGTCATATGAATGGCCATAGAATGATACCATTTTACCTAATGTGTGGGGTACTCTTGGTGTTATTCTAACATATTTGAGGCCCATCTTGGATAAGTTCTTAACAATAAAGGTGTCTAATGATATGGATGTTTATGTGAATCCAAATCAAGTATGAAATATTTTCATTGGTGCCAAATTACCATTCAAAGTGCATTTCAAACTATATAGTGTTCAAAACAACCTATTTTAGGCCTCCAACATTTATTCAGGGTAACCATATGCAGTATTGTGGAAGAGATACATAATCTCCCATAACATAGACTTTCCTCTCATACAACTAGGCCAAATTATTTCAAGAACGAAACAACTATTTTTTACATGCATGTTCTACAGGATGAAAATAGCGATGACAACAATCCAATGGATGAAAGTGATGTTTTTAAAACTAAATAAAATAGTTTTATAAAAATATGTTTCAATATTGATAAACAATTTAATTTTATGGTAAATAAAGTAGATATTTGTGTAGTACATATTTATTACTGATGTTGATGATGATGTTAGTTGTTGTTCTTAATGTTAGTTGTTGTTCTTGATGTTGATGTTATTTATTTACATTGATGTTTCAATGTTGATGCAGATAATAAGCTACTTATCTCACACTTTGCATTGTTCTTTATTGCATTTCTTTGCAAAATTGTACTTATTCATTGCTCACTATGTGTTTTATGGTTTTTTAACATATTTTTAGGTTCAAGGTATCTAAGCATGCTCTTTGACTATGTTTCTAGGACCTAAGGGCATTCATATTAATCTTACTCTCTTCATATAGGGTTTCAAAAGGAATTTCAAGTTTCATAAGGTCTGTATGGTTACAAGACACCTCTTCAATCCATTATATTTCCACACTTGAGCCTCTATTCAACTTTTCTATGAAGATATTTACGTCACTATACATTCAAGATCTATCTCAAGGTTTTGACTTCATAAAAATGTTTATAAATGTTGTCAAACATTGAAAATACTTTGAATAACATCCTTATACCTTTGTAAACATTGGATTCCATTTCCTAATCTCAGTTTTCACTACACTATCCATGGTATTACCTCTTCTATGCACATAGTCCTCCATTTACTAAATTTGCAAGTGACTTATTGTAAGTTTCTATTAATGGTTTTCTAAATATCATTATTTATTAAGACCATGAAGGCTCTCCAATCTTGATTCTAATATCAAATAGATTTTTGAAACACTTGATCTTCACTATAAAGCTCCTATACTCCTCTTGTTAGCTTCCTAGACACCATTATTTGCACAATGACCAATCACAGGTCTGTAATTTTTTTCCTCAAGTTCTACATCACTAAACAAATTTACCAACTTTGTTTGAAGGTGAGAGGTCCAAGACATTTTGTGACATCTTTCAAAATTATTCCCAACTCTTTTGATATCTTAGTTAATTCTTTTACTACATTTTATAAACTCATAACTTGAGTATGCTCTTTCTACAAGGACTATGTCATCCTAAAACTAGTTAAGATAAAAAGTAACAATATGAATGGTCTCACATATGTTTAATAACATAAAAAAATCACTCACTAGATTCAAACTAAATTTTAGAAAATAATACACTATGAAACTTTTTCCCTTGAGCAAATAATAAGCAACTAGTCTCCATTTCTATACACAAAAATTAGGGTTACAGACCCATTTTTAAAACTTGAAGTCACCATTCATTTTTTTTGGGTCTTGAGAACTTATTTTTTTGAGTTCACATGAAAAACTGATCACAAAACCAAAATTGAACCATTTTTGAAAGAAAGTAACTACATACATTGGGAGAAAGGTAAGATCATTATGCTATCAAGTTGTTGATGTGAATAAATAGAAGAGAATATCTTAATGATAATTCTTAAAAGAAAGAGACCCCAGAATGGAAGTTGACAATATACATGCCCTATTTCTATACTTGCATTGTTGTTTCATGGCTGCAAGGACTGATCTTTAAGAGAATCCATATGATTAGTGAGTTCTTGGCTTCTAAAACATGTTGGTAAGTTCATTTTGGAGGTTTTAAGTGGTTCATTATCTCTCTTTGATTGAAACATTATTTTTGGTTATCTAACAGGGACACAATCATGTAGGAAACCCTTGTAATCTATACAATCCAAGAGAAATTGAATTAGAATGTGTGAAAGGAGGATTGGATTTTGGTTTTCAAAGGTTGGATGAGTTGCATTAGGGTGAGACCATTATAAGCATTCAAGACATACATGCCATCTTTTATGAACATTCATATATAATCCAACCTATATGTTACATTATTAAGCAGTTTGTAATTAATAGAAAAATGTCATGGCTCCAAAAATGCCTATAAACTATGTCATTACCACTCATTTTTTGTCAGTTTATATTTAAAAATAAAAAATAATCCATATTATTAGAGGAAGCTCCAAATATAGGTCAGGAACCCACTTGAGGGACTTTAAACACCATGATAACATAGCCCATATACTTATCAATAAGATGACATAGCAGATTTTCATAAACAGTCAATTTCTATTTTTTATGGTGAAACAACTACTAAACACAGTCATCCATTCATTCATAAAGGACTTAAATACACAAGATGAACTAGGCAACTGGTGGAAAATAAACATTGATTTTGTACATTAAAATGTTAATAAGCATGTGTGTCAATTGATTTCCATCCAAAATCATAAGCATACATCATGTAATATGGGACACACGAGTAATTGCACACAACTAATTATCATTGTTCATGTATGGAATACCACTTCTATTGGGAGACTTCCCATTGGCTTGTGAAAACTAGATATCTAACTTCACCATCAAAATCTATAGCTACTACTCATATATGGTAACTATTCCTTCATGCTTTATTTTCATGTCCTACACAGTCTCTACCCTTGTATCACATAATCCTTTTGTGTAGGCATGGGCAACTTGTTGATTGATAAACTTTATTTCAGCATCCATCTTCTCATCCCTTAGTGTGATAAGTGCATGGTGCAACTTCTTGACCTCTTTGATCTTGTCAGCCAACACAATTTCCATCATGATAACCTTTGCCATTACACCATCATGAAGCTCAGTAAAAAATTGGTTTTCCCTCTTGAGTGATTTTTTTTTGTAGACATTGGTGACAGCTGAAAACCAATATGTTCTTCTACACCCATTAGATTCTAAGATCTCATTCTTGCGATAAATTCTTCCATGTCCTCGAGCAATTGGGTAGCCATATTCTCTTCTAGATTTAGGACTTCATCTACAAAAAATATGATGCACATGAAAGTCAATGATAGCATTCAATATTTTTAGAATTGAAAAGATAAAAAAAGATAGACATAAATGAGGGTCCATGATAATATTTAAAAGCTAAGAGCATCCAATTTTTTATAAATATGAATAGTTTCCTTACACACAAAGAGTTTTCTAACTTAAATGAAAACAATGAAATCATTATATTAAAATATGAAATCATTACATGTGGCATGGTCATTCTAATTTATCAGAGTGTTTCCCCATTCCTTCTCACCCCTCTTCCCCTACCTCAAACTATGGGCCATGGTCATCGACAGTTGTGTTGATTGCTTGAACAAACAAACACATGATATGAGATAAAGGAATTTTAGAGAGACAAGCCATGAATAAAAATATTATATTTCACTCATCCCCACCATGGTTACTTTTATATAAACAAAGAGACATGTGAACATGTGAAATTTTTCATGAAAATGTGAAATAATGAAAGGAAAATAAGGTATACATGTGAAGACAATAGATCACTAGTCAAAAACATCACATATCATACACGTAAAAAATATACGATGAGCACACTGGAAAAACATTGCATTATTGAACCATGCATGATTGTGTAATACATCAGTAAATGCAAATTAACCACCAAACCATTGCTTGAATCATACATAAAAAAAAAATTACGTATCCATCACAAACCAAAAATAAAAAACTTGTATTCAAATCTCCTATCCAAATAATATGTTTGACCACACATCAAACATGTCATACATATTATGCCAAAATGTATGTATATAAATAATAGTGTCCAAGGCCATAGCTATAAGGTAATATCAATGTTCATGTCATGGCCTTTAAGCCTCTAGAAAGGGACAAAAAAGTGGAATCAGTCAACCACATGAATGCACACATGTGCATGTTACCCTAGACATCTACATTTCAAAATGTGTAGTTTAGAAATATTGCCAATATACAAGAATAATACACCAACATGAAGACTAAACTTGTCAATTTTGATAAATAAGTAGTAACTATCATACCTCCTAAACATGGTCCATCCATGCCTATGACTACACCAACTCATCTGCACCAAAAGCCTATATGCAATAAAAATATACATCACTATCAAAATATGTAATGGCAGGGTTGACATAAAGGTATGAGGAAAAAATAAGAGTGCATATAATATATAGTCATTGTAATAAAAATAATATGATTTGTGAGGAAACCTATCATGCACACTTTCATTTATTATGCTCCACCCTTGACAAACATATTTACCATTCTGTTAATGCATTTCTCTCAAATAAATGTGATCCTCATCACTAGAATGGGATTGAGGTTCATCCCTCTATAATCAGAATGGTGATTTTTGTATAAATATCAATATTAATATTGAGTAATTTGAATTAAATTTAACATTAAATTTGTTAAAACTAACGAACATAATGCATTTAACCTAAGGTCCATTATTTCATGTACCTGACTGTTGCTCCAGCCATTCTCTTTCTCTCTTTATTTGTCGATGATATTCTCTCATTGAATGTAATATTCCCTTCTTCGTGCCAAGTTTTCACTTGAATCTTATGTAACCATCTCATCTTTTATAGGATTCAATGATGTCTCGCTAAGATAACATAACACAAACACATCTTCCCTATCCAAACACAATATTTCCATCCTATCTCTCTTGTTGATGCTCTAATGTTTCTAGAGTCGGTCTATGGGCTTCCTTTTTGTTTGCCTTTTGTTGATTTATCTTACCTTAGGCATACATTTTCCACTTTTAACACACTCAAGGGGCCTTTTTGGAATTGCTTGTCAACCATGAATATTACAATGGTGAGTGCTAAGACTATCTCATGACCAAAATGGATGGCCACCATTTTCTCTAAATGTATCACATGGTAAAGGTGCACATTCTGTCTCATAATACCACAATCCTTGATTCTGTACTCACATGCATACTATCATTCAACAACTAAGAGACGTGAGGTTAAGAGCATGAAGTAATAAAAAAAAGTATAGTGTCATCAAACACAATATAATGTTAAAATCATTAAATAATAAACATAAGATAATTCCATCAAATATAATAAAATGTTCTTAGAAAATTTATTTCCTCCTCCATTTCAAATTATGAAGCATCCAGAAGCCAATCACTATCAGCATCATCATCAACATCCTCATCATCATTGTCATCAATGCCATATGACTCCACCACCTCCCACCACATGGGTGGACATATATATGTGATTCCAACTCCAAACATATATGGAACAACAAACACATATCTATGAGCATGTCAAATGAAAGAGAGACTAGAAAAAATATGCACATTGATAGGGACATAATCATTATGTAGGTGACTATTAGCCACATCCACATGGCTCCACTCCACCCCTTCTAACTAAAACAAAAAACAAAAACAACATAAAAAAATGCATGGTATCTTGAGAGAATTATAATCCTAATTGTTGTAAGAGGGAAGAAAGAAACATTATTTAACTTTAGGGGAAATCAAACATTAAGTGCAGCTAAAGTTTCCCATACGTATCTTAATAAATAGTCATTGGATGTTTAGTGGACACCTTCTTCACCTTTTGTCTACTCCACCTCTTCCTCCTACATTATTAATAAAGATATCATAGATAAAAATAGGGATGCATGGTTTACAATTATTGATAATGGGAAAAAAAGAGAGAGTACACAAAATATGCACATTTATAGGTATGAAGTCATTATGCAAGTGACTATCAACCACATCCTCATGGCCCCACTCCACCCCTCCCAACTAAAACAAAAAATAAAAACAACATAGAAAAATGCATGGTGTGTTAGTCAAAATTATTGTAATTTTGGTTGTTGTAAGATGGAATAGAGAAACATTATTTAACATGAGCAGAAATCAAACATTAATAGCATCCAAAGGTTCCCATACATCTCTTGAGAAACAACTATTGGGCACTTTGGCGACACCCTCTTCACCTTCGGCCTATTCCACCCCTACTCCTATAGTATTAAAAAAAGACAATGTAACAAATCAAAAGAGGGATGCATGGTTCATAAATATTGAGAATTTTAATTATGTGACAATAACATTAAATTAGGCATTGAAAATACATGGACCATCAATAAAATAACATGTGTTATCCCCTTGTTTGCATCTTTATTCGATAAAGATTCTATCTCACACTGGCACTGCACCCACGGTTATTCATGGGTAGGGGATGGTTGTCTCATAATAGTGGGAATACCATCCCCAATTGTTGACCTTCCATATAGCTTCCTCGTTCAATCTTCGAGGGGGTGAGGGAAACATCTAAAATGAGCACTTGCATGCAATGAAGACTTTCGAACAACTTCTTTCTCCTAACACAATGCATGTCACAACAAATTAACATAAAAAAAAATACAACTCAAATTCATGTTTGGGTACAATAGATAAAAATTTATACCATTTATCTGGTCTCAGCACAAATTTCTTTGAGGAAATTATGTAATTCCCACTCATCCATCTTAAATCTATATCAATTAACATTCATAATATTTGTTGCTAAAAAATAATAACTTACATTCAAATAAGTCAAGAGTATGCTTTAAAACACAAATCCTTACCAATGAAATGGTTATATAAATCACCATAAAGGTCATCATGAGAGTACAATGGTATGCCGATACCTAGGGTAAGCTGACTAGTTGACAACGTAATGTAGCAGTCATGAAATGATTAGGCCAACCACTATTTATGAAATTAACAACCTATATTGAAAGTATATATTATGAGCCTCCAATAAGGAAATGTACATATGAGAAGGCATTACATTTTTTGTAGATAGTGTAATGTTCCAAAGAAGAGATTTTATTTTCACATTATGAAAACTTAAGATACCAATTCATTTGGAAACAATCTATATAATATGGCAACACCTCATATGGTGATTCAAGGACAAGCTGAATGAAACTTTTTATGTGGTAGATGAGATAGACTAAATGTAATGTTACATTACATTTTAAAAACCTTAAAAGAACCAAAACATGCCTATTGTAAATTTTAAAAGTTAGAAATAATATTTGTGAATCTTGGAATATCAAGTCCAAGGATATTGTGTGCAAAAACTTAAAATTCACTTGTAGCTTCTATGAAAGATGTTGATGGAAATATTTAATAAGCTTACTAAACATTCTGAATTAACAAGTCAACAATAGTAAGTATATATTGCATAGCACAATGGGAGTACTACAAACACAAACATGGATTCACACACTCTTACTTTATGGAAGTCTGCACAAACACATGAAATACGATAAGAATAACACTTTCAATGCACTTAAAATCACACATACATGATGAACCCATCACAAAGAATAGAGTACATTTAGGAACTTGAAATCATAAATACACAGGAAATGGTGAATAAAAATAAAAGATTTAAAAATAGATCTCAAGAAATTAAATCTTGGAAAATACTATAGAGGCTCTTAAACACCCTACAATGGGAGTAAAACAAACATGGATTCACACACTCTTAATTTTTGGAAGTCTGCACAAACACATTAAATATGATAAGAGCAACACTTTCAATGTATTTAAAAGCACACATACATGATGACCCCATCACAAAGAATAGAGTAAATTTAGGCACTTGCAAGCATAAATACACATGAAATGGTGAATAAAAACACATGAATTTAAAATAGAGGTGAAGATATCAAAGCTTGGAAAATACTAGAGAGGCTCCTATACACCATGTTCTACCTTGTTACATAGCTCTCTTCCTTTAAATTCATAGTGCATATGACCCTACAATAAGAACTTGTCTTTATGTATAGAAATAGTTTATTAACAAAGACAAAATCCTGGGTGAGCTTAACCTTATGTACAGTGGTCCTCTGCCAAGGAGAAAAAAGGCCTGAGTAATAGTAGCTATAGGTAAAATTGAAGACAAATGTCCTTTTAGAGGATTTATTACAATCTTCCCTACTTTTCTTTGCATTTTCATCTAAATAATTTATGCAAAGGAGGCTTATGAACATAATGTGAATGTGCTTATCTAGAGTGTTTTCCTTTTTTCCCCATACCTATTCTTGCTTCATGTGTGTTGGATTTTGTTTGTGTTAATAATTTATGAATTCAATTTTTTTCACATTTATAAAAAACTATGGGATTTATTTCCTTGTTCAACTTATTTAATGACCACTTGCCCTTCTATGATCATAAATATAAATGAATCTATCCTAAATAAGTTAGGGATTCATTACATTTCTATCCAAAATAATGTTCATTAATTTCATTTTCTAGGAGGATCATTACATTTCTATGACCAACATAGACATTTCCAGGGCTTTATTCACACTTTCAGGTATAGACATTGCATTGTGTTTCACTGTGTATTATGCTTTAAAGTGGACATTTAATTTTTTCACACTTTTGCCTTCTATGATCACAAATATGAATGAATCTATAATAAATAAGTTAGGGATTTAATTTTATAAAGGGTCATATGCACAATTATCTTTTATGTAGGGTCATATGTACTACCATTTTAATAAGGTAACACTGAGCTTTGCTTTCTTTTATCCTATACAATGACTATCTATTAAAGGATATTTTGTGTTTGAACAATGCAACTTTGTTTCCTTTGAAATGGAGGATTGAGTATGTGTTTTTTTATGAGAAGAACAACTTATAAACTATGTGGAAACTCAAGAATACTATTTTTAAACAAATTTCATAAACACAGTTCAAAATCATGCAGACAACTATGTGTTAAGACATAGTCTATAGAGAAGTAAGGGTAACCTTGAACAGGGGCATACGAAATGAAATGGTCACTTGAATTTGTGAAAATGATAAAACCTTCCACAATTTACCTTGATATTTGACTAAACACTGACTCCTCCGCTCTTGTTTGGACCACCTCTGCTTGAGCTATCTCCCTCCACCTTGGATCCAACAATGAGTAAATGGTGAAGGACATCTATTTGAACTTTAAGCTTGGCATTAATTGATTGAAAAGAAGCCATAGGAGATTAAAGAAAATATAATAAAACATGATTATCTTTATGTTATGGCATGATATTCCAACATTATTATCTCATTATTTGCATACAACATTGTGTCATGCCATGTGACAAGTTCAATGACACCTAATAGTCACAGTTCATGGTTGGGTACTAGGTGATGATCAATTGGCAGTCAAGTTGGTGATGAAAATGGTGAGGATAGTTATAATAAATTGGTGGCATCAACATGAATTTAACTATGGTTTTGATTAGTTTAATTATGGTTTGTTTTAAGTGGAGACCAACCCCCCAATGATCATTCATGACTAGCCCATGCTAGGAGTTGGCATGTGCTAGTTAAGATCTACTCTTGGGGGCGGGGGGGGGGGGGGGGGGGGGGGGGGGGGGGGGGGGGGGTGGGGGTTAGTGAATAGGTAAGAATGAGGTTGTGATTCTAATATTCCTTTAAGGCATAAGCATTTGTAAGGAAAAAGTGGTTATGTTATATTATATTAAAGTATACAAGACACTAAGATAGGTTTAGACCCTACTCCATTAAGGCACATCCTCACCAAGGCATTCATTATAGTTAATAGAACATATATCAAACCATAGCCTTGGTGGAATTTATATAAAAATTGACTAAATTTAGAATGTGGTCTCATAATGGTTGGACTATGTAGTATTTATTGTTAACTTGACTTAATGAATAACTATGTAGATAGTGTTTGAGGGGGGAAATTAACTATTTAACCATTCAAGCCTATCATTCTCAGGCATGGCCACCATGGTCTAGGTGAATCTTTGACATAATTTTGAGCCATTTTTGTATGAGTTAATGGAAAAACTTGAAATGGCCATGATTAATGCCATTGTAAACAATGGGGGAGAAAATGAAGTAGCCATGGGCCTATTTGGTCATGCAACCATTTGGGAAAGAGTTGATTATCATAGTTGGTGTTATCTAGAATATTTAGGATTTAATCTAGGTTTTTGGAAGATTTTAAAAGCTAAGATTAAAACCATGTTCATCTCTATGTTTCCCCTTATGAACCTTATTCAAGAATGTTTCTTTCATTATTTTTAGGTGAATTATGCTTTAACAATGAAGAAAAGAAACTTGATTCTGTGTTTGATTTATCCTCCATATGAATGAAGTTTTAGTTTTGGATATGGTTAAATTAATGGTTGGATGTATTATAGAATACATAGTGAAATGAGATGACTCTATGTTTTTTCTAAGTCACATAGTTTTAAATCGTTAAGGAAGATAATGGATAAAATTGTACTTGTTTGGCTTGGCCTGCATACCTATTGTTATTTATATATTTAGCTTTGTGATGGTCCTGAAGACTTTGATGTGAATTATATATAATACAAAAATATTCATCTTTCAAATGTTTAAAAACTCCTTGGCATATATGTTTTTTACTTTATGTTAGTAAATAGCGTATGCTTTATTTTACAGATACACATATGTTTCATGCATACTTGAGTATGACACAAGCATACCCAAGAAACATGATACATTCACATACCGATGTTGGACCTTTCCTCTTCTTGTGTGACAAACTACATTTAGGGCATCTACTTCCTTGATCATGATTGATACATGTTATATTATTTTTTGATCACTTTTACATTATCATGTTGAACTTATATACAAACACACATGTCTATACCCAAAATTACATCTTTCATAATGTACATGATAAGATTTGTTGCATGACATTTTTTTATAACATGTATATGCAAGGACTAATATGATATGCTTATGCTAGTTGCTTATACATCATTTATTCACTTGTCACTTCCTTAAGTATCTTTCTCTTTATTTCTATAACCCTGATTTTGGAAATTTTGAATATGTTCCTTGCTTGATGGACCTTGTGAAAATGTATATTTATTTCTTTTAGTATTTGGATATTTTAATATGTCCTTCCTTCAAGTGTGTGTCATTTGAATATGCCCCTTATTTTTGAAATTATTACACCCCTTTTGTTTGAGGTTAAGTGATCTTATATGTGTGCTTGATTATTTATTGAGCTTGTACTATTACTTTCTAGACTATTACATAATCGATATCATGCATGCAAGGGATTTTTATGATAAATTGCTATGAATTTCATTGATATAACAACTTATACATATTACTCTTATATTTTATAGTTTTCATACACATATTATATAGTTATCTTATACTTTTGAGCTAAGGTAATGCCCATATTCCATTCCATTCACTTCAAATGGTGGGGAGAGGGGATATTAGTGTGGGAATGTTATAGGGACATGAATCCACACAAACATAGTTTACATAGTTGAAAACATTTGATACAATTTACATGATTAAGATATACACTTGGATCATAATATTTTATAGACTGAACCAATATTTACATATTTGGGACAAACTTTTTTAGATTTATGATAGATATTATACATAGTTATAGATCAGAGGTTAAATTCTGATAGATACTTTAGCTTGAGATATATTAGGTTCATATTCCATACAAGGGCACCAAAAATTACAAACACATATTCAAACATAGGCTATCATAGTCAAACTTATTTAACAAGAAGCACTGTATTCACTAAGAAGCACTATTTTAAACCTTTTCTATCCATAATAGTGGGATCCTTTTAGTAGTGTGGTTGAGATTAAACACCATCAATGGCCTAACACTACTTTCCTTTTGTAGGTTGAGATTTTTATACCACTTAACATTGATTTTCTTATATTGTCACTTGAGTTATATGATTGAGATTCAATGATCTCAGTGGTCATGTCATAACTGATGTTTACATAAGATATGAGGCATAATTACATTCCAATATCTATTTAAATTTTCCAAGGTACATATTTTAACCTCTCTTAGCTCCAATGTTTCACAAGGAAGCATATTTACAAAATCAACGTACTAAGGGGCAACATGTTGCATCAACATAGACATGTGTACTCATTCTTTGCTCTCTTTATTTTTAGTTATTTCAATTATTTCAAATTTAATACTATATGTATTGATTTATACTTTAGCATGCTCTTGGTTATAGGTCATACACTATAAAAACACTCATATTGGATCATTTAAAGGGGCATTGTACACACCTAGGTACAAATTTCTTTCCTTTAAATTAGTAATTTTGTCCTTATAAATTATTAAATTAAAGGTGGGTGGGTGTAGATAGTAAATTAGGATTTATATGGCATATCAGTAATATATACTTAAAAAATACATATAATTTCTTAGCCATTTAGTTATAAACTTTCCTACTATTAAATTGCTTGCATTCATCATCTCACTATCCTAAATTTCTTATATTTTGCTCCGAGATGTTATACCGTAAAATATAGATGTTATATCTAAAATTTTCATCCTTGAGAGGGTGATTCAAACCCTCTCAGTTTGATTTACGTAATGTTATTGATCATAGGTTGTGGGTGACCTTTAGGTGGATCAAACCTTTAGGTTATAAGGTTATCTCCCCTTTATGTATCAATTAGGTTCTTATACACTACTAACTTGCAAGGAAAAGACATAAGGACAACATGAATTCAAATATATCTAAGGGGGTGATAAACCAAATAAGTTTATCACTACCAACTAGCTTCATGTGCACATACGAACCAAGATATTAAACTTAACATACACTACTTCTAATATAAATCTCTTATATAAGAACTTTAATGTCGAGGTTGTGATAGATGATTAGGCTAGGAGGACTAATGAAGAGGTCATAGAATGACACTACGGAATATACAAACTCGCTAAACCCTCACACTTCACTTTAACACTTCACATGACCTGCAAAAGAAGCTTTCAAATTACATAGAGGTGTTATAAAAGGACAACATATCAAGGAAGACTAGTCAAATCACTTGACAAGATAAACTATTCATACATACACACTAAGCATAGTCAAATTAGGAGGTAAAACCAATAGTTTATCATTTATCAAAGGCATAAAAATGAATCAATATTCCCCATACCTATGTGAGGATCAATACAAAGCCAAACCAAACTTCTTAAATAGAAATATGATAGTAAAAGAAAAAGAGAGGTGTAGAGGAAAGAGATTTACAAGTGTCAAGCATGAAATAAAAAGTTAAAAAAAAGAAAGACCTTATATGACAGACTAACGATGTCTTCTAGACATGTGTTTCTTTCATGAAGATGCTTTCTTTATCCAAATGGCATGCTAGTTTCTCTCTTGCTTGACACCTTCATCTTCCTCTTTAAATCTTACCTCCCCTTGGCTTGGAAAGTGATAAGTGGCATAATTGATCATCCGGTCATCTTGAGATCATAAAGACATATTTAAATTATCTTTTCCCTTGTTTTTGATACCTTACATCAGTTCTATGATCTCTTTATACTAATGTTGCAATGATGAATACATCTTCTTAGGTGTCTTGAATCTCATTTATCCTACTACACCTTTGTTTGCTTGAAATATTAAAAACATGAATTCATCTTCATGAATGAAGCCTATATTCATGAAAGGTATATCCCTATCTTATCAATCCTCAATCAAATTCTTTGGAAGCACCAAACACTCTCCAAGACATAATCTTGCACATAAAGCTTACATTTGCCTTCAAATCCTTGGGTATGAAAATTTACATATGATATTTTGATACTATTAATATTTTTGAGTACCCATTATATCCTTACATATTGTGCCAAATTATATAACCTAATCCTGAGTGGAAGTATACTTATTGTCCTGATTTCTCTCTCTAATTAGGCCTCTAGGCCTAAAAACTAAGTTTTAGATCAAATTAATTACCACACATGTGAAATGAAAAATAAGTGTTTGATTTATTTTATATACACCATGACCATGATGCATTCCAAACTTGGGATTCTAAGACCATGTATGGGTTTTTGAACCATGAAATAGCTAAAACCCTAGCCTAGGTGCTTGTACATATAGGAGAGGTGATTGAAGGGGTTTGACAAGAAATTTTCAGGTTATAATTCTTTTAAATGGTATTTTTATGCCATAAAAATAATCATACAAATCAACCTACTAAGGACAGGCACTCTATTTTTAATTTTAGGTCTGTAGATAGGCTTCTTGACTAGCAAAATATTGCCTTTCCCCATTATTGACCACACTTAGTGACTTGAAATGCTCATATAAATTTTTAGGAGTCCTAAAAAAGTGTTTATATGACTATTTAATATATCATAAGTATTTTTATGATTTCTTATCTGGTTTGGAGACCATTCCTTACAATGCACCTTCGTAAATGAGCATATAGCCATGAATTTAAGCCAAATTTGTACAATTTTACCCTTATCACATGCCAACCAATATATTGTTAGGATATTAGGAGGATAATAAAGTAATATAACTAGTTTATAGGTAATTAATATCCACTTTATTCATTTATAATATCAAACTCTTCAATTGGGTCATTAGAGAGCTTGTTGGCAACCTATGAGTGCCTTGCACTCTTAAGGATTGTTCATAGAGATTAGGCCCTAGAGGAGCATAAAAATTCCATGAATTATTAGTGAATAAGGGTTAAATATTATGAGTAAACTATTTAGTCACCATTAATATCTTCAGGCAACATATGATCAATTTTAGGAGACTCTTGAGATAGCAGATTGTGATTGTGAAAGTTGAGAGATAAATTAGGCCTAAAAATGCAAACTTGATGCCTAGTTTGAGTTTTGAATGGTATAATTAGGTATATTAAATAATTATGAATGTATTAAAGTGATAATATTTTCCACTTAACCTCTATATAACTTCTACAACACTCATTAGCTCATAATAGGGTTTATGAGCATATTAACATCCTTGACCCTGATAGTCTGTGTTCCTTTTCCTCCCTATTGAAGGGGTTAAAAACCACATATAGTGCTAAATTATAGTTATAAATAAATTAAAATTTATTTATGTTATAATATAACCATTAATAAACCATTTTATTCACAATTTTACACACACAGACATGTGTGTTTCATTTAGGCTTGCTAAGCCTAGTCTGCTTTTAGTTTCATCATTGCTTTCAAGCATATAGTTATTCAATGAGAGAGATGTGGGGATAAATAAACTAAATTAAAAGGTATCATATGATAACTCCATCTCACATATATAACTTATTATTTTTTCCATAGGACTTAAGGCTTTATGTGATTCAAATTTGATCATTCTGCCTATAGGTGGTGGGCTAGATAACTACACATTTAGGTTGGATTTAATTGTATTACCCTATAAAATTATTCAAACCATTTATTTAATATTTATTTATTCATGAATATTTGTTTACGTATTTAAACCCAATTCTCATACAACTATTACTTCTCCTTTTGCTCAATGCTTGAAATTGAGCTTACATATATCGCTGGCCTGTAATCGTAGGTCTGGAGGGTCTATAGATAACTATTTGATCTTATTTTATGCATGAATAAGATAATTTGTAATTTTTATGATTCTATCCTTATGATATATATTCATTTTCATCCTAATGTTTCTTTATTAGGAGGGAACTTTTTGACCTACTCAAGGGACCTCATATGCTTTTACACAATCCACCTTGTGAGGGTGATGATAATGAGTGTATGTGGTCAAATGAGGTTTAATATTCATTATCAATACATATGATTGATATCATTAGGTTATATATAATATTTTTAGCTTTTAGACAGTCCTTTAGTCCTCAAAAACAAAACAAAAAGTACATCCTCTCCATCTTTTTTCTGCCAAGACTACCATTGGTTGTAGGTATGTAAATACTTTGCTTTTATTTTGACTCTTCAAAAGACCCCTGGACATATATTTAGTACCAAACCATCAAAATATACTTCAAAAAATCCTATACTAACCTTAGTGACCTTTGAACCTCATCTTCTAATGCACATTCATTACATTTTATGTGAAAATGAGACTTATAGGTTTGCAGACTTGTAGATCTGCATTTTCTTGCTTTGGCCCTTCCTAGATGACTGTCTTAATCATGTTAATTTTTTTTCTCATTCAATATACTTTCCAAGTTATGAAATATTTATATTATTCAAACTTATTATCAACACCTTATCTTTAGAGGCTTCTCATGAAGTCATGACCCTACTCTTTGAAACCTACAACCATAGAAGTTAAAGAGGTTGACAAGGGTTTGGAGCCAATAAGGTGTTAATATGTTCATTGGTTTCAATGTGAGATGATGGAATATATATTACCTAATGTGGATAACATTTGACAAGCACTTGTATGCATGATACCTATAGAAACTTCTAAACCTGGAAGTGTAAACCTGTAACCTATCTTATGGAGATATTTTACTCAATTTCCAATGCCACGCGTGCAAAAAGGATGGAATATTAAAGTGTTAAAATGTCTATTTTGGTCTTATGAGTATTTTTATTGACTCAATTTAATTTCACTAGCTCATTCGTGCATCAACCATGCTCAAAATTGAGACCTTGGGGTTTTACTAGTGTTTAAGACCACGTAATGTCCTTAACAATTGGTCACAAAGATGAAGGAACCAGTTTGAGAATTAATTTAAAAAAATTTAAGGAAATTAGACCCCTTTACTGA
Organism: Torreya grandis; assembly: GCA_037957365.1. Taxonomy (NCBI): domain Eukaryota; kingdom Viridiplantae; phylum Streptophyta; class Pinopsida; order Cupressales; family Taxaceae; genus Torreya; species Torreya grandis. The sequence continues at coordinate 2,245,555 of JARHVA010000729.1, forward strand.
ACCCATAATATTGGGCCATGACTCTCTCTCATTTGTCTGTACCAAGTACATGAAATAGGCCTTTGCTAGTTCGCTAAGAGGCCAACAGAGGTTCTGAAGCAAATCTTAGACTTTTAAAACCTAAACCAGATTGATATCCATGGATATGAAATATGGGATGTGAATTAATACTCTAAATATGTTTTCACCTTAAAGTGGATCTCCAAACTCCGTACAAGTGCCTATAAATTCATTCTAAGGAGTGATTCTCTCTCATTTGGGCATTAAAACTGAAAAACTAACATTATTTGGCATTATTTACATGCATGAGTGTTAGATAACTCATTGATAATATTATAAAAGAATGATTTACATATATTCCATATTTTTTGTCTTTGGAAAACATTGGATTTAGTTATATGCATTTTTTTCTTCAACTTCATTTACCTTAAACTTCGCAAAATAAGCTTAATCTTTCCAAACATGTATGAAATGTTCATAAAAGGTGCTGAATTCATAAAAATTACCTAAAGGAAAAATTAATAACCTATGATACCTTTTAGATCCACATTTTTATACCACGGTGAACATAGACTAGCATAAGTCTAACATAAAACATTAGCTTAATTTTGTCAAAACAACCTTAACATATGCTAATAATACTTTATAAAGACCATTTTAAGACATCATAAAGCATGTAATGGGATATGAACAAGGTTAGAAGGAATGAAAATGAATTTTTTTAATGAACCTATTTTATGATAGCCAAAACTTGGCTAATATCTTTAGCAATCTCCTGGGGATTGTTGTTTGCTAAGCATATAGACTGGTTGCCTAGTCCATCCATTAGGAAATGGAGTCATCTACTACTCAAAATCATCCCTAGTATGAATTTTAAAAAATACTATATAGATGACTTATCTTCCAAACACATATAACACACAAATATAACATATAAAATAAGACAAAATACACACTTATGATAACAAGCACTTAAGGAATACAAATCGTAAGCAATTATACATAACTGACCTCAACATTTATTTCTCCTCCAAGTTGAAACAAGAAGATCTTGAGATCATCATAACACCATGGAATCATATTTTCACATGCTGAGTAAAGTGCAACTAAACATGGTTCATGGAGTGAGAGCTTCCACTTGCATTTGGATATGTTAGATTACTCATGGTCTCTTTGACCAGTAATTGGACCTTCTTGTTTCATTCTCATGTACATAGGTTGAATATGTGAGTCAATTACCAAATAATATTCATTTTTAACTTGTTTTATTAGATCCAAAAATCTCATTTCTACCTCATCCATAGGTTGTTCCTGATTGTCCATGACTTCTTCATGCCTATCAGCTGCTACCTTCTTGATATCTTGCTCTTATTTGCTTGAATTCTCATGAACCAGTATCTCACTAAGAAGAGGAATAAATTCAAAAACATATTCATTCTATCTCGTGGAATATGCAGACGTTTTTAGAGTTTTAAATTCATTGCATATGTCTATATACTATTTCTATAAGTCTTTATCATTCTATTGACATCCCTCTTGAAGAGGTGTAACCTGAAGCACATTCATAACTTGGCCTTGCTCTTTGACTTCTATAGCCTCACAGAGTGAAAACATTGAAGGGTTTCCTTCCTCTTTCTTGATATAAATAACTTTTTTAAATTTTAATTCTACCATGTCATGTCTCTATAAGAATGTAACCTAATCTCATAACCTCAAACAAGTCTTTCAATTGATCTTTACCTAGTTCTAGTTCACTTGGACTTTCTTCAAGCTTGATAGGGTTTGATGTATAAGTAAACACAACACAATTTGATAAGTAATTGGAAATTTTACCTCTTTTATCATGTTCTTAAGACTCAAACCAAATTTTTACCACCTCTAACGGATCCTTTGAAGATTTTTCTTCTACTCTAGCAACTTGATTAGCTTGTATTTCATCAAATTTACCTTTTTATTCAAATTCAAAGGGTGATTTACATATGTCTTTACCAAGAGGTGTTCCAATGACGATCTATTCTTCATTTATACTTGAAGTATCATTTTTATGTCCTTCTTCAAAGCGATCTTTAGCTACAACTTGACTATTTTTCTTAAAAGAGGATGTTCATCTTCACAAACTAGTTTTGAGTTTTGATGCTCAATGTGTTTATTATTCTCTTCCTTCTATTCACCAACGAATCCCTCCATCTTTGGAATATATTTTATTTTAATTTTATCTACAAGGTCTTCATTCTTCATTTAAATACTCTCTTGAATGTATTTCCAAGATGGAAACTTCTTAGGTTTTTTAAGCTTTCAACAAGGATCTCTTATTCACTTTAGATTCTTTCTTGAATTGAATTCCAAGATGGGAAGGATTTAGGATCTTAAGGAGGGATTAGAGGGGATTGAATAGGTTCATATTCTTCCTTGATATCAAATCCCCAATCTATGCTTGTTCTACTTTGGTATTCCCATGATTTCACCACTTGATTCCAACTTATAATCTTAAAAAACTTCTTATGGGTTCTTGAGGAAGAGGAGTGGAATTTTGTTCCAAGATGGCTTCATTATCTTCCCTCAAAGTAGCAATCAAGCACTCCAATTTTTATTTTTTCTAATTCTTAATAATAATCTACTAAACAACAACCTCTTTCTTCTTTTGGATGTTCTCTTGGATTGATTTCCATGATGGGAAATCTTGAGGTGTATGTGAAGGACTTGGGAGAATTTGAATCTAATTTGACTTGATCCTTTGAGGAATAATGGGTGGCACATAAGAGGTATAAGGTGATATATATGAAAGTACATGGGGTTGATATCATTGAACCTACTATCCTTCATGAACTCTTAATTTATCCTATATGCCTTGAATTAGGATAATTATGTCCATCATGTCACTTGTGAGTCTTTGTCAATTTTCTCTATTAATAGGTATCCTCTCTCTCTTTATTAGCTATATAAAGTCTCTTTCATTATGAATGAGATGACTAGGAACATTTTGACCATACTCCCTTTGTGTGTTAATCCCTATCAAAAACCTTTCATATCCCAAGAGGGTTTTATTGAAACTTAAGATGGACTGATTTAAAATATGGCTATGTTGACTAGGGGTAACATGGTCTTGAGAACGCTGATTAGATGAATGAGAGGGTTTTAAAATAGGTGGATTATCTTTGTATGAATGTTGAGGCAAAGAAGGAAGGTAATAATTTTGATAACAACGCTGAAAAGGTTTAACATACTACTGATAATGGTCAGTAAACTATTGACAAAGATGAACATGAGTTTGATATAGATCTTCAACTTGTTTAAAATAAAATTAAACATTAAACTTAGCCATGAAACCTTTATGAGAAAATAATAAATGAAATAACACTTGATTAAAATGGTACCTAGGATGCTATAACCAATTAAATGCATTAAGATTGACCATTGATGTTTATTGAACTACTTCCAAAGGATGGTGCATTAAATATCAACACCAAAAACTCTTTAATTGATTAAAATATAGTCCAGCAAGCATGCCATAACTCTATAATTTATTGAAGTCTAGTCCACCAAGCATGCCATAACTGTTATAGCTCAAATTTTCACCCATGAGTGGGTGATTCAATCCCTCTCAACTTAAGCTATACAATCATATTGATACTAGTATTTGGCTGACCGTTAGGTGGATCAAACCTTTAGGTTATAGGGATAGCTCCCATTTATATATCAATTAAGTTTTCATACACTACTAACTTTCAAGGAAAATAGATAAGGATAACATGAAATAAAATCTAAGGGGGTGATACATCAAATAAGTGGCACACTACCAACCAACTGTGTGTGTACATATAGACCAAGATATTAACCTTAATATACACTCCTCCTAGCCCAAAAATATATCACAACCTCCACATAAAAGTGATTATGTGAGAGATTCATATTAGGAGTAGTGTATGTTAGGGTTAGTTTCTTCATCCATATTTGCACATACATCTGGTTGGTAGTGATCAAATTATTTGGTGTATCACCCCCTTATATAGATTTTATTTCATGTTATCCTTCTCTCTTTTCCTTGAAATTTAATAGTGTAGAATAACCTAATTGATACATCAATGGGATCTATCCCTATAACCTAGAGGTTTGATCCACCCAAAGTTCACCCATAACCAAAGATCAATCCCATTACATAGCTCAATTTGAGAGGGATTGAATCACCATCTCAAGGGTGAAAATTTGAGCTATAACAATATATATGATAAATCTAGGGTTAAAGGGGTAAAGATAGCCTAGGGCATAAGGATGGTAGACTACCTCTAAATCAAGGCAATTAATTGGAAAACTTAGATAAACATATACTACATTTATGATGCTAGAATATGATAAAATAGAAAGTATAACTATGGTAGATAATTATAATGATGATGAAAATAGGATACTTATCTAGTTATAATGCTAACGTAGATATGGTTTTTGAATATGAAGTATATTAGATCTAGATTCTAGATTAGTCACCTGATTCTTGAAATTTGACTTCTATAGCTAGACACTTGCATTAACCTATTTCAATTGCATTTATGATATTGTCTAACTCAAACATAGGTTTCCCATATTAAATACCTCTTAAAACTAGATGTGACCAATTCAATGCTTCTTTGTTATATGTCATCTTCACTATAGTTCATTTATATTTGGGTGAAATATTGTTTGTCCTTATCAAATAGTAAAACCCTAGTTCTTCATCTTCATAGTGGCTATGGGAAAATGGATTAATGGGCATGTAGTGTTGATCTAACCAAAAAACAAAATTGTCAATGAGAACTATCTATGTATATAATAATAAAAATAAGGACTCAAACTTATTTAGTTATCCCCTACATGTTTGTTTGTGTGTGAGTCATGAAATGTGTGATAAGAAAGTACAATAGTGACCTAACTTGTAACTTGGAAAATGTGGCACATAAACTATACCTTTAGTACTTTAGAATTTTAAAAATGATATCCCTATGACTACTATGGAAATTGGATAAAATAAGGAAGCTTTGATCACTTGAGTTATTGATTGAATGCTTTTGATAGGTTACCTTTTGAATAGTTATGAAGTTACTAGGTCTGTGCTAGGTAAGGAATGAGTGAGGATTGATATTATATATACCAATCCCTTTGGAGAATATATTTCATTAAATTTCTTAGGCCAACCATAGGAATATGTTTCATTTGAAAATAGATGAATTGAGGGAATCAAACACTTATGTTATAATAAGACACTTCCATCAATGTCTAACTATGACACAAGTTTCTATGCAATTAAAAAATAGGCATAGGTCCAAACATTGCAGAGACAAAAGATTAGTGGGATTGTAATAGTCTAGGGAAGATAGAACGAATAGGTGATTATAGTGGCATTGGTTGAACTAATAGTTAAGAAATGAGCACATGGAAATTGTGTATTCGAGCCTTTCAATAGGTGAAAGATCTAGAAGATGAAGTTACATCCATGATATGTATTTACCAATTATACAATACTTATGTACTATATAATTCAAAAATAGTTTCTAGATGACCCTATCATTATGATGACCTATATCTTCTCTACAGTACACAAATATTAAAACTTGATATATATCCTTTACTATCAGTTCTAGATTATCAACAACTTTCTATCCTATTGGGCACTAACATCTTACATAGGGATACTTTATTGACACAAGTATCCAAATTCTTATCTAGTATCTATAACTAAAAGTTTATGTAATTCTAAAATCTTAAAAATCCTATGGCTCGACCCATTTGTTCTATCTAACATTTCATGATATATTTTTAAGACTATAAATAAAAAAAACTAAGGGCATTTATTATCACCAAGTCATAGTCAAAATCCTACCAAGAACACATCTATAAAAACTCCTTTTAAGTATTTAAAATTACCATATTTTTCCTTATTTCTATATTAGTTATAGGATAAGTCATATTACAATGGTAAAAAATTAAAAATATCAACTCATGAGTGGTATTTGTCATGTTTAAAAATATACTATTACATGCCCTTGCATATTTAATATTGTACCCTTATGCACACACAACCAAAAAATCATGGATGAATTAAATATGTCTGCGGCCCTCTTCACAATAGTGGATATGTAGGAAAATATCATTGATAGAGTGGTCTTTATGGTTAGATCAAATTCATGAGCCCACTAACCCATATTTGGCAATGTACGAAGACCTAAGGTGAAGATCTAGAGTTTGGTCCATTAAAATTCATTTACATCCTATGCACATGAATAAAATATAATAAACAAAATGAGATAAATAACTCAGAATGCTCTAGGTGGTCACTCCAAAATACAGTGAATATTTTGTACCTTAATTTTCCATTGATATCAAGACACTTGCATTGACGCAAGTGTCCCAAGGATGACATGAGTGTACAAGCCTCTATAAATAATATTTATAGAATATGATGACTAAATATTGATTTTGTTCTTGCATGTTTCCACCTCTAAATATCTTAGATACACCTACCTAAGTATTATTTCTCTCAATTATTTATCTAATCAAATTACTATTTTGGATGTACTTTCTATATTTAACATAACTCAACATTTTAATTTAGAATATTCATTTATCCAAGTTTTCAATTAATTAACCTAATGTATAATATGTTATTCATCCTTATCTATAGGGTATTATACCCTTTAAACCTCATCCAAAAATAAAAAGGTTAACAATATTTGTTTAAAACTCAAGTATAATCTATTTAACACCTGGAGGGGCCTTACATTTCAAACAGGGCATAAATCCCACATTTCATTGCATTACATAATGAATGGAAAATTTAGTTGAAATCAGGAATGAATGCCCATATACCATTATGTCATGTTTGAAGGGGAGACTAAGTTGTAGTTGGGGTTTAAACCCTGCATAGAATTGAGAGGGAGTTTTTTATCCCATCGAGATAGGTGTGTTAAATAGCCATCATAACATTATGGGGCTAAAGGTTAAAATCCTGAAGACCTGGTTAGTATTTGAATCTAAACAACTAGAAAGTTTTCCTTTGTTGGTTAATGCAAAATCCAATTGGACTCTAATTAGAACTAAAAGTATGCTAAAAATTACATTAAGACCTAATTAGGCTATAAATTCTAATTATTCAAGGGACATGAAAAATTAAAAATATATGAAATAACCAGGTTTTAAAAGTTTGATTAGAACTAAAATCTCATAAGTATCTAAAATATACCTATTAGAGTCTTTTGGAAATATTTTTCCAAGGTAAATAATAGTCAAAAAATGCATTTTTAGACTAAATTCCTTATATGAAACTTTCTCACATGGAATTGGTCTTCATAATGGAAGGGATTTGAGGTCCAGTTCAACATGCAAACTAAGATGAAATATAAGACTAACTTGAGGGAACTAAGACTAACTAGATGATAAGTGAGAAAAAGACTAGAAACAAAATTATAAATAAGGGTACCATGATTTTATGGTAATTATAGTGTGTTTTACAAGAAATAAAAAATGGTGACAGTGATAAAAAATACTTGTTAGTATTTTAAAGTGAAAGAAACATGTATACAAACCCAAAATCTCTGGTTGACGTAACACATGGAACATAAAAAAATATAAGAGAGAAAAATAATGTAATGTATACAAGACCAAATCTAATATTCTCATTGAGTTGTGTGAAAATGTGTTTATTATCACTTCATGGAACATGCAGGGTTAACTAAAATAACTTCAATCATCAATCCATTGAATTCTACCTTACATCAAAGGCCTAGACATTTAATCACTTCCAAATTAGAATCCATAGCCTTGACAAAGGTGTCTCTTATCCCACTCAAGGCCTTGCCATAAAGTCAATGAGGCATCCATTGCCTTGGTAGATTTTTCTTGAATCACCCACAAATTGAGTTTTTACACAAATTCATCTTATTTTCTTGTCTCTTGTCATTTTATTTATTTTTAATGTCTGAATTAGAGGTTGGGGATCACCATGAAAAATGAAAGGCAAAATTTATATTTTTCACCCTAGTCCTTAACTCTAGTAGGTTCATCAAATCATACCCAAAATTCATTTAAATGTATTTTTTATGTTTGGTTTTGAGAGACTATCTTTAGAGGCTAACTAACTTACCCAAATTAAGAAAAACATGAATGATTATTGAACACACATGATAACCCAATATTTTGAAACCAAGCCTACAAACAAAATCTTAAGCCACAAACTACTCAGAGTATTTAAGAAATAAAACATCATTGTGACTACTTACTTACACACCATTTCTTTCTTATTACTTTGAGCAATTAGATACCCAAAGAATAAGAAAAATGATCTAATCTAAAATGGATAAATGATGAGGCTAGACCAATGGCAAGAAGTGATAAAAACAACTAAAAATCAAAAGTGAAATCAAAATGTAAATATAAACTATATACAAGATCTTATCTGGCTAAATCTGAAGTAGTGCTTGAGTAACTATCCATTGATAGGAAATAGAATGTCCTCACTAGTTGGACACCTAAGATGGAACACTTTCTCACCAATTATTTTATAAATTTGGTAGAAACCTAACCATAGGGAATAAAACTACTATTTTGTCCCTTTTTCTCATGAACCTTGTCTTAGAGAAGGACTAAATCTTCAATTATAGAGTCCTTAGTTTTGGATCATTTTTAAAATCACCATTTGATGACTCATTGTTGATTACTAAAGTGTATTATGGGTGTATAACATTTTTATTCAATTTTTATTAGATTCAAGAGTCAATATTTAATCTTATCATCAAATTATAAGTAATCTCTCATGAAATGCAAGTTTGTGATTCTTAGATTCACAGAATGATAAGATATTGGACATACATGGGGTAATAAAAGGATGAGCCTAAGGAATATTTAATTATAGTGCTATCAAACCATAATGCAAATTTTAACATCTTATGTGGATTCTTAGGGTTCTTGTCAAATATTGTTTTTATCACATCCAACAAATTGTGATTCATTGATTTAACAACCCCATTGCCTTATGAGTAATAATTGGAGAATAATTTAATAATTACCTTTTTTTTTAAAACCCAATTTTTAATTTTAAATGAGAAGAAGTTAGGACCATTATCACATACTATATTAAATAGGATCCCAAACCTGGTGATGATGTTCTCTTAAAGAAACTGGATGACAACATTGTTAGTTCAATTATTGATTTTTTTCACCTCAGTCCAATAGTTATTATCATTAAATAATTAGCATTGATAGTTACAGCAAAGCCCAAGCCCCATTTTGTGAAATTTTGATCTTTAATAACACTTGCTATAATGGCATAAAAAGGGTACACTCTATGTATATGATGAATTGATAGGTATGGTGACTTATTATATGTTAGTTGGCATCCTTAAAAATATGGGGATAGTAGTGTCTTACACAAAGGATCTGGTGGATTATATCACTACTTGAATCATGGTTGATTCCATATCTTCAATGAAAATATTGGAGTACTTTGAATGATTAAGCTTTGTTCAATAATTTTAAATATATTCTATTTTGATTATTTATGTATAACATTCCTGATTTGCTCATGAAGTTATTACTTTTAGGTGTAACACTTTTATTTGAGTAGAGTTCAATTAGTTTGGGCACTCATTGTTTAGCAAGTAGTGAACTATATATTGATACCACCCATCATCTATGATGATTTTTAGTGTTTATTTTTAGAAAACTATTTTAGGAACAACCTCCACCATAGCTTTATTTAGTCCTTGCCAGCTCACAATCTTTAAAGGATGGATCTCCAAGTTAATTATTACAAAATGGTCATCCACTCACCTCTTTGTTCACCTAACTCATTTCTCATGACCATTTATTTCAAAATATGTTTAGGTACAATATAAATCACTTTACTACGTGAGATGTAATGTCTTAACTTATTGATTAATTTGATCAAAAAAAACACTTGTTTATCAATTATGGAGTACCTAGTTTCAAAATTTATGAGTGGAGAACTCATGAATGACATATGTCCCTCATATAAAAATTAATTTATTTAACTCAAGAAAACTACACTTGAGTGGTCATAGGCAATATCAGAATGGATTCCAAGATCTCTAGATCAAGGAAGTGCACATGTTTATGACAGGCACAAGATAAGCTAGTACTTATCTCTAGATCAAGGAAGTGCACATGTTTATGATAGGCACAAGATAAGCTAGTACTCAACACAATAGATATAATTAAAATGAAATCATGTACACTATGATATTTCATAAAACAAAATAATAGATAAGTCCCAAATCTTACATTACCAATATTCACAAATGTGAGATGTATATATAGGGGTGTGCATGTGTAACTCCTCCCCATAAATCTCCATGAAAAGTGTACAAAGAGTCAAGAATAAAAGATTAATTCCATATCTAGAATAACCAATCAAGGGAGTTATTTATATTCCTCAAGTCAAATTATAACTTAAAGTACACCTAAACAATCTTATCCATGAAAATAGGGAAAATCCAAGTGAGGGAAAAAATACCATAATAAATAAATATGTGAAAATAATAAACCCCTATTCTAACACCCCCCATAAGCATAACTAAGGTGGGTAAAATAAATGGGTCCCAATAGTAAGGCTTGATACGGTACACATGTAAAAAGTAATATCTCATAAAATAGATAAGAGGATAAAATTTGTAAGAAAAAAACACCCCCACAAAAGGGAGAAAAATATAATAGGCTTTAAATCACCCTGTAAGATTATGTTATAGTATCTTGAGCCTTAAGAAGAGCCTGCAAGTGAGTATACAATCTCTTTATGAAATGTTTGGTGAAGATGTTTGTTGTTTGTTATATCATTTGAAAATATCATATACCAATGAATTTCCCATGTATGAGCTCTTGGATGAATTCTATATGACTCTCTATGTGTTTGGTTTATTGATGTTGGATTGGATTCTTGTAAATCTGAATAGTACTCTAGTTGTCATAGTAGATTGCTATAACTCATTTGAACTAGAAACAAAACCCTATGAGGATCCCTTAAAGAAAAATTGCCTTAGTGGAATCATTGGTAGACCCTTTGTATTATGCCTTAGTATATTTTAAATCGATAACATTTATAGTTTTTCTTGACCAACTAATCAGAGTTGAACCAATGGAGAAATTGTAACCTAAAGTGGACTTACAATTTTGAATATTTCCTTCTTAGTTTGAGTTAGTATATCTAATCAAGTCAATGTTAATACCATCTCTATAATGAACCATAAATCTATTATGCCTTGAATGTAGTGTAATATCCTCTTAGCTACTTTCTAATGCATCTCATGGGGTTCTAACATGAATCTAGAGAATAGGCCCACTACATATAATATGTCATGTTTGGAATGTGTCAGGTAGATAAAGATGGTGATAATTTATATATACAAGGAATAATTGAACAAAGGTGAAGTGCAATATGCCTCAATATTAAATCTAGATAGAAATGGAGTTAGAGTTGGCTTATAATCAGCCATGTGAAACTAATCAAGTACATTGAGAGCATACATAGGTTGTAAAAGATCATTTCCTAAGTTAGACTAAGAAATCTAGATCTGAAGGAAGTAATGTAACAATCCCAATTCTATCATGAAAAAATTGTACTGAAGAGCCTTTTTCACCACTATAATGGATGAGTAAGAGTTACCATTTATAGAAATAGCATCAACATAAATAACTAGAATCAAAATCAAATAATCCTTTTGTAAGAGATAGACATTTGTATCTGAAAGGCATATAATGAAGACTATTAAAATAAGGAATGAATCCATCTTGACATGCCAAGCTTGAGGATCCTATTTGAGGCCATAATGGATATATGAAATATTCACACAAAGGAAGAATCCTTAATAAATCCACGTGACTTCTCCATGTAAAGCTCCTCATCAAAGTCACCACGAAGAAAGGCACTCTTCATATCTATTCGATGAACATACCAATGATTGGATGTGGAAATAAGAAGTGTGAGTCTGACATAATTAATTTTGGTTACTAGTGAAAATGTTTTGGTGTATTTGATGCTAAGCATCTATGATAAGAATTTGGTGACAAACCATTCCTTGAACTTGTCAATAGACCCATCTAATACATAATTGGTCCAATATATGGACATATACATCCAACCAATTTTATTCCCTTAGGAGGAAGTGTCAAATCCAAAGTAAGATCCTTGATTAAGGATTTATACCCCTCATGCACTTAGGAATACCTTATGCCTCCTAAAAAGTATGTGGATATGATGAAAATTCATATAAACTATGTGGATGGACCTAAAACTTTCAACATGTTCGCTTGTCATCTAAAAGATCCATAACATAGTTCCTAAATTCTACAATGTCTACCTAGCCCAAAGAGGACCAAAACTAGATATGCCAGGTAGAAAAACATCATCCTCTGAAGTGTAGCTAGATGTGGATAGAGATGAGTCCCCATTGCTACTCCCACTATCATCAATCAAAGAAGTGTCTTCAACCTCTATAATGCGCTCAAATTGAACTTAATTATTTGAATCAAATCTAATTGAGTCCAATGAAGTAGGAGAAGCATTGAGTGTTGAGACTATGTAAATCTCATAAAATTAAATACTTATATCAATGAACAACTCATGTGTGGTCAGATGAATAATTCAGTTCCCCTTGACACCATCTAGATAATCTACAAATATGAAAGGCTTATTCAGAGGTTTCATAGCCTTGAATTTATTCTTAGTTATATATGCCATAGATGGAGATCTAAATAATCTAAAATTATCAATTTTGTTTTTTCTATTGTAACAATATTGAAAAGGAGGTATGACTTTTAAACCCTTGTATGGAACCCTATCCTAAATGTATCAAGATTAATTAATTGATTAGGCCTAGTATTGTGGTACAAGTGACTTGAGTGAATCTTACAATTAACCATCTATTTCAAGGACCTGTTATTACATTATACAACTCTATTTTGTTGAGGTCTATATGGAACTGTATGCTACAAATCAATCCCTTTTGCTATGCAAAACTACTCAAATATGTTATTAACATATTCACTCCCATTATCATCTATAATAACCTTGATGCATTCCTCAAATTATTTCTCAGTAAGAACTTTGAAGTCTCTAAACTTGATAAAAACATTACATTTTTATCTAAGGAAGTGGACCCATGTGTACCTTGAGAAATCATCAATAAATGTGAGAACATACTTATCCTTTGTGAAAGCTAGAGTGGTAAAGACCCATATACATCATTGTATACAAACTCTAATGCATGTGAATGCCTCCAATATTTGAATTTGTAAAATTTATCTTTGGGATGCTTCTCGAGGGTGTAGCCCTTATAAATACCCTTGGAGAAATGGACTTGAGGTAAGCATATGACCATGTCATTTTTGTTTAGTTATTCTAGGTAGCGAAATTTGAGGTGGCCAAACAACTCATGCCATAATTTTATAACTTCATCTAAGTGAGTAAAAAATGTAGTAGGATAAATGTTAGGTGCAAAGTGTGAGAAGGTATATATCCAATCTTGGTGATCTACCCTTCCCACTACCACTATAAAATCATTATATAACTCTCTAATGACTACAAAATTTAGAAAAAAATCAACTCTCACGCCCTAAATGATGTGAGTGATATGGTACGTTGACATGAGATTAGTTGAAAGTGATGGAACACTTAGAACATTTTTTATTGTTACTTCGTTCACTTCAATAAACCCTGTCTCTATAACTTTTGGTGGAGTGTCATCAACCAATGTGATAAAATACATGCTAGAATCATCTAAGGAATAGAAATCAACCTATAAATCACCCATTTGGTGTGAAACACCTCAGTCAATAACCCATGAAGAATTGAATCTAGAATTTCTAGCAAGGACTTGCCATTTTATTTCTCTTTACCTTTTTAGTTTTCCTTAAAATAATCTTGAGTTGATGAATTTTGATTGATAGACTTAGGAACACCTATATTCTCATCTAGAAGATGAATCAGGTAGTCAATATATTTCCCCATGAACTTGTGTTCATCATGACCATTTTTATTGTAATAGGCACAATTAATTTTGTTTTCTTAGTTTTACCATTGGCAGAGGAGGTTTCAATTCTTGGATTTTATTATTTCTTTTCTTAATCTTCTTCTCACGATCCATTTTTTTTTATTATTATACTTATTTTTTTAAGTATTTTGTTTTCCATTCCCAATAATTAGGGATTTTTTTTTTGAAGATTTTAGTGTGCCTATCTATATTAACATATCTTGTTCTTGATTCAAGTGGAGAAAACATTAATCTAAACAAGGCATATTGTATGCGGTTCCAAGAGCACTTTTGGTGGAAAGGTAGGTAAAGATAGACAAGATAACCATGACCTAGTTTTGAGAGTATATAGATAATAAGTTGGTCATATTTCTGATCGATCCCACATTATTTCAACTATAACCTCAAGGACTTAAACTTAGTGAAAAAATTATGAAGGGTGTCAAAACTGATAGGACTCAAACTAATGAGTTTGTTCTCTAGTTCATGTCCTCTCATTACATATAGATTATAAACGAGATTTTCCTAGGTTGTCTAGACTTAATTAGAAGTTTCAGTAGAATTTACATGAAAGAGAATATTAGGATACAAAAAGACACATCAACCCATAGGATTCATCATAACGGTTGTACCACTTATCTTTTTATGCATCTGCATTAGGTTCAATCTCATTACCCATTGTTATAGGATGTAAACCCTTACTTCTCAAATTGATTTGGATTTTGGATTTCTATTCATATTAGTTAAATGGTGTGAGTGGTGAGATTAAATTAACATATATTTGTATTCAAAAATATATTTTAGTTGTATTTAAAGTTAATATTGCATAAAATAGAGAAATTAAAGAAATGTGAAAGAGAAAGATGAACCAAAACATAATACACCCCCTGAAAGATCAACGATGAGTCCCCCAATTTATAACTTTATAATTTTAGTGAATTTTAAAAAATATGTTAGACTAATGGATGGGGCATGAAAAGCATGCACTTTTGGACAAAATAGTACTCAATTTTGAGTTATTGATCAAAAGTTACAAAATATATTGTTCTACCATCTTTAATGGCATATTTTAATTTAAGAGACAAAATTTAAATGCACTAAAGGCTTTAAAAAAGATATAGCCTTACATATAGGTGATGAAAATCATACCAAATATCTCTATAAAGTAATGTTAAAGTCTCAACCAATATTTCTATGTACTCACATGTATATTCAAATGGAAAGAATTCCACTTGAAGACAAAATGAAAAAAAAACCACCCATAAAAAAGTTAATAAAATAGATTTAATTTTATAGAAAAAATATTAAATGACTTTGAAATATATTTTGTAATAGGAAAAATTTATGTTACCACCACCATGGAGGAGTTCAAAGTCTTTAGCAGGTCATGAAAGTTTAGAATGCCCTTGTTCAGGGTGTGGAGGTTCAAAAAAACTTAGATCAAGCTATGTAGGATCCAAATGCCTTCTCATGCTTTGTAGGATCAAAAACACCTTTCTTAGGACATGTAGATCAAAAACACCTTTCCTAGGTTTGTATGAGGCTCACAAACCATTTTTTTTAGGGATTAGAAGATGCCAGAGCTTCAAGGGGGATGTGGGGCACTTAAAAATTCCAAAAACTTTGCTTTAGGATTTAAACATGGGTTGAGATTAGACCAATAAGGCTAATGGAAACCAAAACATATTTAAATCCTACATATATCTAAAGGGAGGCTATTTAATAGGGTATTCATCTCATTTAGGATGAATTACCAAGGGTTAAGAACCTTCCCTCGATCCCTTGTAACAAGATTTTCTATCAAAATGTATCTTTGTTGCCTCATTGTTTGACAAGAATGGTAAATGGAAATGGAGATGAAGCTTAGACTGTAAACAAAACAAAAAAATCCGACCCTCCTATAAATTTTGGAACATTAATATAAGGATCTAGAAATAGGAATCCAATGCCTCATGGAACTTAAAAAGTTTAAAACAATAAAAGCCTACTTTTTATTAAATAACTAATAGAAAATAAAAACTAGACAACCATATATCATCTTTTTACATTGATCCCATATCTAAGTGGATGCCAAGATCTATGTATTAAGATATTGTAAGGGGTTTGATAGGCACAAGACAAGCTAGTACTGAACACAATGGCTACAAGTTAAATGAAATCACGCCCACAAGAATATTACACACAAAAAGGATCCAACTACCAAATACTCCATTACCAAAGGTCAAAAATGTGAGATGTATATATAGGGGAGTGCATGTGTAATTCCTCCCTAGAAAGATCCATGAAAGTCGACAAAGAGATGACAATAGAAGAGTAACTCCCATACTTGAAATAAATAATCAAGGGAGTTACTTTCTATTCCTTTGGTCCAACTTTGATCCAAGTATGGCTAAGCAAGATTATTCATGAAAGTAGGAAAAATACAAGTGAGGAAAAAATCTCATAATAAATAAATATATGAAAATAATAAACCCTTATAACAGGCAAATAAATAGATATAGAAGGCTTATGTATGTTGAAGACTTTTGACACCATAATATCCAAAATGGGTTTCTTAATTTCAAAAAAATATAAGTATGCTTTAATAGTCCATCCATTCTTGGCATCTTTATATAAAATATTATTCAGTGATTTGACTATTTTAGTGAAACCCGTGATGAATTTAGACATGAAATTGATCTTGACAAATAATAATTTCATCTTTTTTTTGCTGCTTGGAAACATAATTTTGAAAATTGCCTCCACTATGTCTAGGTCTATGGATATACCTATTTCAAAAATGATTTGACCCACTAACCTTGAATATTCACTTTTTAAAATACAGGGAGATGCCATGCTCTCTACATATCTACGACACCATTCTTAAATATCTCACGTGTATTCTCAGTGCTTGTAAAACACTGTTAGATCATCCATGTAGATAAAAATGCATTTTTCAATTATACATTTGAATGAAATGTTCATGTCATGCTAAATTTACCACTCAAATTGATTAGGTTGAATGGCGTAATTTTGTATGAGAATTTACCCCATTTCATTACAAATGTTGTCTTGATTGAGTTTCCTAGTTCAACTTCACTTTATTATAGCCAAAATATCCATCCAAGAATGACATCATTTACGAATCACTCATTAAATGAATACTTCATCTAATGAAAGTAATGGATAGTAATCCTTTTTTGAAGCTCGATTTAGTGTATTTAATTCCACACATGATCATATTTCTATGTTATTCTTTTGAACTAGCACATATTTTTCTAAACGTGGTATATGAAACCTATACTTGATTGTAATTTTATTTATTTATCTACTATCCACACACATTCTCTAAAATCCATATTTTTTGGAGTTATCAATACTAGTGTTGCATAAGAACTCATGTTCTCCATTACTACATCTTTCCTTACCAATTCAGTTACTTATTTACTCAATTTTGCATGCTCTATTGGACTCATCCTATAAGTTTTCTGATTGGGTAGAGTTGATCATGGAATCAAATCAATATGATTATGAATATCTATCTTTGATGGTAAACCATATGGAAACTCATTAGGTATAACATCTGCATATTCCTTCAAGACTATTGTTGCTTTTGTTGGTACTTATACCACTTCTATGTTTTCTTACTTCATTACTAATGCATAATAACAACCTAGTGTCATCTTCATGTCTTTGATAAATTCCTTTGAAGTTAGCATGATTTTAGTCTACCCTTATTCTTTAAGAGGTAACAAAACTACCTTTATACCACCTTTCCATAAACTATATTTGTTTTTTATCCATCATGAATTACTTTTGTATCAAACTGCCATGGACTTCCCAATAACATATGGTATGCATCCATTAGTATAACATCACACTATATTTCATCCTTTTAGTTTTTTCTATAGAAAACATGATTAAGCACCTTTTATCTACGGTAAATTCATCCCATTTATTAAACCATGAAATCCAATAAGTATTATGATTTTTTTCACACTACAAACCAAGTTTTTCAATCATGTCTTTAGAAACCATATTTTCACAACTACCACCATCTATAATTACTTCACATATTTTACCTCCTGAATTACACCTTGTTTAAAAAATATTTATTTGTGGCCATGAATCACTACTTTATTTATTCTTCACATGTTATTTTTTCATATCAATCATTTTTATTTTTGTCATGATATTTTCTCCAATATATGTTGCTGCAATTGTAGTATTTTGCTCTTATGTTTTAGCTTCAACTAGATTCACTCTTGGGTGACCCTCTCGCCTTCTTTCTTGATCTTGGAAGTGTGAAAACTAAAATTCTCTATGGCATTCTTATCCATGTCTATAAACAATATAAGACCTACATTGATTTGAAAACCATCCTTTGCCACCATCATAACTCCATCCTTTTTGAAGTCCTCTTCCTCTTTACTGGTATTCAAACCCTTGTCTATTATATTCTTATCTTTATGCACCATATGGGAATTCTTATCTAGTGGTATTAAACCCACCTCTATTTGTATTAAATCTTCCTCATCCCTTTATTGGAGTGGATTATCCTCTTCTTGTCCCAATAGATGTTCTTCTAAAATTTCATTTATTTTGCTTTTCTTTGTCATTAAAAGCTAATTGATAAGTTTCATCCATGAAAATTATGTTTTGCATGCTTAATTAAGATTGAATAGAAAACTTCAAACCATTTACATACCTAACAGCCATTTGTTCTTATCTTTCACTATGATCCAATC
This sequence comes from Torreya grandis, assembly GCA_037957365.1. Lineage (NCBI taxonomy): Eukaryota > Viridiplantae > Streptophyta > Pinopsida > Cupressales > Taxaceae > Torreya > Torreya grandis. The sequence continues at coordinate 2,264,291 of JARHVA010000729.1, forward strand.
ATATGGGAAGCTTTTAAAACTCATTCGTATACTATTGTATATTTTGACTTTTCTACCTCAAAATTTGGAATCTTCTATATAAGGTTTGTGAATAATCCATAGGAAGAAATTTCTCCTTTGGATTCTTCTACATATTTTTCCATGAGTTTATATTCTCTTTACCTTCTTAAAAAAATTTATATGTATTCATATTGAATATTCAAATAATTACAAACCATGTGTATATAAGTCTCAACTCAGAATTAGAGTTAACATGCAAAAATTGGAACTCTAAAGTATAATAAAACTCAACTTGTTATTTTAGTAGCTACTATTTTTACTAAGTTTTGCATGCAAGCACATGCAACTCTAAAAATATCCAAAAATAAACTAAGAACTAAAATTAATCTATTATATGAATATAAACTTAAGTTCAAGTCTAGTTTAAAAAATATATAATTTTTTTAAAATAGAAAAATATCAAAAAAAAAGATTAAATTACATAAGAAAGTATGAAACCCTAAGCTATGTTCCTCAAGTAAGAATGGTGGATAAGCAAATGTGCAATATGTATTTATTCTTCTCTTCATTGATAAATGATGAAATGAATGTGTCTATATAAATTAATCTTACCCTAATCATTTTTAAAATTTTAGCTGATAAGGTCATCCCAATCAACTCTATATCGTTATTGACAAAAAAATTAGGTATTGGTCTAGGTCAACTAGGGGTTGATCTAGACCCTAAATGAGTTTTGTCAATTGGAAAAAAAGGTTGATGAGGCTAACATTGTATCATAAACTGTCAAAATGAATTTTAAGCTAGGGAAGGGCTAATGAAAGCAATAATTGACTAGAAGAGGGTGAAAAAGAGGAGGCAAAGCTTAGAGGAATGTTTTTTGAGAAGGTTAGATTAATAACAAGTGGTAGTAAATGGACAACAATCCTTCAAAGCACCAATGGTATACCCGCCCCTTTTTTAGTGCACCCCTTAAGGCATGCACTCAAAGAGATTGAGACTCAATGGGTTGTTGAAAGAGACAAAACATTAATAATTGATAAAGTTTGAAAATATTATATGTATATATGCCCCACTCCAAGCTCATTAGTGTCAGTTAAGTGCAACATGGGATGGTGTTTTGGGAAAAAAAAATAACAACACACAATGTTGAATCTAAATAAACTACATTAAGAAGTAAATAAAATAAATGAAAAGAAATAATTGGAAAACAAATAGCTTTACTTACCTTAGTGCTATAGATAAAGAAGGAGATGCAAGAAATGTGATGGTGTCCAATGCAATGAACACTAGGTGAACCTATAAAAATTATTAAAAAAGAGTGAAAATTTGAAAATTTTGAAACAAATAAATATCATAAGAGAAAATATTCTCTGTGATTTTAGGATTCCAGTATATTTTATGGTTTGAAAAAAGAGCTAGTAGATATAAAGCTATGGTCAAAATATGGAATATGACTAAATTTTTGAAAGGTAAATAATTTTTCAATAGTAAATATTAATAAAGCCTTTAAAAAATATTTAAAATGTACATAATCAAATAGGTCAGGTTATGGATAAACCAATTTTTTTGAGATGATCGTTTTGGCATGAAGATGGGCTCAAACGGAGCTATGGATGAAAAGCTATGGCCTCTAGAAGTTTGGTGTCTTTTTTGCATCAAATTTTGATCTAGATATGTACCTTAAGAGAGGGTTTGTTATATAGTTTGAAAGTATAGGTCCAATGGGACAATCATAAGAGTTTTATTTAATAACCAATAACTTGACCTAGAAATTAGGACTTGGACTTGAGAGGACTTTTTAAAGGATAAAAATAATAAACCCTTAGTGAGATTCTAAACACCTATTACTTAAAAACCCATGGGTTCCCAATGAACATCAATCCATGTATTTAGAGATTCCTCAAATGGGAATTGACAAACATAATGAGATATTAAGTATTTATTATCATGCCATTTTCATACGTTGTTAACATCATATTGTAAACACACATTAGGATATGCAGGATTATCAGAAGTTATATCTCATCTTATACCTATAGGATGAAGTTCCTTGATATATTTGGTACCATACTTTTCAATATCTAAAAAATAGTAAGTATAGCACATGGTTGATGGCTATTTGAAATTGAGGTTATTCACCTAAAAGGAAAAAAATAATGATTAGGATCAGAACAAGAGGAATAATATTCAAATATGTTCAAATTAAAGTGGTGTTATGTATAAAGCATGTGAGCTTTTTATGGATTAAAAAAAAAGTTATCAAAACCAACCAACAATGGGTTGTAAGAAACCTAAATGAACAAAAAGTAATTAACAAACTAAGCAAAAACTATGGATCAAAAATGACCCAAAAATATCTCCCTTAATCCAAAAAGGTATACAAGATAAAATAAATAGAGAAATGACTTTGAAGTTATCAAAGAAATATTGATACAACTAAAACTAGTGCACTTTACCTCCCAATATTGATAAAAATTGATTTTGATTCATAAATAAGCCTATCCCATGAGTTATCACATGAAATGTTGATGAACATGATAAAATACTACTCACCCCCTATGATCATTCATACCATACCATGATATAACATGATCAAATCATATACAACTACATCGATCCACATAAGACTCTACCCAAAATTTTGTCAAAAATGACTAACCAATATTATGTATGGCACATCTTACGGATGCACAAAAATTGTTGATGACATTTTCTTAACACTATTGGTGATAACAACCCTATCAACTCATACTATCACTAATGACTAATTGAATACAAACTAATGTTATATGTTCTCCCTCTATCAGGAGAGATGTAAGAAGTTGTGCATTGAGAGAAATAAAATTATATTTTCTCCATGTCATGAATATCAAGTACAAAAAGATAAAACTAGAAGAAATAAATAACACAAACCAAAAAATACTACTACAAAAGATCATGGTCTTGAACCTAGTATCTCACACAAGATAGGTGAATCAATGATCACTCAAAATAAAAAGATAATTCCATCGAGACCATAAACCTTAGCCATATAGGATGCTTCTTGATCAGATGAAGTATTAGAATAACTTGAATAATTGTACTAACTAGAAGTTATACCACTAAAATGATCCAAAAAATTTACTTCAACTTTCATTTTATATGGAGAGCAATGTCATCGAGAAGGACATACATATGTAAGATGTCCAATGCCACCATATTTGAAACATCTAGGCTCTTTCTTGTGTCAATTAGACCTATGAGAAATTAATTATTTGGAAGAACCACTAGAGTGAGAAGAGTGAATATGGTGATGTTTGTGTTTGAAAGATCTTGGAGAGTGCCTATGAGAATGTTGTGGAGACTATCGAGAATGATGTGGAGAGTGTATCAGAGAATGTCTTGAATAATATTCTGGAGAATACTTTTGAAACTCTGTGTACATGGAGATGATCTATGTGATGTGACTTGGGATTTATATAATGAGATTTTTCAGTAGGTTTAATCTTCTTTACAAATTATTTCTCATGTTGAGTCGACATCTCATATTAGAGTCAAATTTTACACCATTGAGCTTATCACTAAGCTGCAACATTTTGACAAAGTTGTTGTATGCAGAATTGAGGCCATTTAGTGTGATGTAAATAAGCATGTCATCATCAATTTTACCCCTATTAGGGAGTATTATTTTTTTAATATCTTCATCCATGCTATATATTTTGTGACATCTTCATCATCTTCCAGTAATTTTTTAAAAGTTGCATAAGAAGATCAATTTTCTTGTATGCAGGGTTTTTGTCCTACAAGTCCTTTAATGCTTTCCATGTATTCCATGCTCTATATTTAACAACTTCAATATGAATAATCATATATGTAGTGTAAGATGATTTTATCAATGCAAGTGCATGATTATCATGTTTTTGGTACTTGATTAATTTGGTGGGTTTAATGGGTAGTGTGTTTTATTTCTCTGTTATTTCCCATAAATCATTAAAAAAATGTGTTTTCCATGTGTAAGATCCATTCCTTATTGTTTTTATGTGTTAATTAAGAATTTTTAGATATTAAAATTATCATTTTAATCATGATCATAAATAAATATAATGACAAATGAATAAATGCTACTTGAAACTTTGCCTTGACCCTTGTAAGTAGATTAAAAAAATAATAAAAATGTTTTTAAAGGCTTATCTTAAACATAAGTTACAAAAGAGGATGAGCTTATTACATCCTTATATCACCTTTATAACCTTTTTGATTGATAATTCTATTTAATCCTTATAACCCTTTTATACAAAAATAAGGTAAAAAATAACTTTGACCGAAATAAATCCTAATTAATTTTGAACCTTGTACCTTCATTTGTGAAAATGACCGACAAGATAACTATACCCAACTTGCTTTTGATAAATCTAGGTATACAGAGGCAATAAATCCTACATAATCTTGGGTACAATAGACCTTGAAAATTGTCCCTTCTAAAATTACATGGTGATTTTGGGAGCAATGCAGGTACTATCTTATTAGTGGCAGACATCACATGGTCGTGCCAAAAAAAAATTGTTTTAAAAAGACTCTTTTATCCTCCTATTCAGATATCCAAGCTTTGATACTACCGATAGAGATTGGAACATAAAAAATAATAATCAAGTATATTCAAAGTACAGTACTGTTATATATAAAATATGTATGTTTTTTTTATGGTTTATAAAAGTTATTCTTAAAATCAATCACTATCAAATGGCTAAAAATAATAATTAAAAAACTAAGCCAAACTTTTAGATTATAAATAATTTAATAATTAATATGTAATAAATGCACATACAATTAAGAATGTGTAACATAAATAGTATGATTATATTAAAAGACAAAAAAATAATAACATGAAACCTTACAAAAATTATATTTCTAAAAGTTTTCAATTATTGAAATTTTCATATTAATAAAATGTTTTAGTTTTTAATTCATTGTGAACATGTTTCTATATTTATTAAGTATGAAATACATTCTTATTATGATATATGATAATATTGCATTTATTATTCTTATCACGATATATGATAATATTATGCTTATTAAAATAATTTAATTGAAACTTAATTTACATAAATATAATATTGCACTTGTGTCATAGGTTCAAAGGGGGTAAGTGCATCTGATGCATCTCCAATGGTCAATTTTTGAAGGGACCCCGAGCATTCACCTGTCAACTATGGAGCCTATTCCATGACTTTAAGGGTTCCTTTCTCTAGGCACAACTTCCATACAAAATATCCTTCCCCATACCCTTCTTGCTCACTATGAGTCCTCTCAACACTTCCAGGTTTTAGATATTCTATCAGCCCATGCCTCATTTTTTTATAAGCCTTTCTCATGATCTCTCAGTTGTCAATTTTCTCATCCCTTCCATTGTGCCTCACCTACATATCCCCTTCTTCCCCATTGCATTGCTCATATTTGAGAGGAATTTAGCCTTCCATCCTCATGATCTAAAAAATGTAATCCACCATCAGCTTATTTAGTTTGATGCTAAGTTATTTCACAAATACGCCTCGAGGTTCATGTAAGAATTGATATTTTGCTTCTTCAAGGTAGGAGTATGTCAACACTATGAACTCAAGCATGTAGCTATTCAGCGCCGCTTGCCACTATTTATCTATGACTCTAGTTCAAGTGGCATCTAGGTTTTCAAGCCTTTCTAGGCACTCTTTCATCCACTCGAGGTGCTTTCCATAATTTTAGCTTCTATGTGTCGCATACATGGCCAACCATTAGTACACTTGCTCTAGTAGTTTGCAAAAGAAAATATCATATAGGGCATCATATAATTAGTTTTAGACCAACTTCCTAGGGTTTTGTCCTCTATAAGTTGGATACCTCAACGCAAATTTATCTTCTACTCATTCCATCTAGTGGTTGATGTTCTCAAGAGAGAGTCAGATCATTGTCCTAGTGCATCATTGCAGCAACAAAACTCAATAGGTCCTAGGAACAAAAAAAAAATGTTGTATAAAATTAGGAGTTTTGATCATGGGCCTAGTCATGCATTTATATAGCTATCTAGGTCAGATTAAGCTTGTTCCAATGGGGCGTAAGCCTCAAATATTCCTATGATGCTCAACATTTTATACTTGATTATGTTGGCATCACTTTACATAAGGTGAAAGCCTTATGTTCTCACCTAAATCACATCAAAGAAGGGATCGAGGTCTGTGTTGGGCTAGTTATGCCATGGCATAACTCTATCCTTCATGGACTTGGTTAGTGCATTGATGGTGGTTTATTCAAGGGTCCAAGCCTTTGGTAACCTTAACTCAAAGGAATTTGGGGGCTTGAGGGCCAATTAGGTATCTAGTTGAGGATCTTACGCTTAGGTGCGGACATCATTTCAAGGCGCATGGTCTTAACCATACCCATAGAATTTTCTTTATTGGGAATGGGAGTCTTTATGAATCATAGGCACGAAATAGAACAGTTAAGTTAGAGGCTGAGAAGAGTTCAACATAAATAATACAAACTTAAGCATTGAATCATTAACATTGCACAAAGTGTTCATCATTAACATAGTTTAACAACAATACATACATATAAGTTCATAGAAATTGAGAATATACTCAACTTAAATTGTTAATGGCTTAGGGGCTCATAGGAGAGCTTGGGCATTATAATGGGGAATGTCAAAGGCATCCTGAACTAAGTTCTAACTCTAATGATGAACATAAGATCTATAATCAATTCACTAGAGCTTCGATACTCTAATTTCTCTCTCTTTATTAACATGACTCTGCTTCATTTTATAGAGTTTCAAAGTGTTTTAGGATTATGGGGAATGGGGCATGCTGATCATTGATTTGGTGATAAAGGTACTCATTTTGCCATCTCCACTATGTTGTCTTTAATTATCCATCATTGTCCCATGCACCCGCTTCCCAATGCTAATTGAGCCAAAAAGGAGTTGTTAGCCACTTGCTAGCTAGTGCTAGTAAATGATAAAACAACAAGCATGATAAGTGATTGCCTCACACCTAGATGTCTACTATGTTGGCTCAGATCCTATACTTAAATGGATTTGAGGCCCAACACATTGACATCTATAAAAACCATTTACTAAATAGGAAAGCCATGATTTAAGACCTTGCCACATAATCATCACTAAATTAATGATTTCATTACACGATATATGTTTTCAACATCAAATTTGAAAGTGACAACATCAAAGAAATCATCCACATATACATATAAAAAACAATTATTATACAAAAGATACCTACACCCCAAAATCAACCAATAACACAAAAAAATAACGAGTCGCATGTTAAATTACTTAAAAAAACATAACACAAATCTTCCAACAAGCAGCAAAATAAAGAACAAGATCTTTCAAATAAATACTCTCAAACCATAATTCAAAATTTTGGCATTACATCACTAAAAAATAAAATAAAATAAACCCCTATTAAATACCTCAAAGTTGAATTTTAGTTTTCAATATTGTATCACATGGACACATGCATAGAAAATAAAATCATAGAAATCAGTCAAAGACATTAGCATTTAATTTGTGTTTTTCACACTACATCAGACATAAACACAATGGTAATTAAATAATGAATAAAACAAACATGGGCCACAAATACTCGTAATGTAGCTAGGGGCCACAATGTTGATAAAATTTGAGGCCTATGGACCTATTAAATGGGGTACTTAATCAAATCATCTTGAGACACAACAAACTGACAATTTGACCTATGGACCTGTTAAATGGGGTACTTAATCAAATCTTAAAAGAGCATAAATTATAATCAAATAGAATCAAATAATTAAACAAGATTTAATTCTTAGTTGAATTATCCATTTGAAATTAATGAATATCTAAAAATGGAAATTCCAAAAATCAAAATATCAAGCATTTCATCATTGCCTTTATGAGTTGTCAAGCTCTTCTAAAATATCTAATTTGAGAGTCATACCTAATAAATAAAAATCATAATTATATGACAACTATTAACTCAATTTGAATTAGTGTCAACTCACCTGAGGTTAGTTTGAGATCATTCCATATTTAAACTCAACCTTAACTCACTTTGGGTGAGAGTTAAATATTAATTCTATAAATACAAGACCATATCCCTTCATTTCTGAGCTCTCTTGATGTTATGTTATTATGCCTAAATGTCTTCAAAACTTTAATAGTGTAGTGTTATAATGCCAATTTGGTGAGAGAAGCTTCATGCAAGTAATATTACCATGCCCAAATCATAAGCCAAACAACCAAGACAAGGTACCAAGGAAAGGTAAAGCCAACAAATATCCATTGATGAAGATTTTTTAATGCACAAGCCATTTCAACATGGCATTTGAAGCTCCAACAAAGATAAAAGAGTGATTTATTTTATGTTTTAGTATTTTTATATGCATGGTTGTTACCTATGATCCTCATAGCGTCTAGACTAGAGGTGTTAAGATTTTAGTATGTTACTTTGATTTGTTTTATTAAACTAATACAAGACGAACCTCCCCTTTATTGTATTCATTGTTCACAATAAGTAATTCTATAAGACAAGAATTTTCTCCACACATATAGTCTAGTTATGTTTTTAAAGTTAAAAACTAGTATTTTACCCTCTAACTATAGTCTACATGATTTTTAAAAATTAAGACTTATATTTGTCTTAATCACTTTATTGATTACAATAAGTTGTTAAAGTCTTATTCAAGATGTTTAAAAAAGGATTGTGTGTTTGCCTTAATATATGTCCTTAGTGTTTTCTCCAAAAGATTTAACGAGTTAATCTAGATAATGATGGTAAATTTTTTGATGTGAGGAAAAAACATGCACTTGTCATGTTGTTGTTGTTGTTACAAATATTAAAAAAAAAAATACAAGAAGAAGAGATTATATACAAAATGATTAGAAAGTTATAATAGATATATTTTTTATTTTTTTTAATCTATAAAAATGAAGATAAGATCAATTTTATTTTAATTAATATTTGTTAATGAAAATACATATAAATAGTTTAAATTAAAAATATTTATTTAAAAGTTTTAAAATTATATAAAATAAAGCTTGCACAAGTTAGAAATACCAAAATGAGGATATTAATTGTTTGAAGGAGATCAAGTGAAAACAAATGATGATAATATATTAACTATTTGTAATTCTATTTTAGATCCAAAACTAAGATTGACGCATATTCATATGGGATTTGCCCTACTAATAAGGTGTTGCAATTTAATTGGCATGTATGCTCACCAAACAATTAGCCATGGAAATCTCTATTGAAAATTACTAATATATTACAGACATAAGGATGTGAGTGGGATCCATCTAATATGGTGTTAGGTTGAATTATTGTCTCACACAAAAATACCATTAAAATGAGTATTCTAAATAAAACTTTAAGGCAACCTAAAATATATGAGACTATTTACACTTTGTTTTTAGGACCTGCTAGTGGTCCAAGGGCCAAGACTTATTTGCTCTGTTATAGCATGGGTGAATTGTGGTTGTTTCCAATATGGGTCTCAAGTGATTCCTGTAAACTTTTAAGTATTTACAATGGAGTGTGTATGGTTTCATAAATAATAAAACAAAAGGAGAGTTCTGTATTGGGTTCTATAGAGGACAAAGGCCTAAAAACTAATGTTTGTAGCCCATAGATGTTGCACACAAACCAAATCAAACACAATGGAAAATCTGAGGGATAAATTATAATAACCCCAATGTTTGAACAAATATTGCTTCCACTAATAGATTTCTTCCGCACATATAACTAATGAGAGATTATGCTACAAAGATAGAGAATATCCAGACCAACCATAGGATAATTTATATTACTACACCGAAGTCCTTTTTACACAAACCATACTAAACTAGTTGAATTGCAATATTTAATCAAGGATTCTAATTAACACCAACTAGCTGACTAGTTGACTTGAAGGGCATGGGGCATATTAACACTAATAGGTTTGTCTTTGATGTTTCCAATTGATACAATTTTTGAAGTTCTAAGTGGTACATTTTTGCTTAATCAAAATTGAGAGACTTAAAATATTTGATAAATGTTGGAAGAATCAAGAGTTCACGATGAGGACTACAGTTAAAAATAAGTCTTTGAACTTTGTAAAAACAAACAATAAACAATTATGTTCCAAATATAACCATCAAAACATAACCATCAAACTAAAATCTTAACAACAAAATAATTTTGATTTTAATTGATTTATTAATACTAAATTTTGTGATGCCTCAAGGATTTTATATTATCTAGCCACGTAATGGTTAAACTCCTTATACATGCAAGACATGCGAACAAGGCAAAAGGCATTGATCCAGATACTTTCTTTGTCTAACCTTCTATAAACCTCCCCTTACGAATAGGTTTCTAATTTTGTAATAATTATTTTAATCATAACATGCATTTATTCTTGTACATTCAAAGGATTTATTGTATTGTTTTTCCATCACCTTTAAAATAAAACAAAAAAAAATTGAGTGTAATATTATTTTTATAATAAAATTATTGAAGCATTTTAAAAGGAAAAGAATCAGTAGGCATTTTGTCTTATTCATCTTGTAGATCTAGAAATACAAACATTTAAATTTAAACATTTATTATTTAATTTTTTTTTAAATTAAATATCTATAAATTATAATTATCAATAATTATAAATTATAAATAGTTTCACGTAATTTTTGATGCAAACAATATGAAACTAAAACAACTACAATTAAAAGATAAGTTAAATGTATTCAAAATATAACTAAACATAGTTTATCCAACTTAATTTGACATGATATGAATATTTTATTTAAAGGAAATGATAATATTTTGAAATTGATATTTCACAATCACATTAAAAGAATCTAAGTCGTGATCTTAATTTATGAATTGAAATAGGTTATGTTAAGTTTACGCTCATACAGCACCTCCATCCAGATGATCATTAACTTTAAACAAGATTAAATATATGTCAAAATCTCTATATCCCACAGTTAATCACAACAGATACTAAAGCCGCTTCACAACACTTATTTATTTATTTATTTATTGATTCACTAATGATTGCTTTATTTTTTACCATTAATTATATAGCACCAAAAAACTTAAACTATAAGTTAACTGAAATGGGGAAAAGAGGTCATTTAGGAAAATCATAATGTCATGGGAGGGCCAGCCCACAAGGAAGTCCCCTTTACCCTCGTTCATTTAATGTGACCATATTTTCAACCATAATATATCATAGTAATGTCTAATTATGAACCCAAATTCCATCAATTGTATCCGTATTACTGACACATTTCCTTTTTAATGGATTGTTTTAATTTTTTTGTTTGTTTTGTTTCATTTGAAAAAGTTTTAGAGGTGGCAAATTTATGAAACTTGTTCCAGCTTTGAAAACCATTTCTCCTTTTTTGTATGAACATGTATGTTGGTAGCTTGAGGTTGATGGGGAAGATGGATTCTTGACCATAAACAAGCAAGAATGGTGATTCTTTGAGAGCTTGTTTGACTCTAGTTCTATCTACCCAAAGGGCATACTTAAGTAGCTTATGTCATGCTCTAGGTTTATCGGCTACATATTTATTGCCTACGTCAAATTCTTATTTGTTGAATCAGATACTCCATTACCTTGAGGATAATGGTTTGATTAGAACTTGAGGATGATGTTATTATCATATGCCCATTTTGTCATTTTGATAGATATAAAAGCATATCCATTATCACAGACTAGAAATATAAGTATCCCAAACCTTGTGCATATGTTTTCTTCTAAAATTTTTATCACCTCCTAGTTTTTGCATTATTTAGTTAGCATTGCTTCAGTCCATCTGGTGCAGTAGCTAGTAGCAGTTAGAACATACTTGTGACCATCAAAGGAATTAGGGTTAATGACCCCCATAAAATCCACCCCCCATTAGGCAAAGGTTTTATCAATCATTACTAGTTTAGTAGCATGGATAGCTTAGGCTCTTTAGTGTTGAAGACTTGGCATGAGTGGCACTCTCTCAAATACCTATGAGCATCTTTGAATATTGTAGGCTAGTAATAACTAGCCCCTAATATTTTATGTGCCATTGTCCTTCTAGATGTATGTCCACTTCCTAGAATTTTATGGAAGGTACTCATGATCTTAGCAACTTCACTCTTGGAGACACATCTCAAGTAAATGCCTTAAAATTTATTCCTATGAAACACTCCATCCTTGATCAAAAAGTGAGTTACCTTAAGCCTTAGAGCTCTCCTTTGTTCTTTACTTAGTCCTACAAGACAATACTCATTGATTAGTAAGTGGACAATGGGATCATACCAATCATTTGGTCTTAAAATTTTATTGCTCAACTTGCATGACACTTAGCTTGAGATTAGTATTGTCAATCAATTGAATCAAACCTTGGCACCTTACCAACTTCGTAGTCTTCATCTCAATGTCATATTCTTGTATCATAGACATCCACTTACATCTCTTTTCTCGTAGTTCATTTTAACATAGCATGATCATGGTGGTAGGGTCTGGTAGAATGGCATGCACCTTATTCCTAAGAATATAATGCCTAAACTTTTTCACTACCTTGACGAAATCACATGATTTTTTGTCAATCAAAGAGTAACTCAACTCATAATTTTTGAGGTTAGTGCTCATAAAAGCTATTAGACAATCACATCCATCTATCTTTTGATTTAGAATTGTAGTTATCGTATGGTTTAAAGCAAAGGAGTAAAGATAAAAATCTTTAGTAAAGTTTTTCATTATCAATATAGGGGCTTGTATAATTACCTCTTTGATGTCCTTGAAAGCCTTGTTTTTCTCTTCATTTTGAATGATTGTAGCCTCTTTCTTCAACATGTCATTCAAAGGTCTCACTATTTATACAAAACCAGAAATAAACTTTCTTACAAAGTTTATCTTACGAAAGAATGAATTCAAATCCTTCCTACTATTAAGTGGATCTATATTAGATATTGAATTTACTCTATCAGAGTCTATACAGATTCCCTCCTTAGTGATAACATGTCCTAATAGTTTTCCCTCAATAACACAGAAAATACTTTTCTTTGGGTTGAAAAAAATCCCATACCTTATGCATCTTTCAAATACCTATTATAGGTGCATAATATGTCTTCCCTATTTATAGAAAATATAGTTATATCATCCATTTATATAATAATATACTTACCTACAAGACCTTATAAGGTATGATCCATAGACCTTTGAAAGGTTACACCTAAATTTATCAATCCAAAAGCCATTCTCTTATAGGCAAATGTGCCCCACTTGGTAGTAAAAGTAGTCTTCTTTTTATATTCTTAGTTTACAAGTACCTATTTGTACCTTCAAAATCCATCAAGTAAATACATCATGATATAACCAGAAACAATTTGTATTACTTGGTGAAGAGAAGGTAGAGGGTAATTATCTTTCTCAGATGCCCTATTCAAATTTCTAAAGTCAATGTGTAGCCTGATTTCACCATTTTCTTCCTAACTGGGACTAAATTAGCCACCCAAATGGAGTGACTAATGGCAAACACAATATTAACATCTAAGAGATTCTTAACCTATTTGTATATTAGTGGTTCTAAGACCAGGTTGATAGGATTTTGCTTCTATCTAAAAGGTTTGCAATTTTTCTTTAAGCGTATGGTATGAGTTATGACCTTTGGATCAAATATATTTAGGTCATCATAGGACCAAGCTATGATATCTTTATGTTTGGTCAACATTTCTTTAGATCTTTTAGACTCAATGCTTATATAGGTTGTACCAATACTAACTAGCTAAGGTTGACCTTGAAATATAAGATCAATTGCATTATAATCCTTTCCACTTACTTTGGGAATCTTCGCAGCCTCAGCTAGTCTATCAAAATAAAAGATTCTCTTTAAGGCTATCATGCCTTTGGGGATCTTATTATCATTCAATTGAATGACCTTGTCATTGATTTTTCCTTAAAAAAATTCATCATCAAGGAGACTAGCTTCATCAATAATGTGACCCTCAAACATCCCTGAGTTAGTCATGAAGTCTATGATCGGTTGATCATCACTAATTACATGCAAGTGGTTGATGTTATCTGGTAGTGAGGGATAAGGGAGTAATTCAATGGTAAGTATTTGTAACATGAAACTTTGATTGGGTACAAGGTTGGATACAGCTGAAGTGAGTTCATCAGCATCCTTATTTTTTTCCCTAGGGATTGACACAATCTTGAAAGCATCAAACCATTTAACTAAGTCCCACACTCTAAATTTATACTTCTTGAGATATGATAGCTTGACTTAGTATTTACTCTTCACCTGATTAACCACTAGTTTATAATCACCAAAAACTAATAGTTCCTTGACCTCATGCTTGATTGCAAATTATAATCCAAGAATAATTGGTTCATACTTTGTCAAATTATTGATGCATGAGAACTAATTTTGTAAGAGGAATTGTATTCTTTCCCAATATAATTGATTAATACCACTCCTACTCTAGAACCTGATTTGCATCTAACACCATCAAAATAAAGATTCCATAATCCAGGCATAGCATGATAATTTTTAGAGTTACATACATTTGTGGTGTCAGGAGTGTAAACACCAAGATCTAAATTAACCATGTTGATCATCTAATTTATTGCATTGTATTCAATGATCATATGCTTCATTTTAGGCTCTCTTTCTATCTTGATTTGCTTGGGGACTCCCTTCCAAGGAAACCACTTATGTGAACAATCTATTGATATATAACCATTCAAGCTCCTAGTCTAGTCTCTACTCAATAGCATCCCATAAGCATCCAAGATGTCCACCACTTGGATATCAATGAACTATTGGATCCTTGGCTTTGAGGTAATTTGCATGTGAACATTTGACAACTCACCAATCACTTTGAATCTTGATTTATCTAATTGAGTTATAAATCTATTAGATTTAATGGGAGTCAGACCTAATTTCTCACAAATAACTTTAGGCATAATATTTGCATATGCACTAAAATATAACAAAAACTTATGCAAATTCTTACTGAAGATCATAATTATAAGTAGGAAAGGAGGAAAATCTACCTTTCTTTTGTGTATTTCAATATTAGCATGTGCCGACTGTTGAGATTTACATGGCTTCTTAGACAAAGATTCCAACAATAGATCCTTAAGTTTAGTAATATGTGTCAACTCATGTAGGGTAATGTTAGCTTTCATATTTTTCATATCCTCTACTATGTTATATCTAGTCTTATTGGAAGAAATAGATACATCAACATTATGTTTAGAAGTACTTCCCTTAGGAGGCTCTGAATAATTGTCTAAACTAGTATCCAAAGGAGTCTCATAGTTATTTGGAAGAGTTAAGGTGGTCAATGGTTAATTCTATTCCCTATTTCTCAGAGGATAAGTCTTTCAAAATTGCTAAAAAGTATGAATCTCTTTAGAAATATCCTCCATCTCATTGTCCTATTAAAAAGGGAACTCAAATGTTTCCACCATGAGAGTTGAATCAAATGATCTAGATGACCTTGAGGAACTAGATGTACCTACATCACAATCCTTATTAAAGATAACTTCAAAAGTATCTAATTATTATTGGAAGGCTTTCAAAGCATTGCAAAATTCAACACAATCTATTTCCCCATGCTTAGAAGTGCAATGAACTCTACACTACTCAGGTAAAGCAACATCAGTAATATTTATATGAGGCACATTCTTTGTAGTAGATGGCTCATTTTTCTTGTTGTTGTGGTAACTATCATTCTAAAATCTGTTAATGGGCCTATTAAACCTTTGAAAAGAGAAATTCATAATAGATCTCTCTCCAGTATTACTTACTTGATTTTGCAACTAAAGGAAGTCAGAGTTAAGTTTTTGAACCATTTTGAGGATAGAGTCACCCTCATTTTCGATGGCCTTAGAATTATGAACTTGAGTATTAGCATTAGTTTTAAGTATTAAATCTTTATGATCCTGTAGATGAGATCTATTGACAACATTGTTCAAGAATACAAAAGCAGGGACTTGCGGATGCCAATTGCCAAGTTGAAAAATAATTAGAACCTGATATTTCTTCAAGCTAAGGGAACAAAATACCATCCTATCACTCTGCCACAATTTTTGAAAGCAATCCCTGGAAATTCTCAAACATTGTAGATATTGTAAAGAATCCGTGAAGGAAGACAGAGCCACAATAAACTAGTCTCTGCGAAATCCTTTGCATTCCCTAAGAACTGAACTCTTTTTCAAAGTCTGGCATTTTGTACCTTCCGACGCTCGCATAAATAAATAAATTACTTTGTTTTTTAAACTTGCTACGCATAGGGACTGCCACAACATTAAATTGAAGCCATCGTGACTACTATTCACACGGATATGGAATTAATAGGTGAACGATTTACACGAATTAGGGTTTATACGTCATTTTTTATTTTGATTTAGTTTTGATTTTCTTGATTTATATGAAAATTATTACAAATAAATTAGAAAAAAATATAATATTCAAATAATTTTGATCATTACAAATATAAATCATAATAATAATTCTTATAAAAATTGTATTACTTATATTTTCACATATAGAGGATTCTAGAATATATTGGATAATAATAAAATTATATATATAAAAAATTATTTCAATGAGAAATATTTAGTGAACAAAAACCATAAACGATAAGATAAATATGACAATTAGGTTAGGACAATTAAACTAGTTTAATAAATTAAAAAATATAAATTTATTTTTAAATCATATATAATGAATTAAATATTTATCTTAACAAAAGCAACAATAATATATAAACTTTTTAATCAATTAATACATTAAAAAAATATTATTATATATTATTAATTTAAAAATTACAATTTATTTATAGAAAAAAATACATATTTTAAATCATATAAAATAATGATATTTAATTAATTAACAATTTTAAAATAATCACTATAATTAATGAACATCACAATTATCAAGATAATTAAATTATCAATAGGTCAATATCTAAAACAATATTGAGAATTGGTCCATATTCAATGATTTCAAATAATTACAAACTCAAATTATGATTAAATAAGTTTCTATTTTGAATTAGAGTTAATATCTAAAAATGCGTAAAAATTAAAATCTTAAAAAAATGTCTTTTTTTAGTAGCTGCTATTTATAATAAGTTTTACATGCAACTGCGTGTAGTTTTAAAAATTTACCGAAATACTTTAAACACTAAAATTAGCTTATAGGACAAAATTCCACTAAAGTTGACGTCTAGAATTAAAAATATACAATTTTTAAAAATAGAAAATTTCTAAAAATAGAAAATTTCTAAAAAATATTAAATATTAATTGTGGACCCTCAAATGATCACGTATGACTTTCGAAAAATATATAAATCAACTCTAAGTGGATTAGATGGCTTAAAACAATTTGAAACTTTTTGAGACGATCGTTTTGACGCGTGAAAGAGCTCAAATGAAACTACGTGTCAAAAGTTATGACTTCCAAAAAATTAACCTATTTTCATAAATGAATGACAACATATTATTTAATAGTTTACATTTTATATGGTGAAAATTACTTATTTCATATTTTAGAACAGAAAAGAAGAGAAATAAAGTGGGTGATACTATGTTTCCACCCATTTGTTCAAGTTATAATATTATATTAAATATAAAACAAATTATCAATAACATAAAAATATATATATAATTAAAATTTAAATAAATAAATTGCGTACATTTTAAATGATGAATTTTATGTTATAATTATAAATATTAATAAATAAATACAATCAAAACATTTTTTCTTAAAAATTTTCTTTTAATTTAAAAGATTGCGATTAGGACTCAAGTTTTAAATATCTAAACTATAATTTATAAAAAATATGATTTTTTTCTTAAATTTTTTAAAGTTTAATAGATTGCAAAAAGTCTTAATTATTTAATATTTGAATTATAATGTATATATTATATTATAAAAATACTAACTTAAGATTGGTTTATAATATTTTTTATATATTAATTATAGAAAAAAATAGTATATAGATGGATAAAAAAAGTGGTTAGTTGATATATATAGTTCGACTTTCATATCGATAAATAAACATAGTTCAAAACAACAAAATTATTAGTGAATTATGGAAACATAGAAACAAAATAAAAATATCAAATCATAAATGTAAAAGTTAAGCACAAGCCACAAGATAAGATGGTGCTATAGGATTATCCTTTTAAGGGGGGTTGAGCAACTAAATATTTTTTTTCTACAAAGGATATCAAGAAGCCACCCACCCATCTTGACTAGCCTTAAAACGAGAAAAAAAATTGTGATTCCTCAACAAGGTGGTGGTGGCACATAATACCCCATTGTCTCACAACCCAAATAAATTAAAATTCATCGAGACAAACCAATAAAGATATTAATGTCTAGTAGTGAAATCTATCCCTCTACTAAGAAGGAGGGGAGGATGTTACAATGTCAAATTTCAAAAATCTTATAATCAGGGCTTGTCTCTCTTTATTCTTAGCATGCTTAAAGCTTTAGAGTTTCCTAACTTATATCTTTCAGTGGTTCAAATTCTATTTTTCAAAATTTGACTTGTCTTGCCACTAATGGTCACACATTTGATAACTTTGAGATTTTTTCCTCCATCAGACAAGGTTTCTTTCTTGCCTATGTTTTTTATATATTAGTTGTTTAAGTGTTGGGTTATCTACTTTATTAAGGGAATTACTCTTCTTAATTTCTCTCTTAGCTCAATAGTGGGTTTGCAGATGACTCCTTCCTCGTGATTGTAAAAGAAGAAGCCTTCTTTAGAAAAGTGCTTCACTTCATTGACAAACATTTTTAAAGTATCTGGGTCTACCTTGCAATAGACTAATGTCCAATGTTATACATAAATTATGATGCCCTTTCTTGAGTGGCTCCAAAATTATCAATGAACATGGATTCAAAAATGTAAGACGTTAAAATTTATTAGTACTCCATTTTCCTTTGACACCTCATCCTTTGTGCTCTAGTAGTATGTAATTGGAAAAGTGGAACAAATTAGTTATTAGCTTATAAAGCCTTTTTCTCTCACATGTAAGTTTCAAATATATACTAAAATAACTGGACCCACTCATATCTATTAGTAATCTTGTTGGGATCCTTCAAAAGCCTTGTATGGATAAAAGGTTCTTAGAGAGTTTCTTTGGTCTAATGTTAAGAAAATTCAATAATTACATAGATTAACTTGGAATATTTGAATATTAGATTTCACACTCTCTTGATTACTTTTGTCCTTATCAAGATAGAAGGGTCCTTTGTGGCTAAGAGAATATGTGATGTTTTTGAAACAATGAAACATTTTCTAAAGTGGGTCAATGATGTATTTAAAACTTTTCTCTTTTTTAATGACTACAATATTTTTGGGTCCCCTTTCATGACTAGTTCCAACTTCCCTCTAGCTAATATTTCAAACATAAAAGATCTTAGATTCTTTAGAAAAATAATTTTCACTATTCAGGATTTGGGATCCTCTCATGATTGGATCCCATGGGTTTATTTGGAAATTAAACATAAGATACTAAGTAAGAATGTAATTTCTATTTTGTGTATTCATGAATTGATGCTAGATTTCATGCTTTATAAAATAGGGACATACAATCCTCAATTTCAAGTTAAAAATATTGGAGGTGGAATTATAGAATTACCTTCTAAAATTGCTCTCCAAAACTCCTCTATTAAATCATGATTTAGTTTTATTTGGCTTTGGATAAAATCAATAAGTGATAAAATTTGAATTCCTTACCTAGAATATGGCTTATCAAACTCAATTGGATTTGAAATGTCACGATTGAGCCCAACATACTCATTTTATATGGCATTTGATTTATCAAGGTTTCCCCTTGGAGAATGTCTCAAGCATATTGGGGTTCCTAGTCCAGAGTTCCTGGCTTGTTCCAAACCTGAAACTTTAAGGATAATTTTTTGTTATGTTTGAGATCTTGTCTTTCCTATTAATAGATTCATATCTTATTTTAGTCTTATCACCTTTAGATAAAATCATTGACGAAGCCCTATCCCTATTTATATAAGTAAGAGAATTTTGTCCGCACAATTCTGTGTGTGACCCTTAAACCAAACCCATTGCGGTGGTGAATAGATATGATCATGTTGACATAAATGCTCATTTATAGATTGGATAGTTGTCCCAGAGGATATAAAGTGCTTGTTAACTCATATATTTTTCTACAAATATAAAAGAATATGCTCTCAAATGTCTAAAATATTCTTTTAGTGTCCTTTCCTTGGTTAGCCCATATGGCTATCCTTTTAATTTATGGGTCCATTGTGCCTTGAATTTCCCCTTTTACTATCTTTTAAGTTCAACCCACGTGTATATATGCCCTTGAGGAGTGTGCATGGACACTTACATGCGCGTGCACACACACACACACACACACACACACACACACACACACACACACACACACACACACACACACACACACACACACACACACACACACACACACACACACACACACACACACACACACACACACACACACACACACACACACACACACACACACACAACTCTTTGTCATTTCATCATTTAAATTCTTATCCAAACCTATTATAAGCAAGGTCTCTTATGCTTATTTTATCATGTATTATCAAGAGGTCATGATATTCAATCAAAGGAGTTATATATTGATTTACTTTTTCCCTTATATATCTATTTCCAAGTGTTTGTACTAAATTAAGGTTATATTAAGAGCATGTAGTTACATTGAGTTATCTAGGATATGAGGTGAATTCCTTTATCTCAAGGTTGAGATTCCACTCACATGCACATTAGGGCTCCATCTCAGTATGGATGCCCATAAAATAATTGTAAAGTACCAGTGTTGAATGTTAATATGATATTTTTCATATTGATAGATTGTGTGTTTGTTTACAGTATGTCACTATTTTCATAACCCATCTCTAGTTGGCACTCCAATCACTTATGGAATTCCCTAATCTAACTCAAAGATGTAATAAGAAGAGACTTAGATCAAGTTACAATTGACTTGAATGAAATTTTTAATTAGCCACCACCTTCTTGGGTTACTCATGCAAATTACATTGCCAGGATTTGGTAGAATACTAATAATGCTTTTAATTTGGAGCTATTAAAAGGCAATTGGTCACATCAACAAATGGAAATACTGGATATAATTTTAAGTCTAATATCTTATCATAATTAAATATTTTACAATATGAAATATCATTGAATCCCATGATGAAAATTTGGTTTGACGTGTACTTTGATAGAACTAGTTATGCAATAATCTTGCTAGAGAGACTCTTTCATACATATCACCTTGTGATTAGATTTTAACCTTTAAAATGGGACGGTCTTCATGATAATTGTTCACAATTATGGAATTCTTAAAATTCAAATTGTGAATTAGATCTCAAACATGTGTTGTATGACCTTACATACCAAGAAGTAATGTGGTGAATAATTCATTTTCAAACACCATTAGAAGAATATGAGGATGATAGAAATCCATGTGATCATAATGGGTACTATTTGGATTAGTTTTAAACAATTGACATTGGATAGTGGTATAATTTTGTACATGCAATGAATAAGATGATTTCATTTTGTTTCATAATTATATTCTATCTTCTTATGGGATTCCCTAAATTTAGTGGCCAAAAAATATGCTCTGATATGTGGGAATTACAGTGGTTGTGGGCTATGAGGAAATCATTAAAATAAAATTCGCAGCTTATTTTGGTACATTAAAGCTCTAATAACCTAATATGGTTTATGCCCTGACCATACTGTGGTTTATAAGGCAACTTATCATTAAAATTGAATGGGATAAATTTCATCCCATATGGGCTCACATAATTTGTAATGCACACATTTTTCTTGTGTCACCTACTAACCTTTCCTTTCATGCACTGTCCATAAATATTAGTATTTCCATGCCTCTAATTAAATACATCGAATGATTAGTTGATGGATAACGTGAAAATCACATGGGATTCTTAGCAATTTCAATTTTTTGACCCTCTCCTGATTTTATGGGCTTCTTAACAAATTCCCCTATTTTTACAACCTTGTCTTCATTTTATGGGCTTCCTAGCAATTTTTCTTTTTTTTAACCCTTTCCTAAAACTATGGGCTTTGTAGTAAAATCACATTCCTAGCCTCGACCCACATGCACACAATTAGTGCATGCCACTTAAGATCATCTATAAATACAACTAACTCATGCATACACTATTTTATCCATTTCTATGTTTTAATGCATTTATTTTGATATGTTTAATGAAGGATTTTATATTGATTTCAATTAAAAAGTCCTGTGTAATACACATAAACTTGTGTTCATTCAATACAAAAAGTCCTTTTCTAATTCATTTAGTGAAATGTTCTCCTTGAAGGCTATTATAGATGGCAAAATGGTGGAAAGAAATAATGCACCTTGAACTGCAAAAGCTAGGTGAGGGTCCGTTTGATTGTAGTTCTATCAAGTGGGCCAATTTTCCTGATGTCAATGAGGAAGACTTGTGGGTTTACTAGGTTGAGCAAGACAGGGTTGATGACTTCATCAAAGGAGAATTGAGAAGGATGTTGTTCCCTAAAAAATTTCATGTTTCACATCATAAGACAAATTCATATTTTATTGGAAAGGATATCAAAATTAGTACAACCTCTGAATATGTCATGTGAGTCACCTCAAACTATATATTGCAAGCTAGTGTCTATTTAAATGCGATTATGTTCCATTATTGTACCTTTTTTTGTCTTGTATGACTACTTATTTATTCCCCACCATCATGTAGATACTGGTGCTCATATGTCCCCAATGACTTTTGGGAAATTGATGCCATGCTAAAAGATAAGTCTTTAATGTGAAAGTGGGGAAAGGGTATCCAATTGTGTTGAAGGCATATAAGGTGTGATTATCATTGTCATTTTAGCACACGATACATGGTTTGTAGACTTGATTGTGTGTTGTTCACATACAATCAAGTATAACACATGGATAATGAGTAGAACTATTTCCACTACCAATAGTATGATTAGTTCAAGGGCAAAAAATGTTTATTTCTCCTCATATCAGCCTCTGACTTAATGAATGGGTTCATATGATAATATTGTTGGGAATGTCTATTGTTTATATCAACCTTAAACACTGGTAGATGGTGCATGACACACTTTTATTATTTAGTGGTGAAATAAAGTAGGATGATTTCTTGAGCAAAGATGACATATATAACAAAGAGAAATTGATCAAGGAGGAAAAATACATGTACAATATCGATGATGTAATAAGTGCTTAGGAGTGGGCACTGGATAATCCTGACAAGTGCTTTTTATATCAAGGATACAATGGGGGAGATATTTCTAGGGATGGGCAAATCCCCTTCATCTTAGGTATCGAACTCCCGCAACAACTGGAATGGTTGTTGAGATTTGATAAGCATAGCTTATTGGTGATGGATGTAACATTTGAGATGAATGTAATGAATGTATTGTGCCAATGTTTCTAAGATTAGATGATAATGTTAGTTGTTCTGATGTTTGTAATAATAGTAGTTATTCTAATGTTTTTATTTTTTTCTTGTACAATTTAAATTATACATACTATTGGCATTTGATTCGAAACAGAAAGGTGTTCCTATTGTGTGGGTCATTATGTCTCAATCATTTACTATTGACATAAGAAAATGGATGTAAATTCTTCTTCAAAGAGTGAATTTTAAATACATTGAATGGATAATCAGTGCCTTCATGGTCGATGATGCTAGTGCGAAGATAAAAGATATCAGGTTTGTCATCACTATTTCAACACACATCATAGACTTCATATTTTTATGTTCATAGACAACTTACCCACTTTATTCCATTTGCTTATGCAAATTTATTGTGTTATTTAGGGAAAGATTTGACTATGAGGTCTACTTATGCATTTGGCATGTTCATCATGTGTGGTTGAAGAATTCGATAGTAAAGGTGAAAGATGATGATGTCAGATGCACAATGTTTCAAGACTTAGGGTTCATTATGCATAATTGTGCCAATGAGGACATGGATACAAGGGAGTCCAAAAAGATTGTATAAATATATCACTCATCTCATTCCACCTGTATCAAATATTGGGAACAACATTGGGTATACACGGTTAGAATGTGGTCACAATGTTATCAGACACTTTCACATGCTAGACAAGACACCAATTCATCTATAGAATCTTACCGTTCCCATTTGAAATGTCATTTGCTAAGCACAGCAAATACTTCTACAAATTATAGGGTGGATTGGTTGGTTCAACAACTAACAACATTAGTTTACATACATTATTGGTGGTTACAGTTATGCAATAACATTCACTTCCATTAGAACTTCAAAGTAAAAAGACATGAAAATATTTCATGGGTATGGGCTTTAAACATCCCAAATTCTCATGTTACCTTAAAAAATTATGGTCCTCATATGACATTGGTCTAAATTATGAAATATGAGACATTGCTTTATCGTGTCTTCAATGTAACACCTTCTATATCAATGTGCAATTGCTTGTTTTCAATCCAAGGATATACATGTAAGAATGATGACAAATCAGGTAGTTGTAGAGGATGTAGCCATAATGCATAGTGTTAACGAGAGCATCAGCAACATCGATGTTGAGTACCATGTAATTTTTGTTTCCCCTACATACTATATGCATTGATAACTTTGAGGTGATTGTAGTTTGTGCAATACATTTTCATTACCCAGTCAAGGACAATGGAGTTTGAATTGAAAATGTGGAAGAAGGCATGGATGTAAAAAATTTACAAAGTGAAATGCATGGTGTATTAGATATGGATATGCAAGGATCAGGCCAAATAAATAGAGAAGTGACCACTCTATGCCATCCACACCAACTTGGCTGAAATTCCTTGAGTCTTATCTTTTTTGTACGGTGAGTGTGAGTATGACCACTCTTAGTCATCGACCGCTCGACCACAGAATAGCAACATTATCAGTGGTGATCCATTATAGAATACCTCAAATAAAATACCATACGAATTGTTAATTATAGGAAAAGGTGACCATCCATCTAAACAAATGGTTTTATTGTATAAAATAATGTAGTAATAAAACATTTAGTTATATAAAAATAAAATTGTAAAAGTCCCCACAATAAATAGCTAAGGTATAATATTATTCGTTGCTAAAGTTTTGTAAGCGAAGTAACAAATTAAGTTTAAAATGATTATATTTGAAAATTTTAAATGTGATTTTATATTCTTAATATTTATGTTGTTAGCTATTAACTATAGATCACTGAGATTTTTTGATTTTTTTTGCTTATGATTAAATGTGTTGTCATTTTTTTAAAATTTTTATGTTGTTAGCTATCAATTATTGAACATTGAGATTTTTTTTCTTCCATCTATGGCAACAGAGGTATATAATTAGATTACTATATTTGCATATGTTGTAAAATTATTGCAATTCATGTTGAAATATGTAATTATTAAATGATATTTTTAATGTTTTGTATGATTCCCAATTTAATGTTATTTCGGTCTTGATATTAAATTATACAGATGACATTGATAATTTCATGTTTTCAAGTGCATGCGGATGGGAATATTTAATATCATTCGAGTCTAATTCAGATAATATGCAACATGTAACTCTTATTTATAGTAATAATCAATTTTAAGTTTAAGTTCATTTTTTACTTAACATTTTATAGTTGGACTCATAATCATATGTTTTTTATATTATGTTATCATCATTAATCAATTTAATCTAACTGAGCTATTAATTTAACTTCATTTTCAATTGCATGTAATTGGATTCATTGTCATACTAATTATTACAATGATCACTTTGATTTTGAGCCCTTGGAGGGTAATAAGCTTAATTAACACACGCCAACTCCTGACATGTGTTAGTCGACAACATCACTACTGAAAGTTTGGTGAAAAGTTGATACCCAACTTGATTAACATTAAACATGGTCCCCCCTCGATAACTCATATTGACTGTCACCATCACTACTCAACAACCACCATCACATCACTATGATGATCAACATTTTATGCCCTTCATAAGTTGCAGTTAGAAAAAAGTGAGAAAAATGAGCCAGAGTTTTCAAACAGTTGGCCCTACCAACTTGACCATTGACTAGCCCATGCCTAAGCTCATCACACTTGCCTTGTATCTCTTACCTTGTCATTGTCATCCAATTCATTCATTGAATTTTCTAAGAGGAGCATTGCATTTCTACAAACTGACGTAAACTTTACCATTGACTAGCCCATGCCTAAGCTCATCACACTTGCGTTGTATCTCTTACCTTGTCATTGTCATCCAATTCATTCATTGCATTTCCCAAGAGGAGCATTGCATTTCACTATGTATTGTGCTTTAAAATGGACATTTAATTTTTTCATAATTTTTCCTTAAGTTGTCCTCTTACACTTGAGAATCAATGGATTTTTTTATTATATTTGAGTTAGTCCATTCCATAAAGCTGCCTTTGTTTCCACTATGCTAATCTCCATTCTGTGGGCCAGGGGCTGCATGGAGATCGATGATCACTTTGATCCAGTGTTTCCTATAAAACACATTTGAAGCCTTATATAAGATTCTAATTAAACCCACCTCCTCCCCTAATTTACACATTTCTAGAGAAATTTACTTATAGAGCCCACTTGAAGGCATTGCCAAGTGGCTAGAGACATCCTCCAATGAAAGGAGCTGGGGGATGTGGGTCACATACAATCCACTATCCCATTGGAACTATATCTAGCTTAAAGAATAAAGGAGTACTCTAAAATTATTATCCAACATGGAATAGATAGTACAAATCAATGTTAATCATTCTTTGGAGAGTTTTGTTTTTTTGGGAATTATATTTTTTTAGTAAGAAAGTATCTTAGAGTTTTTAAACCCAAAATCCACTTTCAACCCCTGTTGTTTTTTCCAATCTACTAATTAATATGTATAAATTATTTCTATCTCCAATTCTATTAAAGTGAAGTACATTAAATTTACATTAACATGTTGGTGTGCATCTTTTTGTTTTTGATCTAAGCTTTTCTTTGGCATAGTGATCAAAATTATTGTAATATTTATAAGTTGGAGGGAATCTATTTTCCCTTCATTCCATACTTCAAATATCCATCTTGCTTTCTTCTCAGTTTGAAGCTTCCATGGAACATTCCATATTTTGTTGAGTTCGTATGGGTTTTGAAAGAGAAAAATATTTTTCAAGATTCATTCACAATTATGTTCCTACTTCTAAAATTTAAAATTTTATATGAAGATTGTGTACATTTTATTAAAGATTCATTCTAAATGTAGTACCTACCTGATCTTTCTATAATAGAGTTTCCCACTCTTTTTTTTTTTAACCAATTATTTACTATGAGCAAAATGAAGTGCAAGATGATAATTCAAATCCCCAAGCCAAATAACCTAACTGCCAAAAATAATCACAGGGTCAAATTAGATAATAAACACGCCATAGAAATCTAAGATAATGCATAGTGTAGGAAATTAGGAATGTATTTTTAAAATAATTTCTATTTCAATTTTTTTTAATAAAATGGCTTAGTCTAGTGATTCATCTCTTCATTCCTACATATCATTGTGCACAGTGATATATTATGACTAAGTTAACACATAAAATAAAATCTTCACCTGGTTTATTGATGCTTTATAGAGTCTAATTAGAACACATAAATGAAGCTTATCACTCTTTGTAATGTTGCTATGTGTAGAATTCATAAAATGATTCAAATAAATAATCTATCTTTATGTTACATATGTGATAGAATTTTTTTTTTTTTTTTGGCAGTTTTTTGGATCCGTTTGTTTTGTTATTTATAGTTAGGGAAGAGGGGACAATGCCCACCACTATTTTCATAGGTATTTCCTGCTGGTTGGGCAGTTTGATAATTATAGACTTTTTTTGGTAATTAATATAAAGGGGAAGGACCCCAACTAAAAGATCCAAATTTGATGAAGAGAAAAAAAATCAGCAATAACATCAAAAGTATTGTTTATTTGAAGAGAATGAATTTAATAATTTCATTAACAAAATGGCTTAGGTTAAGAGAAGCCAATAATACAAGCCTTTGAGTTTAGGCATTCCTATTACTAACAAAAGATGACATTGAACTACTATGGTGTTGAGGTATATGGTAAGTTAATCCCTCAAATTACTCATTAATTCCTCAAATATGTACGTTAATCTCCTGGTTTACAATAAATAAGTGTCAAAATTGATAAAACATAGACCATATCGGGTGTATTTTGAAAAGATGTCTTCCACTATACAATCTCTATAAATACAAGGTAAACTGCTTTAAAATATTTAGTCAAATGCTTTGTTTCTATGCATACATGGTAGCAAACGTCAAAAGATTTTGTTAAATATGTACCATCTCTATAAATACATGGCAAAAGTACAAAGATTTTTTAAATACACTATTATTGTAAATTCAGGTAAATTTTAGATTTTATTTTATTTTATACAAAAAATATAATAGGGATACATGTGTAAAATATACATTGATTAAAGATGGTTACATACAATAAGAATAGAGTTGATTTTATTGTGATCAGGTGTGGTTCTTTTATGGAATGGAGCTCCCAGTTTGTTTATCAGTGGTGATCAGGATGGAGATTCTAATCTGGTTCCCTTTAGGATGGTGATTAAAATTTAATGGACTCACTTTAGTACATTTTTAGCCTTTGATACACTCTGAAGTTTTTATGGACCTACTTTGTTGTAGAACTTGGCTTTCATACACTTAAATTTTCATGGACCTACTTTGCTATACAACCTGGATTTGATAAACTGTTAGATTCTTATAGATGTATTTTACCATGGAAATAGGTTTTGATACACTGTTAAATTTTCATGGACGTCAAATTTTTGGATTAGGGGTTATATTTTAATTATTGATGATAACCATATATTACAATTTTTATACATATTTGAGGAGAGATTTTAAATAAATGGGATGAGGTAAAATTTGATATTTTAATTTATTTTGTTTAAAATATATGATAGGGATAGATGTGTAACATGAATACCCATGAGGCTTATGGTGTTGATATCAATCCCATATATAATACCATCTTCCCATTTATTTTAAATCAACTTATTTTTTTTGTAGGGAATTGATATTGATATCAATCATGTGTCTCCTAATACATTTTCCATCAAGGTACAATATATGTTGATATTCATAAATGCACAAGAGATGATATATAAAATTTTTATATAAATCAAATTTGATAAAACCATTGAAACTATTATAAAAAAATGGATCACTACTTTTTTAATTATCTTCAAATAGAAGATGGACTTATTAAAAATCCCAAATGCACCATTCTTCCTTTTGGATTGAGATTTTTTTTGGGGCAATCATTAGTATGCTCTCATCAACATTTCATGAAGTCAAATCACTTTATTACACACATCAATGTATTTGTAAAATTGGTAATAAATAACCAAAGTCAAGGGAAGATTATGTATATATGTTTCCAGTTTATAATGACATTCATGGAAGGGTTTACTACCTCTTTAGAGGAAATCCTTGCTCTATATGAGATTTTATTCATTATGAAGGTCAAAGATGTGTAACTCTATTCATTAGCGATATAACCCAACATAGAGTTGTCCTCCTTAAGATTCGTCATCACAACTCTTTATTTCATTGTTCAGATTTAGACTCTTTTATCCAATCTCAATTTTAGAGGCACAAACATACCCATTATTCTACTTAAAAACCATAAGTTGTTAGGAGAGAGATCTTAAAATCTTAACTCTTGTGTTTTATGTTAAATATCCTCTTTTTCTATTGTAATGTCTTATTTGAAATTATATTTTGAATGAATTCATTTTAACCTACATTATGGTTGTTAATGTACAATAACATATATTCATATTCTTAACACATAACAACAATGATAAAACAAAATCAACATTTATGATCATATAAATTCTATTAGTTAGTTTATATAATTTATAAATGATGTGATTTACAATTGATGACCCATCTCTCCTTTTATATTTTTGTGTTATTGTAGACAACTAATTCTAGTACAAGACCCTTTTATATTAGGTATGTTTCATGTTTTATCACACATGGTCTATGTGCATATGTTTAGATATTTTTAGTATACTTTCCTTTTTTGAGGCGTTATGTCGTCATCCCCTAATTCAAGTCTTCCTCATAGCTTGAATATTTTTAGCACTGTTTTCAGAAAATAATATACCCATTAGATGAAAATTATATGAAGACCTAAATATCGACTATACATAACACCTTGTGATTAGATTTTAACTTTCAACATGGGATGGTATTCATGATAATTGTGTACAATTATGGAATTTTTCAGACTCAACTCCTGAATTAGATCCCAAACATGTGTTGTATGACCTTACATACCAAGAATAAATGTGGTGAAGAAGTCATTTTCCAACACCATTAGAAGAATCTGAGGATGATAGAAATCCTTGTGATCATAATGGGTACTATTTGGATTAGTTGTAAACAATTGACATTGGATAGTGGTATAATTTTGTACATGTAATGAATAAGAATATTTCATTTTGTTTCATAATTGGATTATGTCTTGTCATGGGCCTCCCTAAATTTAGTTTCCAAAAACTGTTCTCTAATACATGGGAATTATGGTAGCGGTGGTCTATGAGGAAATCACTTAAATAAAATTGGTGGCTTATTTTGGTACATTAAAGCTATAATAACTTAATATGGTTTCTACCCTAACCTTACTTTGGTTGATAAGGCAAATTTTCATTAAAATTGAATGGGATAAATTGCATCCCATATGGGCTCATATAATTTGTAATACACACATGTACAAATTTTTCTTGTGTCACCTACTAGCATTTCCTTTCATGTGTTATCCATAAATACCAGTATGTCCATGCCTCTAATTCAATACATCAAATAATTAGTTGATGGACAACATTAATATCACATGGGATTCTTAACAATTTCAATTTTTTGACCCTCTCCTGATTCTATGGGCTTTGTAGTAAACTCCCCTATTTTTAAAACCTTGTCTTCATTTTATGGGCTTCCCAGCAATTTTTCTTTTTTTAACCCTTTCCTAAAACTATGGGCTTTTTAGTGAAATCACAATCCTAGACTCGACCCACATGCACACAATTAGTGCATGCCACTTAAGATCATCTATAAATGCAACTACCTCGTGCATATACTATTTTATCCATTTATATGTTTTGATGCATTTTATTTGATATGTTTTATGAAGGTTTTATATTGATTTCAATAAAAAAAAGTCTTGTGTAATACACATAAACTTGTGTTCCTTGAATTCTATAATAGATGGCAAAAAGGTGGGAAGAAATAATGCACCTTGAACTGCAAAAGCTAGGTGAGGGTCCATTTGATTGCAGTTCTATCAAGAGGGCCAATTTTCTTGATGTCAACAAGGAAGAATTTTGGGTCTAATGGGTTAAACAAGACAGGGTTGATGACTTCATCAAAGGAGAATTGAGAAGGATTTTGTTCCCTACAAAATTTCATGTTTCACATCGTAAGATAAATTCATATTTTATTGGAAACGATATGTCATCTAAGTCACCTCAAATAATATATTACAATATAGTGTTTGTTTTAATGCCATTATGTTCCATTTATGTACTTTTTTTTCTTGCATGACTGCTTATTTATTCCCCACAATCATACAGGTACTGGTGCTCATATGGCTTTGATGACTTTTGGGAAATTGATGCCATGCTAAACGATAAGTCTTTAATGTGAAAGTCTGAAAAGGGTAGCTGATCGGGTTGAAGGCATATAAGGTGTGATTATCATTGTCATTTCAGTACATGATACATGGTTTTTAGACTTGATTGTGTGTTGTT
This sequence comes from Torreya grandis, assembly GCA_037957365.1. Taxonomy (NCBI): domain Eukaryota; kingdom Viridiplantae; phylum Streptophyta; class Pinopsida; order Cupressales; family Taxaceae; genus Torreya; species Torreya grandis. The sequence goes on from JARHVA010000729.1 coordinate 2,296,172, forward strand.
CACATACAATCAAGTAGAACACATGGATACTGTGTAGAACTATTTCCATGACTAGCAGTATGATTAGTTCAAGGGTAACAAATGTTTTTTCTCCTCACATAAGCCTCCAACTTAATGAAAGGGTTGATAGGATAATATTGTTAGGAATTTATAATAATGCTATCTACCTTAAACACTAGGAGATGGTGCATGACAAACTTTTATTATTTAGTGGTGAAACAAAGCAAGATGATTTGTTGAGCAAGGATGACATATATAACATAGAACAATTGATCAAGGAGGCTAAATACATGTACAATATTGATGATGCAATAAGTGATTAGGAGTGGGCATTAGATAATCCTAACAAGTGGTTTTTATATTAAGGATACAATGGGGGAGAGCTTTCTAGGGATGGGGAAATCCCCTTCATCTTGTGTATCCAACTCCCACAACAACTGGAACAGTTGTTGAGATTTGAGAATCATAGCTTATTGGTGATGGATGAAACATTTGGGATGAATGGAATGAAGGTATTGTGCCAGTGTTTTTAAGAGTAGATGATAATATTAGTTGTTATGATGTTTTTAATAATATTATTTATTCTAATGTTTTTATTTTTTCTTGTACAGTTTCAATTATACATACTATTGGCATTTGATTTCAAACACAAAGGTGCTCCTTTTGTGTGGGTCATTATGTCTCAAAAATATACTATCGACATAATAAAATGGATGTAAAGTCTTCTTCAAAGAGAGCATTTTAAAGACATTCAATGGACAATCAGTGCCTTCATGGTCGACGATGTTGGTGCGAAGATAAAAGCTATTAGGTTTGTCATCATTATTCTTACACACATCATGGACTTCATATTTTATGTTCTTAGAAAAAATTCACACTTTATTCCATTTGATTATGCAAAATTATTGTGTTATTTAGGGAAACATTTGACTATGAGGTCTACTTATGCATTTGGCATGTTGTGTGTGGTCGAAGAATTTGATAGTAAAAGTGAAAGATGATGATGTCATATGTGAAATTTTTCAAGACTTGGGATTCATAATGCATAGTTGTGTTAATGAGGACATGGCTACAATGGAGTCCAAAAAGTTTATAGAAATATATCGCTTATCTCATCCCACCTCTGTCAAGTATTAGGAACAACACTAGGCATACAAGGTTAGAATGTGGTCACAATGTTATCAGACACTTTCACATGCTAGGCAAGAGATCAATGCATCTATAGAATATTACCATTCCCATTTGAAATGTCATTTCCTAAGCATAGTAAGTACTTCTACACATTGTAGGGTGGATTGGTTGGTTCAATAACTAACAACATTATTTTACATACATTATTGGTGGTTACATTTATGCAATGACATTAACTGTCATAGGAACTTCAAAGTAGAAAGACATGAAAATATTTCATGGGTATGGGCTTTGAACATCACAAATTCTCATATTACATTTGAAAATAATGATCGTCTTATGACATGGATGTAAATTATGAAATATGAGACATTACATTGCCACGTCTTCAATATAACACCTTTTATATCAATGTGCAATTGTTTGTTTTCAATCCAAGGATATACTTGCAAGCATGATGACAAATTAGGTAGTTGTAGAGGATGCAGCCATAATGCATAGTGTTAATCAGAGCATCAACAACATCAATGTTGGTTACCATGTAAGTTTTATTTCCCCTACATAATATCTGCATTGACAACTTTGAAGTGATTGTAGTTTATGTAATACATTTTCATTGCCCAGGTCAAGGACAATGGAGTTCGAATTGAAAATGTGGGAGAAGGAATGGATGTCAAGATTTTACACACTACAATCCATGGTGTATCAGATATGGATATGCAAGGATCAGGCCATGAACTAGAAGGTGTTACATGACATATAGTAGATGACATTGAAGACCTATTGAGGGGAGATGGTATTGTAAGTCTAGTAACTAGTTGTAGTCATGTATTTCATGTTTTTTTACTGGATACTTTTCAATTTATGAATAGATCCCATATACAACCAGATTTGATGATGTTGAGGCCCTAATATGAAAATCATTAGAGATATTTGATAGATGTTGTGTAGTGGACAAAAGTGTAAAAAATATGGCACTCTTCAAACCCTGTATGGAACAGGTTTACAACAAGGTGTAGAGTAAGATAATATTAAATGCACAAAACCCGTTGCCTCATCCATTCCAAAAAGTTCAAGATGGGCATGAAAATTTCACTCATAAATAGAGAGACTTCATAGAAAATATGAATAGACACAATAAGAACATGTCGTAGGAGACCACACCTTTTCCAACCCCACATCATAACAATCCAAAATGTCAAATCTGGGATGATGAGCTTAACAAGGTAGTGTAGTGAGAAAGGGGTGGACATAATAGACATAATACAACCTTATTGTATCCATTTTTAGGTTTTAGTAACATCTCAATAATAATAGATGCATGTAACAAAAAATAAATACATTTTCCTTAAAGTGAATAGTTCACTTAGACTACCCACATGTTGTAACATATTTCATAAATGTACTATCTCTTAAAGGATTTTTTGAATGATATTTGACCCCTACCCTAAAGAATCTGGTAAAGCTAGACATTGTTTTAAACAAAAATTGAATTTATAAATATTATATAAATAAATGATGTTATTGAAATTATATAAACAAAAAATATAATAGTTCTAAGGTTCATTTGATTCATTAGTATCTTTAGTATATTGTTCATGCTTATAAGAGTCTCTTTAGTCCTATTTTTACAACTACTTTTTACATCAAGTACCTTTTGACAAGTACTTTTGCCAGGGTGGTCATCTTAAATTATATTAATTTTATGATGGTGGTCATCCTTTATCCCTTAATTGGAATATTATTTTTACCCAAGCTCTCTATGATTCCCTTGTCTCACCATATAAATGCAAAGAGAGTACCCCTTAGGGGATTAGGATAAACTAAGATGATCAAATGCGAAAACAATTACCCATTATAGGATCATGAAATAATTTAAGCAATGCCTAAAAATAAGAATATAATGTATATAATCACCAACCAATCTTGTGTAACATAATCATTTCCATAATGAGAGTGTCAATACAAATGGAAAAATAAATATGTCTCATACTAGTATCTGAAAATCATAAGTCACCTACAATAATCAAACAAAAATGTATTTCAGGATCACAAATTTAACCTCGTGTCCATATAGTAGATTCAATGATTGAGTTAAGGAAAGTCCTCTAGGGCATGTAAACTATGTTAATAGATACTCTCTTACTCTCTTCATCACATATTCCCATGTTGGATATAACCCAAATGCACCATAGATATGTAAAAATATTTAGGTATGGCCTAGGTAAGGTGGGAAAATTTATTGGCTATGAATATTACAAAATTTGAATTGTATCCTACAAAGATTTAAGAAAAAAGTGAAAAATATAAAAAAAGAAATAAACCACTCATTGATTATGAAGAATTGAATCACATTTTCTCTTAACACACACTAATCTTCGTTGAAAACATTTTTTGATAGACTTTTGGCATTGTGTTGGTCATTTTGAAGGGATTTGAAAGGTTTTTGTAGCCAATCCTTCACCATGAAAAATCTATTTTATTATGGATTGTTCCTCTAGGATATCTACTCAAGATGACAAAATAAAAGACAATAATTTGGTGCTCACTTGTACTTGCATGTAAAGCACACAATTTCATGCAATGTTTGTCTTTGAAGGTTCCATCTTGTCACAATCTTTCCTTGGTTCTTGGGCTAGTGGCCTTATTTTTCATATATATGTCCCTTATACATTTTAGATACACTTCTTTGGCTAAGTAGGCATCTATCATGTCACTAGAATCTATGCCTTACTAACTTCTTAACACTAGTCTCTCTTTACCATTCAATTCTCTCTACTAGCTCTCCATTACACATATCTCATAGGTTTCAAACATCAATCTTTGAGGTGAATCTTAGGAATGTGTCTTATTATCATCAACGATCTCATATTACCCTATTTAACCTATCTTTGATCCTTTTAGGTGTTCCATATTAACTCAGCATTCCATATTATACCCCAAGTTCACAAAGATTACACAAGGCTTGTAGCCTTTTTGGGGATAAACCTCTTTGCCTGAAACACTCCAGAACTCGTTTCCTTGGGTTTATTTGACTGTCTATGTAAAGTAGGGTACACACTATTATGTGAGGATTTCCACATTCAAATCTCATTTAAATGTCTTCTAAACCCTACCTAGGTTATAACATAAGGTTCACTAACCTTTATATATCTTGGAACAAACACTATGCATGACTCATTCACCTCTACTAATCCCTTAAACACTATTTTGTCTATTGATTGTGCATAGTATTATGACTTATAGGTCTGTAACTACCACAAAAATCATTTTCTTCCTTTCAAACCTCTTATAATGCATCTAATGGGTTCATAATGTCATTTATGATTGTAATCATCTCCTCAAACCATCTATTCAATGTTCTCTTGGCCAAGACAAGAATTGAAGCTTTATCTTCCTCACAATGGGACTATGTCCCCAAGATAGAGTACACCTTGTTACGAGAGTTGTAACCTAGTTTCTTAAAATCATATCCTCTATTATTACAAGGATTTACTAGACATTCCTCTGTATTCCATCACAACAAAGATTTATTACGATGGTGCTCATTCTTTTCTCTAATGCTATTCTCCACATTGAAATGTTTCTCCCTTATCTAGGACTATCCTCAAGGTAATTTGATTCTAAATATGATATGTATTTTAATAACCTCTACGGTTTGTCATGCCACCATTTTAGTAAGGACTCCATTCACCCAAGTATCTTTTCATAACATCTAAACCTGTTCACCCAAGTTTCCTTTTTCATAGGTTTCTTGCATTTGGAATCATATTACTCAATTACTCAAGGATCATAATGATCTTCAGAATGAATCTTAATTTTTTATTTCACTCATGGTCAAATTTTGTAATTGGGATGCCATAGATGCAATCTTTGCCTCCATGAAGGGGCTAATTCCTGTATCGACACTCCCAACCACCTCATCTGTGAGTGTAACTTCAAGTGCTTCTCGAGGGTGTGTGAATGTTTTCATGGATAGCACCCTTCAAAAAGGTACTAGTAATCCTCCAACAAACCATTTTGTATGTTGGGAGGGGTGATTATTGTAAGGGAGATTAGAAATGAGATTTTTAAATCTAGCATCATACAAGCACACACTCTTTGATAATCCTTGTTTGATCTCTTTGACCATGGTGATATTTTACTACTCAAACTCTAGTTTATTGAAATCTTTCAAGAAGGCTTCCTTTAGGGTGTCATAATCAACCATAGCTTGGTTAGGATCAAACTTCCTATATTAACTATGGGCACAATCAAATAAGGTTATCGTAAACTAGGTTACTTTACACTTTGACTGGGTTATTCCCTGAGTGTGCCATTGTGACTCACACTTGACCACATGCTCTATAGTATTCTCCATACCTTGATACTCGAGCAAGGGCATGGCCATCTCATAATAAATCTAGGGTTGTAGAGCATCTGGTGCTTGAGGAACTTGTCCACCTTGTACTTATCCTGGTGTTGGTCCTCTAAGGCCTCCAACCATTAGGCCATGTGATGGTTACATGGTTACTATTGGTACCATAGATTATGATGGCATTGTACTATTGACTAGTGGTGTAGGGTCACTTCCTATAGGCTACTGCCAAAGCTATGCAACTCATATTGGCTAAATTGGGGTGCTTGAATTCATGTTTTATATAGTCAAGATAGGACCTTGAGCTCTAGAGGTATATGAAATTACCTCTTCCTAAGGGATAACTTGTTCAATCATAATGTTTTGGTCAAAATCTATAAAATTATCAAAGTCTAAGTTGACAACGAGGTCAATTATCAATCTTCTATCTTTCTATGGGGGATCCAGTGTATGAGCTTGTACCTTAGGTTCAAAGGGGGTAGGTACATCTGATGCATCTCCAATGGTCAATTTTTAAAGGGACCCAGAGCATTCCCCTGTCAACTATGGATCCTATTTCATGACTTCAAGTGTTCCTTCCTCAAGGCACAACCTCCATACAAAATATCCTTCCCCATACCTTTCTCGCTCACTACGAGTCCTCTCATCACTTCTAGGTTTCAGATCTTCTATCAGCCCAAGCCTCCTTTCTTTTATATGTCTTTATGCTAATCTGTCAGTTGTCAATTTTCTCATCCCCTTCCATTGTGCCTCATCAACATATCCCCTTCTTCCCCATTTCATTGCTCATATGCTAGAGGTCTTTAGCCTTCCATCCTCATGATCTCGAAAATGTAATCCACCATTAGATTCTTCAGTTTGATGCCAAGTTATTTTAGAAATACACCTCTGTGTTTGTGCAAGAATTGATATTTTGTTTCTTTAAGGTAGGAGTATGTCAACACTGTGAACTCAAACCTGTAGCTATTCAACGCCTTTTGCCACTATTTATCTACATCTCTAGTCTAGGTGGTATTTAAGTTTTCAAGCCTTTTTAGACACTCTTTCATCTACTCAAAGTGTTGTACATAACTTCAACTTCTATGTGTCGCATACATAACCAACCATCAGTACACTTGCTTTGGTAGTTTGTAGAAGAAAATATCATACAAGGCATCATACAATTAGTTTTGGACCAACTTCTTTGGGTTGTGACCCCTACAAGTCAGATGCCTTAGCATAAATTTATCTTCCACTCATTCCAGCTACCACTTGATTTTCTTGACGGAGAGTCAGATCATTATCCTGGTGCATCATTACAGTTACAAAACTCAATAGGTCTTGGTAATGAAACCAAAATGTTGTAGAAAAGTAGGAGTTCTGATCATGGGCCTAGTCATGCATTTATATAGCTATCTAGGTCAAATTAAATCATGTTCTAATGGGGTGAAAGCCTCAAATATTCCTATGATTCTCAACATTTTATACTTGACTGCACTGACATCACTTTACATAAGGTGCAAGCATTATGTTCTCACTTGAAGCACATCAAAGAAGGGATTGAGGTATATGTTGGGCTAATTGTGCCATGGCGTAACTCTATCCTTCATGGACTTGGTTAGTGCATTGATGGTGGTTCATTTAAGGGTGCAAGCCTTTGTAACCTTGACTCAAAGGCATTTGGGGGCTTGAGGGCCAATTGGGTATCTAGTTGATGAACTTAGGCTTAGGCATGGATATCATTGCAAGGCGTAGGGTCTTAACCACACCCATAACATTTTATTTATTGGGCATGGGAGTCCTTATGAGTCATAGGCATGACATAGAAGAGTTAAGTTAGAGGCTCAGAAGAGCTCAGCATACATAATACAAACTTAAGTATTCAATCATTAACATTGCACAAAGCATTCATCATTAACATAGTTTAACAATAATACATACATATAAGTTCATAGAAACTGAGCATATATTCAACTTAAACTGCTAATGGATAACTTGGGCATTACAATGGGGAACGTAAAGGCATCCCAAACTAAGTTGTAACTCTAATGATGAACATAACATCTAGAATCAATTCACCAGAGCTTCGTTACTCCAATTTCTCTCTTTATTAACTTGACTCTACTCCTTTTTATAGAGCTTCAAAGTGTCTTAGGATCATGAGGAATGGGGCATGCCGATCACTGATTTTGTGCTAAAGGTACTCATTTCACTGTCTCCACTATACTGTCTTTAATGAGCCTTCATTATCCCATGCACCCGCTTCCCAATGCTAATTGAGCCAAAAATGAGTTGTTAGCCACTTGCTAGCTAGTGCTAGTAAATGATAAAATAACAATCATGATAAGTGATTGCCTCATGCCTAGATGTCTACTATGTTGGCTCGGATCTTATACTTAAACGGATTTGAGGCCCAACACATTAACATCTGTAAAAACTATTTACTAAATAGGAAAACCATGATTTAAGACCTTGCCAAATAATGATCATTAAATTAACGATTTCATTGCACGATATAAGTTTTCAACATAAAATTTGAAAGTGACAACATCAAAAAAATCATCCACAAATATATATAAAAAACAATTATCATACAAAAAATACCTACACCCCAAAATCAACCAACAACACAAAAAAATCATGATTCACAAGTTAAATTACTTAAACAAACATAACACAAATCTTGCAACAAGCAGCAAAATAAAGAACAAGATCTTTCAATTAAATACTCCCAAACCACAATTCAAAATTTTGGCATTAAAGACCTCAAAGTTGAATTTTAGTTTTCAATATTGTATGGCATAGACACATGCATAGAGAATAAAATCATAAGAATTAGTCAAATACATCAACACTTAATCTGCATTTTTCACACTACATCAAACATAAACACAACAGTAATAAAATAATGAATAAAACAAACATGGGCCACTATGTTGAGAAAATTTGAGGCCTCATCCACATCTTCATCCACATAGAATCTAAAGTATGGATTAAATTCTTCATCGCCTAATACATCAACGAGAAATATTCAGGAAACAAAAACCATTAATTGTGAAATAAATATGACAATTAGGTTAGGATAATTAAACTAAGTTAATAAATTAAAAAATATAAATTTATTTTTAAATCATATATAATGAATTAAATATTTATCTTAACAAAAACAATAATAATATATAAACTTTTCAATCAATCAATACATTAAAATATATTAGTATATATTATCAATTTAAAAAATTATAATTTATTTGTAAAATAAAATTACATATTTTAAATCATACAAAATAATGACATTTAATAAATTAAGAGTTTTAAAATAATCACTATAATTAATGAACCTAATAACAATTATCAAGATAACAAAATTATCAATAGGTCTAGATCTGAAACAATATTTAGAATTTATTCGTATTCAATGACTTCAAATAATTATAAACCCAAACTATGCTTAAATAAGTCTCGATTCAGAATTAGAGTTGACATGTTGAAATTTGAAAAAACTAAAATATAACAAAAAAGTCTTTTTTTAGTAGCTGCTATTTATAGTAAGTTTCACATGCAAGTGCGTGCAGCTTTAAAAATCCACCGAAATACTCTAAACACTAAAATTAGCTTATGAGATGAAATTCAACTAAATTTGACATCCAATCTTAAAAATATAAAATTTATAAAAATAATTTTTTTTTGAAAAAATTATTAAATATTAATTTTGAATCCTCAAATGATCACGTATGACATTTGAAAAATATCTAAATCAACTTTACGTGGATAGAATGGCTTAAAACAACATCAAACTTTTTGAGACAATTGTTTTGACACATGAAATAACTCAAACGAAATAATAGATCAAAAGTTATAACTTCCACATAATTGACCTATTTTTTTGCATCAATAATTATCTCTCAAAAATATTAATATCATAAATGAATGACAACATATTATTAATTTACTTTTTATATGGCGAAAATTACTTATTTCATATTTTAGATGAGAAATGAAATGAGTGATATTATGTTTCCTCCAATTTATTCAAATTATAATATTATATTAAATATAAATAAAATTATTAATTATATATATATAAAGTAAATAAATTATGTACATTTTGAATGATGAATTGTATGTTATAATAATTATTATTATTAATAGATAAATACAATCAAACCATTTTTTCTTAAAAATCTTCTTTGAATTTAAAAGATTAGGTCTATAAGGAACTCAAGTTTTAAATATAGAAACTATAATTTATAAAAACATGATTTTTTTTTTTTTAAAAGTTTAATAGATTGCAAATAGTCTTAACTATTTAATATCACAATTATAATGTATATATTATAAAAATACTAACTTAAGATTGGTTTATAATATTTTTTATATATTAATTATAGAAAAATAATAATATATAGATGGTTAAAAAAAGTGGTTAGTTGGTATATATAGTTCGACCATAGAATAGCAACATTATCGGTGGCGATCTGTTGTAGAATAACTCAAATAAAATACAATACAAATTAGGAATAGCCTTTAAAAATAATTTCGATTTCAATTTTTTTTAATCCGATGGTTTAGTCTAGTGATTCATCTCTTCATTCCTATATATCATTATGCACGGTGATATATTATGACTAAGTTAACACATAAAATGAAATCTCCACCTAGTTTATTGATGCTTTATAGAGTCTAATTAGAACACATAAATGAAGCTTATCACTCTTCGTAATGTTGCTCTGTGTAGAATTTATAAAATGATTCAAATAAATAATCTATCTTTATGTTAGATATGTGATAACAAAAAAAACATTGGCACTTTTTTGGATTCATTTGCAGTGCAGTTTATAGTTATGAATGAGGGGGCAACGCCCACCACTATTGTCATAATAGATATAATGCACCCTGATTGTAGCCATTTTTAGGTTTCAGTAACATCACAACAACAATAGATGCATGTAAGATTAATAAATGCATGTAACAAAAAATAAATACCTTTTCTTTAAGGTGAATAGTTCTCTTAGACTACCCACAATTTGTAACATATTGCATAAATGTACTATCTCTTAAGGGATTTGCTGAATAATATTTGAACCCTACCCTGAGGAATCTAGTAAAGCTATCCCTTTTTTTTAACATTAAATTGATTTTTTAAATATTATATAAACAAATGATGTTACTAAATAATATAAATAAAGAATGCAATGTTCTGAGGTTCATTTGATTCATTAGTAGGTTTAGTACACCTTGTTCATGTTTATAAGAGTCTCTTTAGTCCTATTTTTACAACTACTTTTTACATCAACTACCTTTTGACAACTACTTTTGTGATGGTGGTCATCTTCAATTATATTAATTTTACGATGGTGGTCATCCTTTATCGCTTAATTAGAATATTCTTTATACCCAAGCTCTCTGTGATTCCCTTGTCTCACCAATATATGCAAAGAGAGTACCCCTTAGGGGATTAGGATGAACTAAGATGATCAAATGCAAAAAAAATTACCCATTAGAGGATCATGAAAGAATCTAAGCAATGCCTAAAGATAAGAATATAATGTACATAATCACCAACCACTCTTGTGGTAACATAATCATGACTATTATGAGAGTGTCTATACAAATGGAACAAAATGTGTCCCATTACAGTATCTAAAAATCATAAGTCACCTAGAATAATAAAAAAAAATGTATTTTAGGATCACCAATTTAACCTCGTGCCCATATAGTAGAGTCGATGATTGAGTTAAGAAAATACCTCTAGGGCATGTAAATTATGTTAATAGATATTATCCTACTCTCTTCATCATATTTTTCCATGTTGGATATAATCCAAATGCACCATAGATATGTAATAATATTTGGGTATGGCCTACGTAAGGTGGGAAAATTTAATGGTTATGAATATTAAAAGATGTGAATTGTATCCTATAAATATTTAAGAAAAAAGTGAAAAATATAAAAAAAGAAATAAACCAATCATTGAATACAAAGAGGCAACTCACCTTTTCTCTTAACACACACTACTCTTCATTGAAAACCTTTTTTGATAGACTTATGGCATTGTATTGGTAATTTTAAAGGGATTCGAAAGGTTTCTATAGCCAATCCTTCATCGTGAAAAATCTCTTTTCTTATGGACTGTTCCTCCAGGATATCTACTCAAGATGATAAAATAAAAGACAATAATTTGGTGAAAAATCTCTTTTATTATGGATTGTTCCTCCAAGTTTCCTTATTCACAGGTTTCTTGCATTTGGAATCATCTTACTCAATTAATCAAGGATCACAATGATCTTCACAATGAATCTTAATTTTTTATTTCGCTTAAAATAGTTTTTCAAAATATTTATTTATTGACTATAATCACAATCCTACCACCCCTATATATGTACAAAAATTTCATACAAAAATAGTCCATCAAAGGTAGACTGCGTAAATAGGGTAAGGTTGGGTATTACTATGTCAAATGTTTCCAAAAATCCAATATGCATTCATGACGTTATGATAACTTTCCCAAAGTTACTCTTATGATCTTAATCTCTTCTAAATGTTGATAATAGACAAATAATTCAATGTCTTTATCTATTCTTACTTGTTAGGGTGCGAAAACACCGGAAGCATACAATTGATTACCAAATACCAAGCAACTATAATATGTGGAAATAACCAGATTCACCAAGTAACTAGAATTCAGAATAACACAGCATATGAGAGACAATACACAACTTGTATTAACACTTTATACAGAAAAGAACACAATAAAGAAGATGCCACTTTTTCTCCACCACCTCTTCAGAGGCTCGCCACACCTCAAGTGAACAGTAATTCTTCTCCCCAAAGCTCTCCCTCTCAGGTCCCAACACCCAACTCAAATACAGAGTTGGTGTTCACCTCCCGTGCTCCACGCACACCACAAGTGCTCCACGCACTCCACAAGTACTCCACGTACTCAACAAGTACTCAAGGTACTTCAAGTAGATCTCCCATGAATCTGCAACAACCTGCAATTCAACAGACCATACTTATGGAAGGAACTCCCTTGCCTCCCTCTCTTGCTCTATCTGAGTACACACCTGTACTCCAAGTAGATCCTGCCTGATACTGCTCCCTGTTGTGTTGCTATCTATATGATCTTGCACACCTGCAAATCAAACACGGTTCTACTCACCTGTGAACCTTGACCTTGCACACACATACACCTGCAGATCAACGATCTTACTTACCATGTAGATCACTCTACACACTGAAGAACCCTTGTCCTTGCCTCACCAAGTCCTTATGATTCTCCAACCAGTACCAAGCTTGGCACTGATAGGGAACTAGGAGGAACACCCTTACTCACTTCACACGCAGAAGGAGCAAACTTTGCTCAACTCAAACTAGAACACTTTTCCAATACAACCATGAGTCTATTATATAGATCTCATCCAAACAATAATTAGACATCTAATTACAATAATTAGATCCACAGCTATGAGTCTAAAATTAGCACTCATCATGCAAACACTTGGTTCGTTAGCTAACTGCCCGTAATTAGCTCGCAGTCGAACCACACAGGCGACCGACGTCGGTTCCTGTCTACCTAGAGGTGACCGATGTCAGCCGATATATGACCGACGTCAGTTGCTGATTAGACTGACCCCAACTTCTCTGCAACTCAGCAACCTTCAGCAACCTCCTCTCCTGTTTGCATCAGTGAAGCTTTTAGCTCCACAACCTAACAATCTCCCACTTGGAGATAAACAGCTACACTATACTTGTACCTGTACCCCATCTAATCTATTTCCTGATTTGTATCCCTCTTCAAGCTCCCACCTGAAGACAACCCACCACACATCCCGTGGTGTACCACCTGTCATCTGAGTGCCCTGCCACATCCGAACCTACAAACTCATGTAGTGAAGTCCTGACCCTGCATGTATACCTACTGCTGGTCCCTTTCAAATCCCTGAGAGCCCACTTCCCCGAATTGGCTCCTAACTCTATGACAGCTCCCACTACATGGGAATACATAGGTCTATACCAGACCTCATGTGATTTCAGACACTGTACCTGTCCATCCCTTAGTGTGCTCTGGCTCTGCATCCCAAACCTCGCCAACCCCTGATTCACATCAGCTCCCACTGGAGACAAAATCTACCTGTGATCTCCATGTCTCCCATTCAAAGAATTCCACTGCTCCAAACTCCTCATGACATGCCACTGAACTAATCTTACCCTTAGCTTAGCAAAACCCTGTATGTACTAACCTGCTATAGCAAAACATACCATCCACATACAGTAACAGAATGATGTCATGACCATCATCCTCCTGGTAAGACAAACCACAGTAGTTACCCTGACATTGACAGAAGTCGTGCTTCATCCTCCACCTATCAAAACCTGTACCACTGTCCTACAGCTCCTTAAGACCATATGACCTGGTCTTTCGTCTCACATATCCGTTCTCTCTATTCTTCTACTGAGGAATCCATTCGTCTCTGTGCTTTCATCTAGCTGGCAAATCTACCAAAACTCTCGTTTGGTTCTGCATCATAATCCTGCCATGCTCCCACCTGTTTCCTGGATCCTTCCTGCTCTACAATCAGCAACAAGTATAAAGAAGAGGAACACGAATTTGAGGGCCTACTTACGCCTTCAGTCCTTCGTATGGGTGTTTGAGACTCCTTGACAGCATGTTGTCCACCCAAAATTCGTTATAGTGACCGACGTCGGCCACCCCACAGTCTACATCCGACCGACGTCGGTTCTCATGCGTCTGTCCCTGACTACCAACCTGCCAGCGCTGGTGTCCCTGCTGCCGACATCGGTCCTCTTGACCGACATCGGTCTTACCTACTGCCGACGTCAGTCCCATGACCGATGTCGGTCTTACTCTGCCCGACACTGTTGGCTTTGGTCTGCACATGACCGACATCGGCAACTATCTGTTCGACGCTGGTTCCTCCTGACCGACATCGGTATCTGTGTTCGCCTGTGAGTGATGACTTTTTACCCGTGAGCTCCTTTGAATCAAAACCCATGTCCAAACTGCTCTGCTCAGAAGTATCCAGCACCATCCACTAATTTCTGTCTGCCATCTCCTCCAAGAACACCAAGGCTTTCCAGTTCTTAAGCCTATCAAATACATCTGTCTTCCGCTTAAGAACATGCATCTCCTTCCTGCTCATGTGACCAAGCCTACGAAGCCACGTCTCCACAACAGAAGAAGAATCAGTAATATAAACAAGTAGATAAAGTATACCTATTTTCTTACCACCAGCTAATTCAAGTGCTACCGCTGTGAGAGTTCTTGTGCATCTCTCATCACCCAATCTTTCTGAAGAAATTAGCCATATCTCCAAACCTGGGACCTGCATGACCTTCATCAACACCTGTGTGTTGGCCACCTACAATTTCAGCTTCACTTCCCCTTTGCCAATCCTTTGGCAAGGCTCACCAGCTCCTCTCCCTGGGGCTGCATGGAAAGAGGCAACCGAATCTTTTATCCAAGGTTCAACTTTATCCAAGAAACCTGCAAACACATCCTGTGCAACAACACCTACTACATCTGTATCTTCAGTTTCTTCATGTTGATCTACTACCAACCAACAATCTTCTTTCACCTGCTCTTTCTTTCCATGGGACCTTAAGTAACCATCTGTGCTTTTCAACTCCTCCATTCTTAGCTTACTTTGATCTGCCGTTGCTCTACTCCCACTCAATCAGAAACCCCTGAGAGTGCCCTGTAACCAAAACACAAACCCTGCTTCCCGCAACCTTAGCTCTGATACCACTTGTCAGGGTGCGAAAACACCGAAAGCATACAATTGATTACCAAATACCAAGCAACTATAATATGCAGAAATAACCAGATTCACCAAGTAACTAGAATTCAGAATAACACAGCATATGAGAGACAATACACAACTTGTATTAACACTTTATATAGAAAAGAATACAATAAAGAAGATGCCACTTCTTCTCCACCACCTCTTCAGAGGCTCGCCACACCTCAAGTGAATAGTAATTCTTCTCCCCAAAGCTCTCCCTCTCAGGTCCCAACACCCAACTCAAATACAGAGTTGGTGTTCACCTCCCATGCTCCACGCACACCACAAGTGCTCCACGCACTCCACAAGTGCTCCACGCACTCCACAAGTACTCCACGTACTCAACAAGTACTCAAGGTACTTCAAGTAGATCTCCCATGAATCTGCAACAACCTGCAATTCAATAGACCATACTTATGGAAGGAACTCCCTTGCCTTCCTCTCTTTCTCTATCCGAGTACACACCTGTACTCCAAGTAGATCCTGCCTGATACTGCTCCCTGTTGTGTTGCTGTCTATATGATCTTGCACACCTGCAAATCAAACACGATTTTGCTCACCTGTGAACCTTGACCTTGCACACACATACACCTACAGATCAACGATCTTACTTACCATGTAGATCACTCTACACACTGAAGAACCCTTGTCAAATTTCAAAAATATTATAATCAAGGCTTGTCTCTCTTTGTTCTCGGCATGCTTAAAGCTTTAGAGTTTCCTAACTTATATCTTTCAGTGGTTCAAATTCTATTTTTTAAAATTTGACGTGTCTTGCCACTAATGGTCACACATTTGATAACTTTGAGATTTTTTCCTCCATCAGACAAGGTTTCTTTCTTGCCCATGTTTTTTATATATTAGTTGTTTAAGTGTTGGGTTATCTACTTTATTAAGGGAATTACTCTTCTTAATTTCTATCTTAGCTCAATAGTGGGTTTGCAGATGACTCCTTCCTCGTGATTGTAAAAGAAGAAGCCTTCTTTAGAAAAGTGCTTCACTTCATTGACAAACATTTTTAAAGTATCTGGGTCTACCTTCCAATAGACTAATGTCCAATGTTATACATAAATTATGATTCCCTTTCTTGAGTGGCTCCAAAATTATCAATGAACATGGATTCAAAAATGTAAGACGTTAAAATTTATTAGTACTCCATTTGCCTTTGACACCTCATCCTTTGTGCTCTAGTAGTATGTAATTGGAAAAGTGGAACAAATTAGTTATTAGCTTATAAAGCCTTTTTCTCTCACATGTAAGTTTCAATTATATACTAAAATAACTGCACCCACTCATATCTATTAGTAATCTTGTTGGGATACTTCAAAAGCCTTGTATGGATAAAAGGTTCTTAGAGAGTTTCTTTGGTCTAATGTTAAGAAAATTCAATAATTACATAGATTAACTTGGAATATTTGAATATTAGATTTCACACTCTCTTGATTACTTTTGTCCTTATCAAGATAGAAGGGTCCTTTGTGGCTAAGAGAATATGTGATGTTTTTGAAACAATGAAACATTTTCTAAAGTGGGTCAATGATGTATTTAAAACTTTTCTCTTTTTTAATGACTACAATATTTTTGGGTCCCCTTTCATGACTAGTTCCAACTTCCCTCTAGCTAATATTTCAAACATAAAAGATCTTAGATTCTTCAGAAAAATAATTTTCACTATTCAGGATTTGGGATCCTCTCATGATTGGATCCCATGTGTTTATTTGGAAATTAAACATAAGATACTAAGTAAGAATGTAATTTCTATTTTGTGTATTCATGAATTGATGCTAGATTTCATGCTTTATAAAATAAGGACATACAATCCTCAATTTCAGGTTAAAAATATTGGAGGTGGAATTACAGAATTACCTTCTAAAATTGCTCTCCAAAACTCCTCTATTAAATCATGATTTAGTTTTATTTGGCTTTGGATAAAATCAATAAGTGATAAAATTTGAATTCCTTACCTAGAATATGGCCTATCAAACTCAATTGGATTTGAAATGTCAAGATTGAGCCCAACATACTCATTTTATATGGCATTTGATTTATCAAGGTTTCCCCTTGGAGAATGTCTCAAGCATATTGGGGTTCCTAGTCCAGAGTTCCTGGCTTGTTCCAAACCTGAAACTTTGAGGATAATTTTTGGTTATGTTTGAGATCTTGTCTTTCCTATTAATAGATTCATATCTTATTTTAGTCTTATCACCTTTAGATAAAATCACTGAAGAAGCCCTATCCCTATCTATATAAGCAAGAGAATATTGTCCGCACAATTCTGTGTGTGACCCTTAAACCAAACCCATTGCGGTGGTGAATAGATATGATCATGTTGACATAAATGCTCATTTATAGATTGGATAGTTGTCCCAGAGGATATAAAGTGCTTGTTAACTCATATATTTTTCTACAAATATAAAAGAATATGCTCTCAAATGTCTAAAATATTCTTTTAGTGTCCTTTCCTTGGTTAGCCCATATGGCTATCCTTTTAATTTATGGGTCCATTGTGCCTTGAATTTCCCCTTTTACTATCTTTTAAGTTCAACCCACGTGTATATATGCCCTTGAGGAGTGTGCATGCACACTTACATGCGTGCACGCACGCGCGCGCACGCGCACACACACACACACACACACACACACACACACACACACACACACACACACACACACACACACACACACACACACACACACACACACACACACACACACACACACACACACACACACACACACACACACACACACACACACACACACACACACAACTCTTCATCATTTCATCATTTAAATTCTTATCCAAACCTATTATAAGCAAGGTCTCTGATGCTTATTTTATCATGTGTTATCAAGAGGTCATGATATTCAATCAAAGGAGTTATATATTGATTTACTTTTTCCCTTATATATCTATTTCCAAGTGTTTGTACTAAATTAAGGTTATATTAAGAGCATGTAGTTACATTGAGTTATCTAGGATATGAGGTGAATTCCTTTATCTCAAGGTTGAGATTCCACTCACATGCACGTTAGGGCTCCATCTCAATATGGATGCCCATAAAATAATTGTAAAGTACCAGTGTTGAATGTTAATATGATATTTGTCATATTGATAGATTGTGTGTTTGTTTACAGTATGTCACTATTTTCATAACCCATCGCTAGTTGGCATTCCAATCACTTATGGAATTCCCTAATCTAACTCAAAGATGTAATAAGAAGAGACTTAGATCAAGTTACAATTGACTTGAATGAAATTTTTAGTTAGCCACCACCTTCTTGGGTTACTCATGCAAATTACATTGTCAGGATTTGGTAGAATACTAATAATGCTTTTAATTTGGAGTTGTTAAAAGGCAATTGGTCACATCAACAAATGGAAATACTGGATATAATTTTTAAGTCTAATATCTTATCATAATTAAATATTTTACAATATGAAATATCATTGAATCCCATGATGAAAAGTTGGTTTGACATGTACTTTGATAGAACTAGTTATGCAACATTCTTGCTAGAGAGATTCTTTCATACATATCACCTTGTGATTAGATTTTAACCTTTAAAATGGGATGGTCTTCATGATAATTGTTCACAATTATGGAATTCTTAAAATTCAAATTGTGAATTAGATGTCAAACATGTGTTGTATGACCTTACATACCAAGAAGTAATGTGGTGAAGAAGTCATTTTCAAACACCATTAGAAGAATATGAGGATGATAGAAATCCATGTGATCATAATGGGTACTATTTGGATTAGTTTTAAACAATTGACATTGGATAGTGGTGTAATTTTGTACATGCAATGAATAAGAGGATTTCATTTTGTTTCATAATTATATTCTATCTTCTTATGGGATTCCCTAAATTTAGTGGCCAAAAATTATGCTTTGATATGTGGGAATTAAAGTGGTTGTGGGCTATGAGGAAATCATTAAAATAAAATTAGCAGCTTATTTTGGTACATTAAAGCTCTAATAACCTAATATGGTTTATGCCCTGACCATACTATGGTTTATAAGGCAACTTATCATTAAAATTGAATGGGATAAATTGCATCCCATATGGGCTCATATAATTTGTAATGCACACATTTTTCTTGTGTCACCTACTAACCTTTCCTTTCATGCACTGTCCATAAATATTAGTATTTCCATGCCTCTAATTAAATACATCGAATGATTAGTTGATGGATAACGTGAAAATCACATGGGATTCTTAGCAATTTCAATTTTTTGACCCTCTCCTGATTCTATGGGCTTCTTAACAAATGCCCCTATTTTTAAAACCTTGTCTTCATTTTATGGGCTTCCTAGCAATTTTTCTTTTTTTGAACCCTTTCCTAAAACTATGGGCTTTGTAGTAAAATCACATTCCTAGCCTCGACCCACATGCACACAATTAGTGCATGCCACTTAAGATCATCTATAAATGCAACTAACTCATGCATACACTATTTTATCCATTTCTATGTTTAGATGCATTTATTTTGATATGTTTAATGAAGGATTTTATATTGATTTCAATTAAAAAGTCCTGTGTAATACACATAAACTTGTGTTCATTCAATACAAAAAGTCCTTTTCTAATTCATTTAGTGAAATGTTCTCCTTGAAGGCTATTATAGATGGCAAAATGGTGGAAAGAAATAATGCACCTTGAACTGCAAAAGCTAGGTGAGGGTCCGTTTGATTGTAGTTCTATCAAGTGGGCCAATTTTCCTGATGTCAATGAGGAAGACTTGTGGGTTTACTAGGTTGAGCAAGACAGGGTTGATGACTTCATCAAAGGAGAATTGAGAAGGATGTTGTTCCCTAAAAAATTTCATGTTTCACATCATAAGACAAATTCATATTTTATTGGAAAGGATATCAAAATTAGTACAACCTCTGAATATGTCATGTGAGTCACCTCAAACTATATATTGCAAGCTAGTGTCTATTTAAATGCGATTATGTTCCATTATTGTACCTTTTTTGTCTTGCATGACTACTTATTTATTCCCCACCATCATGTAGATACTGGTGCTCATATGTCCCCAATGACTTTTGGGAAATTGATGCCATGCTAAAAGATAAGTCTTTAATGTGAAAGTGGGGAAAGGGTATCCAATTGTGTTGAAGGCATATAAGGTGTGATTATCATTGTCATTTTAGCACACGATACATGGTCTGTAGACCTGATTGTGTGTTGTTCACATACAATCAAGTATAACACATGGATAATGAGTAGAACTATTTCCACTACCAATAGTATGATTAGTTCAAGGGCAAAAAATGTTTATTTCTCCTCATATCAGCCTCTGACTTAATGAATGGGTTCATATGATAATATTGTTGGGAATGTCTATTGGTTCTATCAACCTTAAACACTGGTAGATGGTGCATGACACACTTTTATTATTTAGTGGTGAAATAAAGTAGGATGATTTCTTGAGCAAGGATGACATATATAACAAAGAGAAATTGATCAAGGAGGAAAAATACATGTACAATATTGATGATGTAATAAGTGCTTAGGAGTGGGCACTGGATAATCCTGACAAGTGGTTTTTATATCAAGGATACAATGGGGGAGAGATTTCTAGGGATGGGCAAATCCCCTTCATCATAGGTATCCAACTCCCGCAACAACTGGAATGGTTGTTGAGATTTGATAAGCATAGCTTATTGGCGATGGATGTAACATTTGAGATGAATGCAATGAATGTATTGTGCCAATGTTTCTAAGATTAGATGATAATGTTAGTTGTTCTGATGTTTGTAATAATAGTAGTTATTCTAATGTTTTTATTTTTTTCTTATACAATTTAAATTATACATACTATTGGCATTTGATTCGAAATAGAAAGGTGTTCCTATTGTGTGGGTCATTATGTCTCAATCATTTACTATTGACATAAGAAAATGGATGTAAATTCTTCTTCAAAGAGTGAATTTTAAATACATTGAATGGATAATCAGTGCCTTCATGGTCGATGATGCTAGTGCGAAGATAAAAGATATAAGGTTTGTCATCACTATTCCAACACACATCATAGACTTCATATTTTTATGTTCATAGACAGCTTACCCACTTTATTCCATTTGCTTATGCAATATTATTGTGTTATTTAGGGAAAGATTTGACTATGAGGTCTACTTATGTATTTGGCATGTTCATCATGTGTGGTTGAAGAATTTGATAGTAAAGGTGAAAGATGATGATGTCAGATGCACAATGTTTCAAGACTTGGGGTTCATTATGCATAGTTGTGCCAATGAGGACATGGATACAAGGGTGTCCAAAAATCTTGTATAAATATATCACTCATCTCATTCCACCTGTATCAAATATTGGGAACAACATTGGGTATACACAGTTAGAATGTGGTCACAATGTTATCAGACACTTTCACATGCTGGACAAGACACCAATTCATCTATAGAATCTTACCGTTCCCATTTGAAATGTCATTTTCTAAGCACAGTAAATACTTCTACAAATTTTAGGGTGGATTGGTTGGTTCAATAACTAACAACATTAGTTTACATACATTATTGGTGGTTACAATTATGCAATAACATTCACTTCCATTAGAACTTCAAAGTAAAAAGACATGAAAATATTTCATGGGTATGGGCTTTGAACATCCCAAATTCTCATGTTACCTTAAAAAATTATGGTCTTCATATGACATTGGTGTAAATTATGAAATATGAGACATTGCTTTATCGTGTCTTCAATGTAACACCTTCTATATCAATGTGCAATTGCTTGTTTTCAATCCAAGGATATACATGTAAGAATGATGACAAATCAGGTAGTTGTAGAGGATGTAGCCATAATGCATAGTGTTAACGAGAGCATCAGCAACATCGATGTTGAGTACCATGTAAGTTTTGTTTCCCCTACATACTATATGCATTGATAACTTTGAGGTGATTGTAGTTTGTGCAATACATTTTCATTACCCAGGTCAAGGACAATGGAGTTTGAATTAAAAATGTGGAAGAAGGCATGGATATCAAAAATTTACAGAGTGAAATGCATGGTGTATTAGATATGGATATGCAAGGATCAGGCCCAATAAATAGAGAAGTGACCACTCTATGCCATCCACACCAACTTGGCTGAAATTCCTTGAGTCTTATCTTTTTTGTACAGTGAGTGTGAGTATGACCACTCTTAATCATCGACCGCTCAACCACAGAATAGCAACATTATCAGTGGTGATCCATTGTAGAATACCTCAAATAAAATACCATACGAATTGTTAATTATAGGAAAAGCTGACCATCCATGTAAACAAATGGTTTTATTGTATAAAATAATGTAGTAATAAAACATTTACTTATATAAAAATAAAATTGTAAAAGTCCCCACAATAAATAGTTAAGGTATAATATTATTCGTTGCTAAAGTTTTGTAAGCGAGGTAACAAATTAAGTTTAAAATGATTATATTTGAAAAATTTAAATGTGATTTTATATTCTTAATATTTATGTTGTTAGCTATTAACTATAGATCATTGAGATTTTTTGATTTTTTTTCCTTATGATTAAATGTGTTGTCATTTTTTTAAAATTTTTATGTTGTTAGCTATCAATTATTGAACATTGAGATTTTCTTTCTTCCATCTATGGCAACAGAGGTATATAATTAGATTACTATATTTACATATGTTGTAAAATTATTGCAGTTCATGTTGGAATATGTAATTATTAAATGATATTTTTTATGTTTTGTATGATTCCCAATTTAATGTTATTTAGGTCTTGATATTAAAATATACAGATGACATTGATAATTTCATGTTTTCAAGTGCATGCGGATGGGAATATTTAATATCATTCGAGTCTAATTCAGATAATATGCAACATGTAAATCTTATTTATAGTAATAATCAATTTGAAGTTTAAGTTCATTTTTTACTTAACATTTTATAGTTGGACTCATAATCATATGTTTTTTATATTATGTTATCAACATTAATCAATTTAATCTAACTGAGCTATTAATTTAACTTCATTTTCAATTGCATGTAATTGGATTCATTGTCATACTAATTATTACAATGATCACTTTGATTTTGAGCCCTTGGGGGGTAATAAGCTTAATTAACACACGCCAACTCCTGACATGTGTTAGTCAACAACATCGCTACTGAAAGTTTGGTGAAAAGATGATACCCAACTTGATTAACATTAAACATGGTCCCCCCTCGATAACTCATATTGACTGTCACCATCACTACTCAACAACCACCATCACATCACTATGATGATCAACATTTTATGCCCTTCATAAGTTGCAGTTAGAAAAAAGTGAGAAAAATGAGCCAGAGTTTTCAAACAGTTGGCCCTGCCAACTTCACCATTGACTAGCCCATGCCTAAGCTCATCACACTTGCCTTGTATCTCTTACCTTGTCATTGTCATCCAATTCATTCATTGAATTTCCTAAGAGGAGCATTGCATTTCTACAAACTGACGTAAACTTTACCATTGACTAGCCCATGCCTAAGCTCATCACACTTGCCCTGTATCTCTTACCTTGTCATTGTCATCCAATTCATTCATTGCATTTCCCAAGAGGAGCATTGCATTTCACTATGTATTGTGCTTTAAAATGGACATTTAATTTTTTCATAATTTTTCCTTAAGTTGTCCTCTTACTCTTGAGAATCAATGGATTTTTTTATTATATTTGAGTTAGTCCATTCCATAAAGCCGTCTTTGTTTCCATTATGCTAATCTCCATTCTGTGGGCCAGGGGCTGCATGGAGATCGATGATCACTTTTATCCAGTGTTTCCTATAAAACACATTTGAAGCCTTATATAACATGCTAATTAAACCCACCTCCTCCCCTAATTTACACATTTCTAGAGAAATTTACTTATAGAGCCCACTTGAAGGCGTTGCCAAGTGGCTAGAGACATCCTCCAATGAAAGGAGCTGGGGGATGTGGGTCACATACAATCCACTATCCCATTGGAACTATATCTAGCTTAAAAAATAAAGGAGTACTCTAAAATTATTATCCAACATGGAATAGATAGTACAAATCAATGTTAATCGTTCTTTGGAGAGTTTTGTTTTTTTGGGAATTATATTTTTTTAGTAAGAAAGTATCTTAGAGTTTTTAAACCCAAAATCCACTTTCAACCCCTGTTGTTTTTTCCAATCTACTAATTAATATGTATAAATTATTTCTATCTCCAATTCTATTAAAGTGAAGTACATTAAATTTACATTAACATGTTGGTGTGCATCTTTTTGTTTTTGATCTAAGCTTTTCTTTGGCATAGTGATCAAAATTATTGTAATATTTATAAGTTGGAGGGAATCTATTTTCCCTTCATTCCATACTTCAAATATCCATCTTGCTTTCTTCTCAGTTTGAAGCTTCCATGGAACATTCCATATTTTGTTGAGTTCGTATGGGTTTTGAAAGAGAAAAATATTTTTCAAGATTCATTCACAATTATGTTCCTACTTCTAAAATTTAAAATTTTATATGAAGATTGTGTACATTTTATTAAAGATTCATTCTAAATGTAGTACCTACCTGATCTTTCTATAATAGAGTTTCCCACTCTTTGTTTTTTTAACCAATTATTTACTATGAGCAAAATGAAGTGCAAGATGATAATTCAAATCCCCAAGCCAAATAACCTAACTGCCAAAAATAATCACAGGGTCAAATTAGATAATAAACACGCCATAGAAATCTAAGATAATGCATAGTGTAGGAAATTAGGAATGTATTTTTAAAATAATTTCTATTTCAATTTTTTTTAATAAAATGGCTTAGTCTAGTGATTCATCTCTTCATTCCTACATATCATTGTGCACAGTGATATATTATGACTAAGTTAACACATAAAATAAAATCTTCACCTGGTTTATTGATGCTTTATAGAGTCTAATTAGAACACATAAATGAAGCTTATCACTCTTTGTAATGTTGCTATGTGTAGAATTCATAAAATGATTCAAATAAATAATCTATCTTTATGTTACATATGTGATAGAATTTTTTTTTTTTTTTTGGCAGTTTTTTGGATCCGTTTGTTTTGTTATTTATAGTTAGGGAAGAGGGGACAATGCCCACCACTATTTTCATAGGTATTTCCTGCTGGTTGGGCAGTTTGATAATTATAGACTTTTTTTGGTAATTAATATAAAGGGGAAGGACCCCAACTAAAAGATCCAAATTTGATGAAGAGAAAAAAAATCAGCAATAACATCAAAAGTATTGTTTATTTGAAGAGAATGAATTTAATAATTTCATTAACAAAATGGCTTAGGTTAAGAGAAGCCAATAATACAAGCC
This sequence comes from Torreya grandis, assembly GCA_037957365.1. Classification (NCBI taxonomy): domain Eukaryota; kingdom Viridiplantae; phylum Streptophyta; class Pinopsida; order Cupressales; family Taxaceae; genus Torreya; species Torreya grandis. The sequence continues at coordinate 2,321,770 of JARHVA010000729.1, forward strand.
TTTGAGTTTAGGCATTCCTATTACTAACAAAAGATGACATTGAACTACTATGGTGTTGAGGTATATGGTAAGTTAATCCCTCAAATTACTCATTAATTCCTCAAATATGTACGTTAATCTCCTGGTTTACAATAAATAAGTGTCAAAATTGATAAAACATAGACCATATCGGGTGTATTTTGAAAAGATGTCTTCCACTATACAATCTCTATAAATACAAGGTAAACTGCTTTAAAATATTTAGTCAAATGCTTTGTTTCTATGCATACATGGTAGCAAACGTCAAAAGATTTTGTTAAATATGTACCATCTCTATAAATACATGGCAAAAGTACAAAGATTTTTTAAATACACTATTATTGTAAATTCAGGTAAATTTTAGATTTTATTTTATTTTATACAAAAAATATAATAGGGATACATGTGTAAAATATACATTGATTAAAGATGGTTACATACAATAAGAATAGAGTTGATTTTATTGTGATCAGGTGTGGTTCTTTTATGGAATGGAGCTCCCAGTTTGTTTATCAGTGGTGATCAGGATGGAGATTCTAATCTGGTTCCCTTTAGGATGGTGATTAAAATTTAATGGACTCACTTTAGTACATTTTTAGCCTTTGATACACTCTAAAGTTTTTATGGACCTACTTTGTTGTAGAACTTGGCTTTCATACACTTAAATTTTCATGGACCTACTTTGCTATACAACCTGGATTTGATAAACTGTTAGATTCTTATAGATGTATTTTACCATGGAAATAGGTTTTGATACACTGTTAAATTTTCATGGACGTCAAATTTTTGGATTAGGGGTTATATTTTAATTATTGATGATAACCATATATTACAATTTTTATACATATTTGAGGAGAGATTTTAAATAAATGGGATGAGGTAAAATTTGATATTTTAATTTATTTTGTTTAAAATATATGATAGGGATAGATGTGTAACATGAATACCCATGAGGCTTATGGTGTTGATATCAATCCCATATATAATACCATCTTCCCATTTATTTTAAATCAAATTATTTTTTTTGTAGGGAATTGATATTGATATCAATCATGTGTTCCCTATAAAATTTCATGTTTCACATCGTAAGATAAATTCATATTTTATTGGAAACGATATGTCATCTAAGTCACCTCAAACAATATATTACAATCTAGTGTTTGTTTTAATGCCATTATGTTCCATTTATGTACTTTTTTTTCTTGCATGACTGCTTATTTATTCCCCATAATCATACAGGTACTGGTGCTCATATGGCTTTGATGACTTTTGGGAAATTGATGCCATGCTAAACGATAAGTCTTTAATGTGAAAGTCTGAAAAGGGTAGCTGATCGGGTTGAAGGCATATAAGGTGTGATTATCATTGTCATTTTAGTACATGATACATGGTTTTTAGACATGATTGTGTGTTGTTCACATACAATCAAGTAGAACACATGGATACTGTGTAGAACTATTTCCATGACCAGCAGTATGATTAGTTCAAGGGTAATAAATGTTTTTTCTCCTCACATAAGCCTCCAACTTAATGAATGGGTCGATAGGATAATATTGTTAGGAATTTATAATAATGTTATCCACCTTAAACACTAGGAGATGGTGCATGACAAGCTTTTTTTATTTAGTGGTGAAACAAAGCAAGATGATTTGTTGAGCAAGGATGACATATATAACATAGAACAATTGATCAAGGAGGCTAAATACATGTACAATATTGATGATGCAATAAGTGATTAGGAGTGGGCATTAGATAATCCTAACAAGTGGTTTTTATATTAAGGATACAATGGGGGAGAGCTTTCTAGGGATGGGGAAATCCACTTCATCTTGTGTATCCAACTCCCACAACAACTGGAACAGTTGTTGAGATTTGAGAATCATAGCTTATTGGTGATGGATGAAACATTTGGGATGAATGGAATGAAGGTATTGTGCCAGTGTTTTTAAGAGTAGATGATAATATTAGTTGTTATGATGTTTTTAATAATATTATTTATTCTAATGTTTTTATTTTTTCTTGTACAGCTTCAATTATACATACTATTGGCATTTGATTTCAAACACAAAGGTGTTCCTTTTGTGTGGGTCATTATGTCTCAAAGATATACTATCGACATAAGAAAATGGATGCAAAGTCTTCTTCAAAGAGAGCATTTGAAAGACATTGAATGGAAAATCAGTGCCTTCATGGTCGACGATGTTGGTGCGAAGATAAAAGCTATTAGGTTTGTCGTCATTATTCCTACACACATCATGGACTTCATATTTTATGTTCATAGAAAACATCCACACTTTATTCCATTTGATTATGCAAAATTATTGTGTTATTTAGGGAAACATTTGACTATGAGGTCTACTTATGCATTTGGCATGTTCATTGTGTGTGGTCGAAGAATTTGATAGTAAAAGTGAAAGATGATGATGTCATATGTGAAATGTTTCAAGACTTGGGGTTAATAATGCATAGTTGTGCTAATGAGGACATGGCTACAAGGGAGTCCAAAAATTTTATAGAAAGATATCGCTTATCTCATCCCACCTCTATCAAGTATTAGGAACAACACTGGGCATACTAGGTTAGAATGTGGTCACAATGTTATCAGACACTTTCACATGCTAGGCAAGACATAAATGCATCTATAGAATCTTACCATTCCCATTTGAAATGTCATTTCCTAAGCACAGTAAGTACTTCTACACATCGTAGGGTGCATTGGTTGGTTCAACAACTAACAACATTATTTTACATACATTATTGCTGGTTACATGTATGCAATGACATTAACTGTCATAGGAACTTCAAAGTAGAAAGACATGAAAATATTTCATGGGTATGGGCTTTGAACATCACAAATTCTCATATTACATTTGAAAATAATGATCGTCTTATGACATGGGTGTAAATTATGAAATATGAGACATTACATTGTCACGTCTTCAATATAACACCTTTTATATCAATGTGCAATTGCTTGTTTTCAATCCAAGGATATACTTGCAAGCATGATGACAAATTAGGTAGTTGTAGAGGATGCAGCCATAATGCATAGTGTTAATCAGAGCATCAACAACATCGATGTTGATTACCATGTAAGTTTTATTTCCCCTACATAATATATGCATTGACAACTTTGAAGTGATTGTAGTTTATGTAATACCTTTTCATTGCCCAGGTCAAGGACAATGGAGTTCGAATTGAAAATGTGGGAGAAGGAATGGATGTCAAGATTTTACACACTACAATCCATGGTGTATCAGATATGGATATGCAAGGATCAGGCCATGAACTAGAAGGTGTTGCATGACATATAGTAGATGACATTGAAGACCTATTGAGGGGAGATGGTATTGTAAGTCTAGTAACTAGTTGTAGTCATGTATTTCATGTTTTTTGACTGGATACTTTTCAATTTATGAATAGATCCCATATACAACCAGATTTGATGATGTTGAGGCCCTAATATGAAAATCATTAGAGATATTTGATAGATGTTGTGTAGCGGACAAAAGTGTAAAAAATATGGCACTCTTCAAACCCTGTATGGAACAAGTTTACAACAAGGTGTAGAGTATGATAATATTAAATGCACAAAACCCGTTGCCTCATCCATTCCAAAAAGTTCAAGATGGGCATGAAAATTCCACTCATAAATAGAGAGACTTCATAGAAAATATGAATAGACACAGATATAAGAACATGTCGTAGGAGACCACACCTTTTCCAACCCCACATCGTAACAATCCAAAATGACAAGTCTGGGATGATGAGCTTAACAAGGTAGCGAAGCGAGAAAGGGGCGGACATAATAGACATAATACATCCTTATTGTAGCCATTTTTAGGTTTTAGTAACATCTCAATAATAATAGATGCATGTAACAAAAAATAAATACATTTTCCTTAAAGTGAATAGTTCACTTAGACTACCCACATGTTGTAACATATTTCATAAATGTACTATCTCTAAAAGTATTTTTTGAATGATATTTGACCCCTATCCTAAAGAATCCGGTAAAGCTAGACATTGTTTTAAACAAAAATTGAATTTATAAATATTATATAAATAAATGATGTTATTGAAATTATATAAACAAAAAATATAATAGTTCTAAGGTTCATTTGATTCATTAGTATCTTTAGTATATTGTTCATGCTTATAAGAGTCTCTTTAGTCCTATTTTTACAACTACTTTTTACATCAAGTACCTTTTGACAAGTACTTTTGCCATGGTGGTCATCTTAAATTATATTAATTTTATGATGGTGGTCATCCTTTATCCCTTAATTGGAATATTATTTTTACCCAAGCTCTCTATGATTCCCTTGTCTCACCATATAAATGCAAAGAGAGTATCCCTTAGGGGATTAGGATGAACTAAGATGATTAAATGAGAAAACAATTACCCATTATAGGATCATGAAATAATTTAAGCAATGCCTAAAAATAAGAATATAATGTATATAATCACCAACCAATCTTGTGTAACATAATCGTTTCCATAATGAGAGTGCCAATACAAATGGAAAAATAAATATGTCTCATACTAGTATCTGAAAATCATAAGTCACCTACAATAATCAAACAAAAATGTATTTCAGAATCACAAATTTAACCTCGTGTCCATATAGTAGATTCAATGATTGAGTTAAGGAAAGTCCTCTAGGGCATGTAAACTATGTTAATAGATACTCTCCTACTCTCTTCATCACATCTTCCCATGTTGGATATAACCCAAATGCACCATAGATATGTAAAAATATTTAGGTATGGCCTAGGTAAGGTGGGAAAATTTATTGGCTATGAATATTACAAAATTTGAATTGTATCCTACAAAGATTTAAGAAAAAAGTGAAAAATATAAAAAAAGAAATAAACCACTCATTGATTATGAAGAAGTGAATCACATTTTCTCTTAACACACACTAATCTTCGTTGAAAACATTTTTTGATAGACTTTTGGCATTGTGTTGGTCATTTTGAAGGGATTTGAAAGGTTTTTGTAGCCAATCCTTCACCATGAAAAACCTATTTTATTATGGATTGTTCCTCTAGGATATCTACTCAAGATGACAAAATAAAAGACAATAATTTGGTGCTCACTTGTACTTGCATGTAAAGCACACAATTTCATGCAATGTTTGTCTTCGAAGGTTCCATCTTGTCACAATCTTTCTTTGGTTCTTGGGCTAGTGGCCTTCTTTTTCATATATATGTCCCTTATACATTTTAGATACACTTCTTTGGCTAAGTAGGCATCTATCATGTCACTAGCATCTATGCCTTACTCACTTCTTAACACTAGTCTCTCTTTACCATTCAATTCTCTCTACTAGCTCTCCATTACACATATCTCATAGGTTTCTAACATCAATCTTTGAGGTGAATCTTAGGAATGTGTCTTATTATCATCAACGATCTCATATTACCCTATTTAACCTATCTTTGATCCTTTTAGGTGTTCCATATTAACTCATCATTCCATTTTATACCCCAAGTTTACAAAGATTACACAAGGCTTATAGCCTTTTTGGGGATAAACCTCTTTGCCTGGAACACTCCAGAACTCGTTTCCTTGGGTTTATTTGACCGTCTATGTAAAGTAGGGTACACACTATTATCTGAGGATTTCCACATTCAAATCTCATTTAAATGTCTTCTAAACCCTACCTAGGTTATAACATAAGGTTCACTAACCTTTATATATCTTGGAACTCACACTATGCATGACTCATTCACCTCTACTAATCCCTTAAACACTGTTTTGTCTATTGATTGTGCATAGTATTATGACTTATAGGTCTGTAACTACCACAAAAATCATTTTCTTCCTTTCAAACCTCTTATAAGGCATCTAATGGGTTCATAATGTCATTTATGATTGTAATCATCTCCTCAAACCATCTATTCAATGTTCTCTTGGCCAAGACAAGAATTGAAGCTTTATCTTCCTCACAATGGGACTATGTCCCCAAGATAGAGTACACCTTTTTATGAGAGTTGTAACCTAGTTTCTTAAAATCATATCCTCTATTATTACAAGGATTTACTAGACATTCATCTGTATTCCATCACAACAAAGACTTATTACGATGGTGCTCATTCTTTTCTCTAATGCTATTCTCCACACTGAAATGTTTCTCCCGTATCTAAGACTATCCTCAAGGTCCTTTGATTCAAAATATGATATGTATTTTAATAACCTCTACAGTTTGTCATGCCACCATTTTATTAAGGACTCCATTCACCCAAGTATCTTTTCATAACATCTAAACCTGTTCACCCAAGTTTCCTTTTTCATAGGTTTCTTGCATTTGGAATCATATTACTCAATTACTCAAGGATCATAATGATCTTCAGAATGAATCTTAATTTTTTATTTCACTCATGGTCAAATTTTGTAATTGGGATGCCATAGATGCAATCTTTGCCTCCATGAAGGGGCTAATTCTTGTATCGACACTCCCAACCACCTCATCTGTGAGTGTAACTTCAAGTGCTTCTCGAGGGTGTGTGAATGTTTTCATGGATAGCACCCTTCAAAAAGGTACTAGTAATCCTCCAACAAACCATTTTGTATGTTGGGAGGGGTGATTATTGTAAGGGAGATTAGAAATGAGATTTTTAAATCTAGCATCATACAAGCACACACTCTTTGATAATCCTTGTTTGATCTCTTTGACCATGGTGATATTTTACTACTCAAACTCTAGTTTATTGAAATCTTTCAAGAAGGCTTCCTTTAGGGTGTCATAATCAACCATAGCTTGGTTAGGATCAAACTTCCTATATTAATTATGGGCACAATCAAATAAGGTTATCGTAAACTAGGTTACTTTACACTTTGACTGGGTTATTCCCTGAGTGTGCCATTGTAACTCACACTTGACCACATGCTCTACAGTATTCTCCATACCTTGATACTCGAGCAAGGGCATGGCCATCTAATAATAAATCTAGGGTTGTAGAGCATCTGGTGCTTGAGGCACTTGTCCACCTTGTACTTATCCTGGTGTTGGTCCTCCAAGGCCTCCAACCATTAGGCCAGGTGATGGTTACATGGTTACTATTGGTACCATAGATTATGATGGCATTGTACTACTGACTAGTGGTGTAGGGTCACTTCCTATAGGCTACTTCCAAAGCTATGCAACTGATATTGGCTGAATTGGGGTGCTTGAATTCATGTTTTATATAGTCAAGATAGGACCTTGAGGTCTAGAGGTATATGGAATCACCTCTTCCTAAGGGATAACTTGTTCAATCATAATTTTTTGGTCAAAATCTATAAAATGATCAAAGTCTAAGTTGACAACGAGGTCAATTATAAATCTTCTATCTTTCTATGGGGGATCCAGTGTATGAGCTTGTACCTTAGGTTCAAAGGGGGTAGGTACATCTGATGCATCTCCAATGGTCAATTTTTGAAAGGACCCAGAGCATTCCCCTGTCAACTATGGATCCTATTTCATGACTTCAAGGGTTCCTTTCTCTAGGCACAACCTCCATACAAAATATCCTTCCCCATACCTTTCTCGCTCACTACGAGTCCTCTCATCACTTCTAGGTTTCAGATCTTCTATCAACCCAAGCCTCCTTTCTTTTATATGTCTTTATCCTAATCTCTCAGTTGTCAATTTTCTCGTCCCCTTCCATTGTGCCTCACCAACATATCCCCTTCTTCCCCATTTCATTGCTCATATGCTAGAGGTCTTTAGCCTTCCATCCTCACGATCTCAAAAATGTAATCCACCATTAGATTCTTTAGTTTGATGCCATGTTATTTTAGAAATACACCTCTCTTTTTGTGCAAGAATTGATATTTTGTTTCTTTAAGGTAGGAGTATGTCAACACTCTGAACTCAAACCTGTAGCTATTCAACGCCTTTTGCCACTATTTATCTACATCTCTAGTCTAGGTGGCATTTAAGTTTTCAAGCCTTTTTAGACACTCTTTCATCTACTCAAAGTGTTGTACATAACTTCAACTTCTATGTGTCGCATACATAACCAACCATCAGTATACTTGCTTTGGTAGTTTGTAGAAGAAAATATCATAGAAGGCATCATACAATTAGTTTTGGACCAACTTCTTTTGGTTGTGACCCCTACAAGTCAGATGCCTTAGCATAAATTTATCTTCCACTCATTCCAGCTACCACTTGATGTTCTTGAGGGAGAGTCAGATCATTGTCCTGGTGCATCATTACAATTACAAAACTCAATAGGTCTTGGTAACGAAATCAAAATGTTGTAGAAAAGTAGGAGTTTTGATCATGGGCCTAGTCATGCATTTATATAGCTATCTAGGTCAAATTTAAGCTTGTTCTAATGGGGTGAAAGCCTCAAATATTCCTATGATTCTCAACATTTTATACTTGACTGCACTGACATCACTTTACATAAGGTGCAAGCATTATGTTCTCACTTGAAGCACATCAAAGAAGGGATTGAGGTATGTGTTGGGCTAATTGTGCCATGGCGTAACTCTATCCTTCATGGACTTGGTTAGTGAATTGATGGTGGTTCATTAAAGGGTGAAAGCCTTTGTAACATTGACTCAAAGGCATTTGGGGGCTTGAGGGCCAATTGGGTATCTAGTTGATGAACTTAGGCTTAGGCATGGATATCATTGCAAGGCGTAGGGTCTTAACCACACCCATAACATTTTATTTATTGGGCATGGGATTCCTTATGAGTCATAGGCATGACATAGAAGAGTTAAGTTAGAGGCTCAGAAGAGCTCAGCATACATAATACAGACTTAAGTATTCAATCATTAACATTGCACAAAGCATTCATCATTAACATAGTTTAACAATAATACATACATATAAGTTCATAGAAACTGAGCATATATTCAACTTAAACTGCTAATGGATAACTTGGGCATTACAATGGGGAACGTAAAGGCATCCAAAACTAAGTTGTAACTCTAATGATGAACATAACATCTAGAATCAATTCACCAGAGCTTCGTTACTCCAATTTCTCTCTCTTTATTAACTTGACTCTACTCCTTTTTATAGAGCTTCAAAGTGTCTTAGGATCATGAGGAATGGGGCATGCCGATCACTGATTTTGTGCTAAAGGTACTCATTTCACCATCTCCATTATACTGTCTTTAATGAGCCTTCATTATCCCATGCACCCGCTTCCCAATGCTAATTGAGCCAAAAATGAGTTGTTAGCCACTTGCTAGCTAGTGCTAGTAAATGATAAAATAACAATCATGATAAGTGATTGCCTCATGCCTAGATGTCTACTATGTTGGCTCGGATTTTATACTTAAATGGATTTGAGGCCCAACACATTAACATCTGTAAAAACTATTTACTAAATAGGAAAACCATTATTTAAGACCTTGCCAAATAATGATCATTAAATTAACGATTTCATTGCACGATATAAGTTTTCAACATAAAATTGAAAGTGACAACATCAAAAAAATCATCCACAAATATATATAAAAAACAATTATCATACAAAAAAGACCTACACCCCAAAATCAACCAACAACACAAAAAAATCATGATTCGCAAGTTAAATTACTTAAACAAACATAACACAAATCTTGCAACAAGCAGCAAAATAAAGAACAAGATCTTTCAATTAAATACTCCCAAACCACAATTCAAAATTTTGGCATTAAAGACCTCAAAGTTGAATTTTAGTTTTCAATATTGTATGGCATAGACACATGCATAGAGAATAAAATCATAAGAATTAGTCAAAGACATCAACACTTAATCTGCATTTTTCACACTACATCAGACATAAACACAACGGTAATAAAATAATGAATAAAACAAACATGGGCCACTATGTTGAGAAAATTTGAGGCCTCATCCACATCTTCATCCACATAGAATCTAAAGTATGGATTAAATTCTTCATCGCCTAATATATCAATGAGAAATATTTAGGAAACAAAAACCATTAATTGTGAAATAAATATGACAATTAGGTTAGGATAATTAAACTAAGTTAATAAATTAAAAAATATAAATTTATTTTTAAATCATATATAATGAATTAAATATTTATCTTAACAAAAACAATAATAATATATAAACTTTTCAATCAATCAATACATTAAAATATATTAGTATATATTATCAATTTAAAAAATTATAATTTACTTGTAGAAAAAAATTACATATTTTAAATCATACAAAATAATGACATTTAATAAATTAAGAGTTTTAAAATAATCACTATAATTAATGAACCTAATAACAATTACCAAGATAACAAAATTATCAATAGGTCTAGATCTGAAACAATATTTAGAATTTATTCGTATTCAATGACTTCAAATAATTATAAACGCAAACTATGCTTAAATAAGTCTCGATTCAGAATTAGAATTGACATGTAGAAATTTCAAAAAAACTAAAATATAACAAAAAAGTCTTTTTTTAGTAGCTGCTATTTATAGTAAGTTTCACATGCAAGTGCGTGCAGCTTTAAAAATCCACCAAAATACTCTAAACACTAAAATTAGCTTATGAGATGAAATTCAACTAAATTTGACATCCAATCTTAAAAATATAAAATTTATAAAAATAATTTTTTTTTGAAAAAATTATTAAATATTAATTTTGAATCCTCAAATGATCACGTATGACCTTTGAAAAATATCTAAATCAACTTTACGTGGATAGGATGGCTTAAAACAACATCAAACTTTTTGAGACAATTGTTTTGACACATGAAATAACTCAAAGGAAATTATAGGTCAAAAGTTATAACTTCCAAATAATTGACCTATTTTTTTGCATCAATAATTATCTCTCAAAAATATTAATATCATAAATGAATGACAACATATTATTAATTTACTTTTTATATGGTGAAAATTACTTATTTCATATTTTAGATGAGAAATGAAATGAGTGATATTATGTTTCCTCCAATTTATTCAAATTATAATATTATATTAAATATAAATAAAATTATTAATTATATATATATATATATATATATATATATATATATATATATATATATAATTTAAGTAAATAAATTATGTACATTTTGAATGATGAACTGTATGTTGTTGTTGTTGTTGTTGTTATTATTATTATTATTATTATTATTATTATTATTAGATAAATACAATCAAACCATTTTTTCTTAAAAATCTTCTTTTAATTTAAAAGATTAGGACTATAAGGAACTCAAGTTTTAAATATAGAAACTATAATTTATAAAAACATGATTTTTTTTTATTTTTTATTTTTTTGGTAAGTTTAATAGATTGCAAATAGTCTTAACTATTTAATATTTGAATTATAATGTATATATTATAAAAATACTAACTTAAGATTGGTTTATAATATTTTTTATATATTAAATATAGAAAAATAATAATATATAGATGGTTAAAAAAAAGTGGTTAGTTGGTATATATAGTTCGACCATAGAATAGCAATATTATCGGTGGCGATCTGTTGTAGAATAACTCAAATAAAATACAATACAAATTAGGAATAGCTTTTAAAAATAATTTTGATTTCAATTTTTTTTAATCTGATGGTTTAATCTAGTGATTCATCTCTTCATTCCTATATATCATTATGCACAGTGATATATTATGACTAAGTTAACACATAAAATGAAATCTCCACCTAGTTTATTGATGCTTTATAGAGTCTAATTAGAACACATAAATGAAGCTTATCACTCTTCGTAATTTTGCTCTGTGTAGAATTTATAAAATGATTCAAATAAATAATCTATCTTTATGTTAGATATGTGATAACAAAAAAAAAATTTGCACTTTTTTGGATTCATTTGCAGTGCAGTTTATAGTTATGAATGAGGGGGCAACACCCACCACTATTGTCATAATAGATATAATGCACCCTGATTGTAGCCATTTTTAGGTTTCAGTAACATCACAACAACAATAGATGCATGTAACAATAACAAATGCATGTAACAAAAAATAAATAGCTTTTCTTTAAGGTGAATAGTTCTCTTAGACTACCCACAATTTGTAACATATTGCATAAATGTACTATCTCTTAAGGGATTTGTTGAATGATATTTGAACCCTACCCTGAGGAATCTAGTAAAGCTATCCTTTTTTTTAACATTAAATTGATTTTTTAAATATTATATAAACAAATGATGTTACTAAATAATATAAATAAAGAATACAATGTTCTGAGGTTCATTTGATTCATTAGTAGGTTTAGTACACCTTGTTCATGTTTATAAGAGTCTCTTTAGTCCTATTTTTACAACTACTTTTTACATCAACTACCTTTTGACAACTACTTTTGTGATGGTGGTCATCTTCAATTATATTACTTTTACGATGGTGGTCATCCTTTATCCTTTAATTAGAATATTCTTTATACCCAAGCTCTCTATGATTCCCTTGTCTCACCAATATATGCAAAGAGAGTACCCCTTAGGGGATTAGGATGAACTAAGATGATCAAATGCAAAAAAAATTACCCATTAGAGGATCATGAAACAATCTAAGCAATGCCTAAAGATAAGAATATAATGTACATAATCACCAACCACTCTTGTGGTAACATAATCATGACTATTATGAGAGTGTCTATACAAATGGAACAAAATGTGTCACATACCAGTATCTAAAAATCATAAGTCACCTAGAATAATTAAAAAAAAATGTATTTTAGAATCACCAATTTAACCTCGTGCCCATATAGTTGAGTTGATGATTGAGTTAAGAAAAGACCTCTAGGGCATGTAAATTATGTTAATAGATATTATCCTACTCTCTTCATCACATTTTCCCATGTTGGATATAACCCAAATGCACCATAGATATGTAATAATATTTGGGTATGGCCTAGGTAAGGTGGGAAAATTTAATGGTTATGAATATTAAAAGATTTGAATTGTATGCTATAAATATTTAAGAAAAAAGTGAAAAATATAAAAAAAGAAATAAACCAATCATTGAATATGAAGAGGCAACTCACCTTTTCTCTTAACACACACTACTCTTCGTTGAAAACCTTTTTTGATAGACTTATGGCATTGTATTGGTAATTTTAAAGGGATTCGAAAGGTTTCTATAGCCAATCCTTCATCGTGAAAAATCTCTTTTCTTATGGACTGTTCCTCCAGGATATCTACTCAAGATGATAAAATAAAAGACAATAATTTGGTGAAAAATCTCTTTTATTATGGATTGTTCCTCCAAGTTTCCTTATTCACAGGTTTCTTGCATTTGGAATCATCTTACTCAATTAATCAAGGATCACAATGATCTTCACAATGAATCTTAATTTTTTATTTCACTTAAAATTTTTTTTCAAAATATTTATTTATTGACTATAATCACAATCCTACCACCCCTATATATGTACAAAAGTTTCATAAAAAAATATTCCATCAAAGGTATACTGCGTAAATAGGGTAAGGTTGGGTATTACTATGTCAAATGTTTCCAAAAATCCAATATGCATTCATGACGTTATGATAACTTTCCCAAAGTTACTCTTATGATCTTAATCTCTTCTAAATGTTGATAATAGACAAATAATTCAATGTCTTTATCTATTCTTACACTCATGTATTCATTTTTTCTTGAAATAGGCAACATGTTGCTAGTATGTGCAGATAGGGTTCCTTTGTTGAAGATGGTTGTATATTATCACTTTCCCATTACCTTATATATAAAAAATAAATAATATAATCCTTTAATTATTACTCTTATTCTATAAATCACTCCTTTTCATCTAAACCATACACCACTTTGTGAGAAACAACATTCCACTTTTAAATTGACTTCATAGGTGAAACAGGCTGTAAGGACAGAGTTAATCTTATTGCTAACTTCCAATGAGGGTAGAGGGCACTTTTCCATTCCTGACTCACTTAAATTTTTTATTTTATCTTACAAACCTTTCTTTTCCTTTTCATAAGTTCACATTCCATGTTTAGGTTGCCCTGTGAAGTCCCATCTATCTATTGGAATCAAGACCATTTCATAGATTGATTGTTTTAGCTTATAAACCTTTCCTCATATTGTATTAGCCTTCCCTGTGAGTTCACAAAAAATATTTCATATTATTTTCAATCCTTATTCAAATTTCATTGGTTACAACTCACACACTAGTTCCTTGTTAGGCAACCTTGTCCTTGATTACCCTTGCATCACACTAGTTCTTCCCCTTTTTACACTATTCTTGTTTGTCTAGTTACTTAATTTATAAACTTTGGGCTGATTTATACCTTATTTACATTATCATTCCTATCACATGACCATAAATCTGCATTCCATAATTCATAACATTCATTTTATTAAAACACCTAGTCTTATACCTTCACTTTGTATTTCACTAGGTCAGCACCTTGTAGTTTGCAAGGGTAAATTATTGGTTGGGATTAAAGGAATAAATATTTGGTTTTATATAGTCTTGAATGATCTTATTACACTTTCCTCAGTCCATTTTAATGGCTTGGTCACTCTATTCAACTCCCTTTTGTATCTCAAGTCACATTGCTCCTTCATTGCTTGTAACCTATTCTGAAGCAAATGATCCTTGGTTTCATCAATACAAGCATATTTAAAAAGATATAATTAAATTTTTGAGTTTCATTTACACACCTTGATATGTTTTTAAATATTCATCTTCAAACTCCATTCATTTCTATCACTTCCTTTATAACAAACCCTTCATTAAAGCCTAATTAGGGCTTTCCCAAACCCTTTACTATAAATACCATACTTATCCATACTTGCTCAGTCCCAAATCACTTTAATCACATCAATCATATCATATATGGAAATATTACAAAAATTTATACTTTTTGGATGGTTGCATCTCTTAAAACACTAAAACCCTAATTCTGGGGTTTCTTAGGCCTACACAGACTCGTGGGATTGTAAAATTTATTTTCTTGAGAAATAGGTAATTTCGAAGGATAAAATAAAAAATTTAAACTTTTTTTTCACCTTATTCATCTTTTTCATTTGGTTTGAGCCATTACTTTTGTCCTTACCATGTTAAATATCAACTTTCTTAGCTAACTGGGCATATTTGTAGACTATGCAGAACAGGCTTAGTGCACTAGTACATTATAACAACCCTTAATTATGTCTTTCAAATATTAAAAACTTATTATGCTTGTGTCAAGCAAAAAATATTATTAAAAACCATGATTTCACTTCTTTATGAGAGAACTTGACCTCCATACATTGACTTGTAACTTGTAGGTCTTCTAACGACACCGGGGTTATATATTCATGTGTCAAGTGTTTCACAATTATTATATAGGATTTCAAACCTATTTTTCTAAGAGGTATACTTAACCATAGTAATCCTTCATTGATTCAATTGAAATGATAAAGAAATAAGTCTTATCCCTCAATATAAGATGACTATCAACCCAAATATGGCTCTCACTGACCCTTTTCTCTATTATATTTTTTATGTGGAAGTCATTACTTATTTGGAATCACTCTATTTCATTACAAAAAAAACTTCACTCACTAGTTATAGTTTCAATAGGTTCACAATATATCCCCATGAAATAAGTAACCTTTCTCTCAGGTTTAAATAGTTATTTGAATCCTTCAACCTATTATAGGTCATATCAAGGACCTCTTTTTATTTCAAAACAATGTTATTCTGTTACTCAATACATTTATATTATCAACACCAAATAACACACCTTATTTGGTAACTCAATCCCTCACTAGGTAGTAAACAAGCTCTCTAATGCTGAGTTGTTTTTCAACTATGATACATTCTCAATGCCACCACTAACACATAAAAGGTTGTAGGGACTAGTTACAGACCTAAGGATATTGTTCAAAAATTCTATCTATACTCACCTCCACCAAATGTAAGTGGTTCTCTCCAAATGAAACTGTTAGCTTTTTCTCAAATTTTTATTTTACAATGTCTATTATAACACCTTTACCTATATACATAAAGAGTTATTAAATCCTTATCAAAGACAAGAATACAGTGTTACTTCAATAGATTCAACCAAAAAAAAAAAACTTTTTTAATTCATATTGCCAATCTTCATTAAAGAATTCAGTCCATGAGAGGACTTTTCACACTGAAACCTATATTCTTTGCACTCAAACCTGTAACAAACGCATTATAAACTTGCATTTGGATTCATGGATCCCTCAATACAATTCATAATAAATATGAAGCAATATTAAATAGATAAGGGGGTTACAAAGCTCATACAACTTTCTTATTTCAATAGTTTATCTTTTATTTATTCAATAGTTAATCAAAATGATTAACTTATGTTTGTGAATTATTTTGGGAAAATATCACTAATTAATTTTTATAATTGTTTTGCAGGTGGCATTAACACTACATCAGGAGTGTTGTATAAATATGAGAGGAACTACGTAAATTTATATGGAAGAAATCAAATGTACTAGATTAGCTCAATGTAGAAGGACAAACATTGCAAGAAATCTCATGTGTGGTGGCTGAGGCCATCAAATGGAGGAGGCTTGGTACCATAAAAAAATTTAGGCAACCTAATAGATTAAATTGGGTGAATGTTCTCCTACGCTATAACATAGTATATCCTACCTACCATGTTCTGATTGTGAGCTATGAGTACATGAAATTCATAGACATGTCAGATAATTATTTATACATATAGTGGTCATATGAATGGC
Source organism: Torreya grandis (assembly GCA_037957365.1). Classification (NCBI taxonomy): domain Eukaryota; kingdom Viridiplantae; phylum Streptophyta; class Pinopsida; order Cupressales; family Taxaceae; genus Torreya; species Torreya grandis. The sequence continues at coordinate 2,338,442 of JARHVA010000729.1, forward strand.
CACATAATGATACCATTTTTCCTTATGCATGGGGTACTCCTAGTGCTATTCTAACGTATGTGACGCCCTTCTTGGAGAAGTTCTTACCAACAAAGGTGTCTAATGATTTGGATGTCTATGTGCATCTGGATCAAGTATGTAATATTTTCATTGGTGCCAAATTACCATTTAGAGTGCATTTCAAAATATATAGTGTTCAAAATAACTTATTTCAAGCCTCCATTATTTATTCAGGGCAGCCATATGTAGTATTGTGAAAGAGATACATAATCTCCCACAACACAAACTTTCCTAGAGGATGAAAGCGATGATGACTACGATCCAATGGATGAAAGTGACATTTTTAAAACTCAATAGAATAGTTTTATAAAAATATGTTTCAATATTGATAAATAGTTTAATTTAATGGTAAATAAAGTGCATATTTGTGTATTACATATTTATTACTGATGTTGATGTTGATGTTGATGTTGATGTTGATGTTAGTTGTTTTTAATGTTAGTTATTGTTCTTAATGTTAGTTCTTGATGTTTCAATATTGATGCAGATAATAAGCTACTCATCTCACACTTTTTTTTGTTCTTGATTGCATTTCTTTGAAAAATTTTACTTATTCATTGCTCACTATGTGGTTTATGGTTCTTCAACATATATTTAGGTTTAAGGTATTTAAACATGCTCCTTGACTATGTTTTTAGGACTTGAGAGTATTCAAATTGAGCTTACTCTTTTCATGTAGGATTTCAAAGGGATTTTCAAGTTTCATAAGGCTTTTCTGGTTACAAGACACCTCTTCAATCCATTAGATTTCCACACTTGAGTCTCCATTCAACTTTTTTATGAAGATATTTGTGTCACTATACATTCAAGCTCTATCTAAGGTTTTGAATTCACACAAATGTTTACAAATGTTGTCAAACATTACAAAGCCTTTGAATAAAATCCTTATACCTTTATAAACATTGGATTCCATTTCTTAATCTTGATTTCCACTACACTATCCATGGTATTACCTCTTCTATGCATATAGTCTCCATTTACTAAATCTGCAAGTGACTTATTACAAGTTTATATTAATGGTTTTCTAAATATCATTGATTATTTAAGCCTAGGAAGGCTCTCCAATCTTGGTTCCAATATCAAATAGATTTTTAAAACACTTGATCTTCAATAGAATGCTCCTATACTACTCTTGTTAACTTCCTAGACTCATTTGTTTGCACAATGACTAATCACAGGTCTGTAAGTGTTTTCCTCAAGTTTTAGATCACTGAAGGTATTTACCAACTCTATTTGAAGATGATAGGTCTAAAGACACTTTGTGAGATCTTTCAAAAAAATTCCCAACTTTTTTGATATCTCAGTTAACCTTTTTTACTGGAATTTGTAACTCATAGCCTTAGTGTGCTCTTTCTAAAAGGACTATGTCATCCTGAAACTAGTTAACATAAAAAGTAAAAACATGAATGGTCTCACATATTTTTAATAACATAAAATATGGACTCACCAGATTCAAAATAAATTTTAGAAAACAATACACTATGAAACCTTTCCCCTTGAGTAAACAATAAATAGTTAGTCTTCATTTTTATGCACAGAAAACATGGTTACAGACATGTTGTTAAAAATTGAAGTCACCAATAATTTGTTTTGGGTCTTGAGCACTTATGCTTTTGATTACACATGAAAAAATGATCACAAAACCAAAATTGTACTATTTTAGAAATAAATGTAAGTACCTATCAACAATCATTTGTAAGACATTTGGCACCTTGGCACAAGTTCCAAGGTTGATTACCACACAAGTGACCTATGCATATGTGTAAATGTGTTTGTTATGTAATTTTTATGATTTACAAATCATTTGATGTTAGTTGATGTTGATGATAGTTGATATATGTTTGTGATGTTAGTTGATGTAATGAATAATGAGGGAATTTAGCCATGTAAGTTGATGTTTTTGAACTGTATTGAGTGGTTGTGAATCATGTATATTTCCATTGGAGGCCCTTGAGGCCACTTATTTGTTCATCTTTATGTGGTGTTGCAGGTTGTTGAATGATTGGTGGAGACAACTAATTTAGGGATGTATGTTACACTCGTAAAAGGAAGATATTGGAATGTTTGTTTACAGATCAAAGTTGGAGTTTAGTGTGGAAAACATAATTGTATAGGTTGAGAAAGTATAAACATTTAAAAATTTGTGATAATGTAAGTAACAAGGTGAGACTAAGACTAAAATGGACCATTGAATCCTTAAGGCCTTATAGACTATTGTCTTTGTCATAGAATGAGGTAATCCTTTGGCATTAAGACATAAATCAACTATGTGATGAGATTATGATTGAGAGATGAATGTGTGGTTCCTATAGAGGGAAAGATTTGTTATTTGAATACAAGAGAGGTAGTGAGCTTCTATTCATAGTTCACAAAAGGATCAACTCTATTACATAGTCCATAACCCCTATTTTGGTAGATGTTGTAATGGATATACATTGGGAGAGAGGTAAGATCATGATGGTATGAAGTTGCTGATGTGACTAAATAAGAGAGAATATATTAATGATAATTCTTAAAAGAAAGAGACCCTAGAATGAAAGTTGACAATATACAAGCCCTATTTATATACTTACATTATCGTTTCATGATTGCAAGGACTGATCTTTAAGAGAATCCATATGATTAGAAATTTATTGTCTTCTAAAACATGTTGGTAAGTTCATTGTGGAGATTTGAATTGGTTTATTATCTCTCTTTGATTGGAACATTTTTGTTGGTTGTCTAACAGGGACACAATCCTATAAGAAATGCTTGTAATCTACATAATCCAAGGGAAATTGAATTAAAATGTGTGAAAAGAGGATTGGATTTTAGTTTTCAAAGGTTGGAGAAGTTGCATTAGGGTGAGACCATCTTTATGCATTCAGGACATACATACATACCATTTTTTATAAACATTTACAAATAATCCAACCTATATGTTACATGATCAAGAAAGTTTGTAATTAATATAAATATGCCATGGCTCCAAAAATGTCTATAAACTACGTCATTACCACTCATTTTTGCTCAGTTTATATTTAAAAATAAAAAATAAGCCATATGATTAGAAGAAGCTCCAAAAATAGGTTAGGAAGCCACTCGAGGGACTTTAAACACCATGATAACATAGCCCATATGCTTATCAATAAGATGGCATAGCAGATATTCATAAAAAGTCAAATTCTATTTTTTATTGTGAAACAACTTATGAACACAGTCATCCATTCATTCATAAAGGACTTAAACACACAAGATGAACTAAGCAACTAGTCAAAAATAATCATCAATTTTTTAGATTAAAATGTGAATACACATGTGTTTTAATTTATTTCCATCCAAAATCATAAGCATACATCATGTAATATGGGATACATGAGTCATTGCACACAACTAAATATCATTGTTTGTGTATGGAATACCACGTCTATTGGGAGACTTCCCATTGGCTTGTGCAAATAAGATATCTAACTCTGCCTTCAAAATCTATAGCTACTGATCATATATGGTAACTATTCCTTCATGGTTTATTTGCATGGCTTGCACATTCTATGTCCTTGCATCATAAAATTCTTTTATGTAGGTATGGGCAGTTTCTAGATTGACAAAATTTATTTTAGCATCCATCTTCTCATCCCTTAGTGTGAGAAGTGCACGATGCAAATTCTTGACCTCTTTTGTCTTGTCAGCCAACACAATTTCCATCTTGATAACCTTTTCCCTTGCACCATCAAGAAGCTAAGTAAAAAACTATTTTTCCCTCTTGAGTGATTATTTTTTTTAGATGTTAGTGACAGTTGAAAACCAAGATGTTCTTCTACACCCATTGCATTTTAAGATCTCATCACTATGATAAGTTCTTTCATGTCCTCGAGTAATGGGGTAGCCACATTCTCTTCTAGATTTGGGACTTCATCTACAAAAAATATGATACACATGAAAGTCAATGACAACATTCAATATTTATAGAATTGAAAAGACAAAAAAATCTAGACATAAATGAAGGTCTATGAGAATATTTAAAATCTAAGAACATCTAATTTTTTTTATAATTATTAATAGTTTCCTTACACACAAAGAGTTTTCTAACTTAAATGAAAACATTGAAATCATTATGTTAGAGTATGAAATCTTTACATGTGGCATGGTAATTCTAATATATTGGAGTGTTTCCCCATTCCTTCTCACCCCTCCTCCCTTGACTTGAATTACAGGCCATGGTTATTGATAGTTATTGTGTCGATGGCTTGAACAAACAAACACATGGTATGAGATAAAATAATGTTAGAGAGATAAGCCATGCATAAAAATATTATATTACACTCCTCCCCACCATGGTTAATTTTATATATAAAAAGAGACATGCAAACATGTTAACTTTATCACCAATATGTGAAATAATGAAAGGAAAATAAGGTATACATGTGAAGACAATAGATCACTAGTCGAAAACATCACATACCATACACGTAAAAAATATACAATGAGTACATTGGAAAAACATTGCATCATTGAACCATGCATAATTGTGTAATACATTAGTAAATGCAAATTAACCACCAAACCATTGCTTGAATCATACATAATAATAAATATGTATCCATCACAAACCAAAAACAAAACACATGTATTCAAATCTCCTATCCAAATAATATGTTTGACAACACATCAAACATGTCATACATATTATGCCAAAATGTATGTATATAAATAATAGTGTCCAAGGCAAAAGCTGCGAGGTAATATAATTGTTCATGTAATGGCATTTAATCCTCTAAAAATAGACAAGAAATTAGAAACAGGCAACCACATGAATGCACACATATGCATGTTACCAAGGACAAGCTGAATGAACCTTTGTATGCAGTAGATTAGACAGACTAAATGTAATGGTTAAATTACATTTTGAAAAATTAAAAGAACCAAAACATGTCTATTGTGAATTTCAAAAGTTAGAAATAATAAAATTGAAGCCTGGAATATCAAGTCCATGGATATTGTATGCAAAAAAATTAATTTCAGTTGCAACTTCTATGAAATACGTTGATGGCAATATTTAATAAGCTCACTAAACATTCTAAATGAACAAGTCAACAGTAGTAAGTATACATTACATAGTACACTGGGAGTACTAAAAACACAAACATAGATTCACACACTCTTACTTTATGGAAGTTTACACAAACACATGAAATATGATAAGAATAATACTTTCAATGTACTTAAAATCACACATACATGATGACCCCATCACAAAGAATGTACTACATTTAGGCACTTGAAAGTATAAATACATAGGAAAAGGTGAATAAAAATACAAGAATTAAAAATAGAGATTTAGAAATGAAAGCTTGGAAAATACTATAGAGGCTCTTAAACACCCTAAAATGGGAGTAAAACAAACATGGATTCACACACTCTTACTTTGTGGAAGTCTGCACAAACACATGAAATATGATAAGAGCAACACTTTCAATGTACTTAGAAGCACATATACATGCTGACCTCATACAAAAGAATAGATTAAATTTAGGCAATTGCAAGCATAAATACACATGAAATGGTGAATGAAAACACATGAATTCAAAATAGAGGTGAAGATATTAAAGCTTGGAAAATACTAGAGAGGCTCCTATACACCCTGTTCTACCACGTTACATAGCTCTCTTCTTTTAAATTCATAGTACATATGACCCTACATATAATTACTTGTCTTTATATATAGAAATAACTTATTAAAAAAGATAAAATCCTAGGCAGGCTTAACCTTATGTATAGTGGTCCTCTGTGAAGGAGAAATAGGGCCTAAGAAATAGTGGGTATAGTTAAAATTAAAGACAAATGTCCTTTTAAAGGATTTATTACAATCTTCCCTACTTTTCTTTGCATTTTCATCTAAATAATTTATGCAAAGGAGGCTTATGAAGACAATCTGAATGTGCTTATCTAAAGTGTTTTCATTTTTTCCCCATACCTATTCTTGCTTCCTATGTTTTGGATTTTATTTGTGTTAATAATTTATGGACTTTATTTTTTTCACATTTATAAAAAAAATTATGGGATTTATTTCCTTATTCAACGTATTTAATGACCACTTTCCCTTCTATGATACAAATATGACTAAATCTATCCTAAATAAGTTAGGGATTCATTGCATTTATGTCAAAAATAATGTTCATTTGTTACATTTAAAAGGAGGATAATTGCATTTCTACGACCAACATAGACATTTACATGTCTTTATTCACACTTTAATAATTTTAAGCATAGACATTGCATTGTGTTTCACTATGTATTATGCTTTAAAATGGATATTTAATTTTTTCACACTTTTGCCTTCTATAATCACAAATATGAATGAATATATCCTAAATAAGTTAGGGATTATGGTTTATGAAGGGTCATATGCACAATTATATTTTATTCAATTTCATATGTACTACCATTTTAATAAGGTAATATTGAGCTTTGCTTTCTTTTGTCCTTTAAAATGATTGTCTGTTACAGGATATTTGGTGTTTGAACAATGTAACTTTGTTTCCTTTGAAAAGAATGATTGAGTATGTATTTTTAATTATAAGAACTACTTGTAAACTATGTGGAAACTCAAGAATACTGGTTTTAAATAGATTTCATAAACATAGTTTAAAAACATGAAGACCACTATGTGTTAAGACACAATCTATAGAGAAGCAAGGGTAATGTTAAATAGGGGCATACGAAACCCTTAAATGGAATGAAATGGTCACTTGAATCTATGAAAATGATAAAACCTTCCATAAGTTACCTTGACATTTGACTAAACACTGACTCCTCTGCTCTTTTTTAGACCATCTCTGCTTAAGTTATCTCCCTCCACCTTGGATCCAATAATGAGTGAATGGTGGAGGACATCTATTTGAACTTTAAGCTTGGAATTACTGATTAAAATTAAGTCATGGGAGATTAAGGTAAATCTAATAAAACATAATTGTTTTCATGTTAGGGCATGATAATCTGATATTACCATCTTATGATTTGTATGCAACATTGGGTCATGCCATGTGACAAGTTCGATGATACCTACGCAGTCACAATTCATGGTTGGGTACCAAGTGATGATCAATTGGTAGTTAAGTTGGTGATGACCATGGTGGGGATGGTTAAAATAAAGTGGTGGCATCAACATCAATTTAATTATGATTTTGATTGGTTTAACTCTGGTTTGTTTTAAGTGGAGACCAACCCCCTGATGACCACCGATGACTATCCCCTAACGATTGTCGATGAGCAATCCATGCTGGGAGTTGGGGTGCGCTAGTTAAGTTGTACCCTTGGGGGCTAATGCAATCAAATAACTAGGTTTTGAGTCTAAAATTCCCTTAAGTCATGAGTATTTGTAAGGAGAAAATGGTTATATTATATTATATTAAAGTAGACAAGCCACTAATTTAGGTTTAGAACCTAGTCCATAAAGGCACATCCTCACCAAGGCATTCATTATAGTTAATACAACATATATCAAACCATAGCCTTGGTGGTATTTTTATCGAAACTAACTAAATTTAGAATGTGGTCTAATAATGGCTATACTATGTAGTATTTATGGTAAACATGACTTAACAAATAACTAGATAGTTTTTGAGGGGGGAAATTAACTATTTAACCATTCAAGCCTATCATTCTTGGGCATGGACACCATGGTCTAGGTGAATATTTTCCATAATTTTGACCCATTTTTGCATGAGTTAATGGACAAACTTGAAATGGCCATGATTAATGGCATGGTAACCAAAAGGAGAAAATGAAGTAGCCATGGGCCAATTTTGTCATGTAACCATGTGGGAAAGAGTTGACTATCATGGTTGGTGTTGTCTAGAAGATTTAGGATTTAATCTGGGTTGTTGGAAGATATTGAAAGCTAAGATTAAAACCATGTTCATCTCCAGGTTTCCCCTTGTGAACCTTATTCAAGCACATTTCTTTCACTATTTTAAGGTGAATTGTGCTTTAACAATGAAGAAAATAAACTTGATTATATGTTTGATTTATCCTCCATATGATTGACGTTTTATTTTTGGATATGTTTAAGTTAATGGTTGGATGTATTATATACTACATAGTGAAATGAGATGACTATATGTTTTTTCTAAGTCATAGAGTTTTAAATCTTTAAGGGAGATAATGGATAAAATTATACTTTTTGGGATGGGCTTGCATACCTATAGTTACTTAGATATTTATCTTTGGGATGGGCCTGAGGACTTTGATGTGAAGTATATAAAATATAAAAATATTCAACGTTCACATGTTTCCTAACTCCTTGGCATCTATGTTATTTACTTTATGTTTGTAAATAGCATATCATTTATGTTATAGATACACATACGTTTCATGCATACTTGAGTATGATACAAGTATACCCAAGATACATGATACATTCACAAACCGATGTTGGACCTTTCCTCTTCTTGTATGACAAACTATGTTCAGGGCATCTACTTCCTTGATCATTATTGATACATGTTATATTATTTTCTGATCACTTTTACATTATCATGTTGACCTTATATACAAACACTTACACATGTATATACTCACGATTAAGTCTTTCCTAATGTACATGATATGCTATGTTGCATGACATTTATTTATTACATGTATATGTAGGGACTAATATGATATGCTTATGCTAGTTACTTATACTTCATTTATTCACTTGTCACTTCCTTAAGTATCTTTCTCTTTATTTCTATTGTCCTAATTTTAGAAATTTTGAATATATTTCTTACTTGTTGGCCTTTGTGCAAATGTATATTTATTTCTTTTACTATTTGGATATTTTAATATGTCCTTCCTTCAAGTGTGTGTCATTTGAATATGCCCCTTATTTTTGAATTTATTACACAACTTTTATTTGATGTTAAGTGATTGTGTGGTTGATTGTTTATTGAGTTTGTACTATTACTTTATAGAATATGACACAATTGATATCATGCATATTAGGGATTTTTATGATCACATGTTGTGACTTTCACTGATATATCGACTTATACATACTATTATATGTTACATTTTTCATACACATATTACATATTTATCTCATACTTTTGAGCTAAGGTAATTACAATATTCCATTCCGTTTAACTCAAATGGTGGGGGAGAGGGGATATTAGTGTGGGAACATTATAAGGACATGACTCTGCACAAACATATTTTACATAGTTGAAAACATTTGATACAATTAACATGATTACGATATACACTTGGATCATAATCCTTTACATACCATACCAATATTTACATATTTAGGACAGTTTTTTAGATTTATGATAGATATAATATATAGTTATAGATCAGAGGTTAAATTTTGATACATACTTTATCTTTAGATATATTATAGGTGAATATTCCATAGAAGGGCACCAAACATTACAAATACATATTCAAACATAGGCTATCACAATCAAACTTATTTACCAACAAGCACTGTATTCACTATAAAGCACTATTTTAAACCTTTTTTATCCATAAAATTGGGCTCCTTTTAGTAGTGTGGTTGAGATTAAACACCCTCAATGGCCTAACACAACTTCCCTTTTGTAGGTTGAGTTTTTTATACCACTTAACATTGATTTTATTCTACTGTCACTAGAGTTATACGATTGAGATTTAATGATCTCAGTGGCCATGTCATAAATAATGTTTGCACAAGTTATGGGGAATTATTACATTCCAATATCCTTTTTAAAATTTAAAAGGTACATATTTTAACCTCTCTTAGCTCCAATGCTTCATGAGGAATCATATTTATAAAATCAACGTACCAAGGGGAAACATGTTGCATCAACACACACATGTGTGCTCATTCTTTGCTCTTTTTATTTTTAAGTATTTAAAATTTAATAATATATGCATTTATTTACACTTTAACATGCTATTCTTTATAGGTCATACACTATAAAAGCACTTAGATTGGATCATTCAAAGGAAAGGTGCATTGTACACACCTAGGTACAAATTTATTTCCTTTAAATTAGTAATTTCATCCTTATGAATTATTAAATTAAAGGTGGGGGGATGTAAATAGTAGATTAGGATTTATATGGAATCTCACTAATATATACTTAACAAATACATATAATTTCTTGGCCCTTTAGTTATATATCTTCCTTCTATTGAAATGCTTGCATTCATTATCTCACTATCCTAAATTTCTTATATGTTGGTCTAACATGTTTTACCATAAAATATAGATGTTATATCTGAAATGTTCACCCTTGAGAGGGTGATTCAAGCCCTCTCAAATTGAGTTATGTTATGTTATTTATCCTAGATTGTGGGTGACCTTTAGGTGGATCAAACCTTTAGGTTATAGGGTTATCTCCCCTTGATGTATCAATTCAGTTCTTGTACACTACTAACTTCCAAGGAAAAGAGATAAGGATATCATGAATTCAGATATATCTAAGGGGGTAATAAAACAAATAAGTTTATCAATAACAACTAGATAAATTTGCACATATAGACCAAGATACTAACCTTAACATACACTACTTCTAATCTAAATATCTCACATAAGAACTTTAATGTCAAGGTTGTGATAGATGATTGGGCTAGGAATACTAATCAAGAGGTCATAAAATGACACTAAGGAATATATAAACTCACTAAACCCTCAAAATTCACTTTAACACTTCACATGAACTATAAAATAAGCTTTCAAATTGCATAGAGGTGTTATAAAAGGACAACATGTTAAGGAAGACTAGTCAAATCACTTGATAAAATCAACTATTCATGCACACACACTAAGCATAGTCATATTAAGATGTAAAAATAATAGTTTATAATTTATAAAAGGCATAAAAATGAATAGGTATTCACCATACCTAGGTGGAGGATCAATACAAAGCCAAACCAGACTGCTTAAATAGAGAAATGATAGTAAAAGAAAGAGAGAATTGTAGAGGAGAGATATTGACAAGTGTCAAGAAAGAAAGAATAAGTTAAAATTAAGAAATAGGTTATATGATAGCCTAATGAGGTCTTATAGACATTTTTTTATTTCATGAAGATGCTTTCCTTATCTAAATGGCATGGTAGTTTCTCTCTTACTTGACACCTTCATCTTCCTCTTCAAATCTTCCCTCCCCTTGGCTTGGAAAGTGATAAGTGGCATAGCTGATCATCAAGTCATCTTTAGATCATCAAGTCATATTTAAATTATCTTTTCCCTTGTTTTTGATACCTTACATAAATTTTATAATCTCTTTATACTAACATTGCACTGATGACTACATCTTCTTAAGTGTCTTGAATCTCATTTATCCTAATACACCTTTTCTTGCTCGAAAGCTTAAAAACTTGAATTCATCTTCATGAATTAAACCTATCTTCATGAAAGTTATATACCTATATTATCAAACTTTAATCAAATTCTTTGGAAGCACCAATCACTCTCCAAGACATAATCTTGCACCTAAATCTTACATTTGCCTTCAAATCCTTGTAGCCTTGAAAACACACAAAAATCCTTATGTAGGAAGATGTACATATGATACTTGGAAAATAGTTATATTTTTGAGTAACCATTATATCCTTACATATCTGTGCCAAATTGTATGACCTAATCCTAAGTGAAAGTATACTTATTCCCCTGATTTCTCTCTCTATTAGGCCTCTAGGCCTAGAAACTGAGTTTTGGATCAAATTAACTACCACACATATGAAATGAAAAATAAGTGTTTGATTTAGTTTAAATACCCCATGACCATGCTCCATTACAAATTTTTGATTCTAAGACCCTGTATGGATGTGTGAACCATGAAATAGTTAAAACTCTAGCCTAGGTGCTCATAAATATAGGAGAGGTGAATGAAGTGGTTTGGCAAGAAATTTTTAGGTTATAATGATTTTAAATGGTATTTTTATGCCTTAAAAATAATCATACAACTCAACCTATTGAGGAGAGGCACTCTATTTTTACTTTTAGGTCTGTAGAGAGGCTTCTTAACTAGTTAAATAATGCCTTTCTCCCTTATTGACCCCACTTAGTGACTTAAAACGCTCATATACATTCTTATGAGACATAAAAAAGTGTTTATATGACTAGGTAACATATAATAAATATTTTTAGAATTTTATAGTTTGTTTGGAGACCATTCCTTACACTGCACCTTCGTAAATGAGCCTATAGCCATGCATTTAAGCCAATTTTATATAATTTTGCCCTTGGCACAAGCCAACCAATATATTTTTGGGTTATTAGGAGGATAATAAAGGTAATATAACTATTTTATAGGTAATTTAAATCCACATTACTCATTTTAAATATCAAACTCTTCAATCGGGTCATTAGAGAGCTTGTTGGCAACCTATGAGTGCCTTGCACTCTTAAGGATTGTTCATAGAGCTCAGGCCCTAGATGACAATCAAAATTACATGAATTATTAGTGAATAAGGGTTAAATATTATGAATAAAATATTGAGTCACCATTCATCTCTTCTATAAATATATGATCAAGTTTAGGAGACTCTTGGGATAGCAGATTGTGATTGTGAAAGATGAGAGATAAATTAGGCCTAAAAATGCAAACTTGATGCCTAGTTTGAGTTGTGAATAGAATAATTAGGTATATGAAATTATTATAAATATAATAAAGTGATAATATTTTCCAATTAACCTCTCTATAACCTATGTAATAGTCATTAGCTCATAATAAGGTTTATAAGCATATTAACATTCTTGAACCTGATAGTCTGTGTTAGCCCTTTTCCTCCCTATTGAAGGGGTTAAAAACCTCATAGAGTGTTAAATTAGAGTTATAAATAAATTATAATGTATTTATGTTCTAATATAACCATAAATAAACCATTCTCTTCACAATTTTACACACACAAACATGTGTGTTTCATTTAGGCTTGCTAAGCCTAGTCTACTTTTAGTTTCATCACTGCTTTCAAACATTTAGTTATTAAATGAGATAAATGTGAGGATAAATCCATAAAATTAAAAGGTATCATATGATAAATTCATCTCACATATATAACGTGTTATGTTCTCCATCGGACTTAATGCTTTATGTGATTTAGAGTTGATCATTTTGCCTATAGGTGGTGGGTCGGATAACTGCTCAATTAGGTTGGATTTACTTGTACTACCCTATGACATTATTCAAAACCTTAATTTAGTATTTAGTGATTCATGAATCTTTGTTACTTATTTAAACCCAATTCTCATAAAATTATTACTTCTCCTTTTGCTCAATGCTTGAAATTGAGCTTACATATCTAGTTGACCTATAGCCATAGGTCTACAGGGTCTATAGATAACTATTTGTGATTCCTTGATGTATGAATAAGATAATTTGTACTTTGTATGATTCCATCTTTATGATATCTATTCCTTTACATCCTAATGTTTCTTCATGTTTCTTGATTAGGAGGGAATGTTTTGACCTACCAAGAGACCTCATTTGCACTTACACAGCCCACCTTGTGAGGGTGATGATAATGAATGTATGTGGTCAAATTAGGTTTCATATTAATTATCAATACATATGATTAATATGAATAGGTTTTATATAATATTTTTATATTTTACACAATCTTTTAGTCCTCAAAAATAAAACAAAAAGTACATCCTCTCCATTTTGTTTCTACCAAGACTACCCTTGGTTGTAGGTATGTAGACACTTTGCTTTTATTTTGACTCTTTGGAAGACACTTGGACATATACTTAGTACCACACCATCAAAATATATTTTATAAAATCCTAGACTGACTTGAGTGACCTTTGAATCTCATCGTCTAATGCACATTCATTACATTTTATGTGAAAATGAAAACTAAAGGTTTGCAGACTTATAGATCTACATTTTCTTGATTTGGCCCTTCATAGATGACTATCCTAATAATGTTATTTTTTCTATCTCATTCACTATATTTTATAGGTTATGAGAGATTTAGAGTATTAAAACTTACTATCAACACCTTATCTTTAGAGACTTCTCATGAGGCCATGACCCTACTCTTTGAAACCTACAACCATAAAAGTTAATGAGGTTGAGAAGGGTTTGGAGCCAATAAGGTGTTAATAAGTTCATTGGTTTCAATGTGAGATTATGGACTGTATATTACATATTTTGGATAACATTTGACAATCACTTGTATGCATGAGACATATAAAAACTTTCAAACCTTGAAGTATAAACCTACAACCTATCTTATAGAGATCTTTTGCTCAATTTAAAATTCCACATGTGCCAAAAGGATGGATTATTAAAGTGTGAAAAGGTTTATTTTGGTCTTAGGAGTCTTTTTTTTCACTCTCTTTACTTTCACTAGCTCATTCATGCATCAACCATGCTAAAAATTGAGACCTTGTTGTTTTACTAGTGTGTAAGACCACTTGATGGTCTTAACAATTGTTCATAAAGATGAGGGCACCAAAATGAGAAATAATTTCAAAATAGCTAAGGCCATTATACCCCTTTACCCAACCCATAATATTAGGCCATGACTCTCTCTCATTTCTCTATACCAAGTAGATGAAATAGGCGTTTACTAGTTCACCAAGAGGCCGAGAAAGGTTCTGAAGCAAATTTTGGAATTTTAAGACATGTACCAGCTTGATATCCATGGATATGGCCTATGGGAGGTGAATAAAAACTCTAGAGATGTTTTCACCTGAAAGTGGATCTTCAAAGTCCATACAAGTGCTTGTAAATTCATTCTAAAGAGTGATTCTCTCTCATTTTGGAATTAAAACTGAAAAACTGACATTATCTAACATTCTTGGCATGCATGAGAGTTAGATAATTCATTTATAATCTTTTAAAAGTTTGATTTATGTATATTCCATCTTTTTTGGCTTTGGAAAACATTGGAGTTAGTTATATGCACTTTTTTATTCAACTTTATTTACCTTGAACTTTGCAAATTAACCTTAATCTTTTCAAACATGTATCTAATATTCATGAAAGGTGATGAAGGAATGAAAATTACCTAAAGGACAATTAATAACCTATGATAACTTTTAGATCCACCTTTTTATACCATTGTGAAGATAGACTAGCATAAGTCCAACATAAAATATTACCTTAATCTTGTCAAAACAACCTTAACATATGCTACTAATACTTTAGAAATACCATTTTAAGACATCATAAAGCATGTAATGGGGTATGAAAAAGGTTATAAGGCATGACAATCAATTTTTTTTATCAACCTATTTTATGATAGCCAAAACATGGCTAATATCTTTTGCAATCACTTGGGGATGCTTGTTTTCTAAGCATATAGATTGGTTGCATAATCCATCCATTAGGAAATGGAGTCTTCTAATACTCAAACTCAGAACTAAGATGACTTTGACATATCCTAATGGAGTCTTCTACTACTCAAACTCAGAACTAAGATGACTTTGACATAATACAAGATAGATGATTTAACCTCCAAACACACAACACACAAGGACAACATACAAATTAAGACAAATCACACACTTGCGATGATAAGCACTTAGGGAACACAAATCATAAGAAACTATACATAACTAACATCAACATTTCTTTCTCCTCTAGGTTGAAATGAGAAGCTATTGAGATCATCATAACACCATGGAATCATATTTTCACATGTTGAGTAAAGTGAAACCAAGCATGGTTCATAGAGTGACAGCTTCTACCTGCATTTGGATATGTTGGGTTACTCATGGTCTCTTTGACTAGTAATTGGACCTTCTTGATTCATTCTCATGTACATATGTTGACTATGTGATTCAAGTACTAAATCATATTCATTCTAAACTTGTTTTCTTGGCTCCAACAATCTCATTTCTACCTCATACATGAATTCTCATGAACCAATATCTCATTAAGAATATGAATAAATTCAAAAGCACCATCATTTTATCTCATGGAATATGAAAACATTTTTAGAGTTTCAAATTCATTGCATATGTCTATATACTATTTCCATAAGTCTTTATCATTCTATTGACATCCCTCTTGAAGAGGTGTAACCTAAAGCACATTCATAACTTGGCCTTGCTCTTTAACTTCTATAGCCTCATGGAGTAGAAAGATTGAAGATTTGCCTTCCTCTTAACTGATAGAAATAACTTAATCAATCTAAATTAGACCATGTTATGCCTCTATAATAATGTAACCTGGTCTCATAACCTCAAAATTGATCTTCACCTCGTTCTAGTTCACTTAGACTTTCTTCAATCTTTATAGGGTCTGACGTATAAGTAATCACAACACAATTTGATAAGGAAATAGAAATTTTACCTCTTTGATCATGTTCTTGGGACTCAAACTAACTTTTTACCACCTCTAATTGATCCTTATATGATTTTCCTTCTACTCTAGAAACTTGATTAGCTTGTATTCCATCAAAGTTACCATTCTCTTCAAATTCAAAGGGTGATTTACATCTGTCTTTACCAAGAGATGTTCCAATGATGAGATACTCTTCATTTATACTTGAAGTGTCATTTTTATATCCTTATTCAATGTTATATTTAGCTACAACTTAACTATTTTTATTAGGAAGATGATGTTCATCTTCACAAACTAGTTTTGAGTTTTGATGGTCAATGTGCTTGTTCTTCTCTTCCTTCTATTCACTAATGAATCCTTGCATCTTTGGAATTTATTGTCTTTTAACTTTATCTACAAGGTCTTCATTTTTAATTTGAATAATCTCTTGAATGTATTTCCAAGATGTAAACTTCTTAGGTTTTTAAAGCTTTCAACAAGAAACTCTTATTTACATTGGATTCTTTCTTGAATTCACTTTGAAGATGGGAAGGATTTAGGATCTTAAGGAGGGATGCGATGGGATTGAATAGGTTTAGATTTTTACTTGATATAAAATCCCCAATATATGCTTGTTTTACTTTGGTTATCCCATGATTTCACCACTTGATTCCAACTTGCAATCTTAAAAAACTTTGTATGGGTTCTTGAGGAAGACGAGTTGAGTTTTGTTCCAAGATGGCTTCATTATGTTCCCTCCATGTAGCAATCAATATCTCCAATTCTGATTTGTTTTGATTCTCAATAATAGGCTACTCAACAATAACCTTTTTCTTCTTTTGTATGTTCTCTTTGATTAATTTCTATGATGGGAAAGCTTGAGGTGTATGTGAAGGACTTGGGAGACTTTGAATCTCATTTGGTTTGATCCTTTGAGGAAGAATGGGTGGCACATAAGAGGGATAAGGTGGTATCTATGAAATGACATGTCTTTGATATCATTAAATTGACTATCCTTCATAAACTCTTAGCTTATCCTATATGCCTTAAATTAGGATACTTATGTCCATCATGTAACCTATGAGTCTTTGTCAATTTGCTCTCTCACTATGTACCCTCTCTTTCTTTATCAGCTATAATGAGTCTCTTTCATTATGAATGAGATGACTGGGAAAATTTTGACCATACTCCCTTTGTGTGGTAATCCCTATCATGTATCTTTCATATCCCAAAATGGTTTTCTTTAAACTTAAGATGGACTAATTTGAAATGTGGCTATGTTGACTAGGGGTAACATGGTCTTGAGAAGGCTGATTAGAGAAATGAGAAGGTTGTAAAAGAGGTGGAATGTCTTCATATGAATTTTATGGCAAAGCATGAATGTAATACTTTTTATAAAAATGTTGATAAGGTTCAATATACTACTGATAAGGGTTAATAAACTATTGACAATGGTGAACATGAGTTTGATATATTTCTTCAACTTGTGTAAAATAAAAGTCAACATCAAACTCAACCATGAAACCTTTATGAGAAAGGAAGAAATAAAATAACACTTGATTAAAATGGTACCTATGATGATATAACTAATTTAATGCATTAAGATTCACCATTGATGTTTGTTGAACTACTTCCAAAGGATGGCACATTAAAAAATTACACCAAAAACTCTTTAATTGATTGAAATCTAGTCCACTAGGCATGCCATAACTATTATATCTAAATTTCTCACCCTTAAGAGGGTGATTCAATCCCTCTCAACATGAGCTATATAATGATATTGATACTAGTCTATGGGTGACCTTTAGGTATATGGATAGTTCCCCTTGTTGTATCAATTAGGTTTTTATACACTAGTAACTTTCAAGGAAAAGAGAGAAGGATAACATGAAATAAAATCTATCCAAGAGGGTGATACATCAAATAAGTGGCACACTACCAACCAAATTTTTGTGCACATATGGACCAAGACATTAACCTTAACATATACTCCTCGTAGCTCAAAAATTTATCACAACATCAACATAGAAGTGATCATGTGAGATATTCATATTAGGAGTAGTGTCTATTAAGGTTAGTTTCTTGGTCCATATGTGCACATGAATCATGTTGGTAGTGATCAAATTATTTGGTGTATCACCCCATTGGATACATTTTATTTCATGTTATCCTTCTATCTTCTCCTTTCAAGTTAGTAGTGTAGAATACCATAATTGATACATCAATGTGATCTATCCCTACAACCTCGAGGTTTGATCCACCCAAAATTCATCCATAACCTAAGATAAAACCTATTACATATCTCGATTTGAGAGGGATTGAATCACCCTCTCAAGGGTGAAATTTTGAGCTATAACAATAGATATGAGAAATCTAGGGTGAAAGGGGTAGAGATAGCCTAGGGCATAAGGATGGTTGACTACCTCTAAATTAGGAAAATAAATTAAAAAACTATAAACATATACTACATTTATGATGCTAGATAATTGTAATGATGATGAAAATATGATAGTTATCTAGTTCTAATACTAATATAGATATGGTTTTAGAATATGAAGTATATTAGATCTAGATTCTAAATCAGTCACATGATTCTAGAAATTTGACTTCTATAGCTAGACACTTGCATCAACCTATGATGATTGCATTGATGATATTGTATAACTCAAACATAGGTGTCTAATATTAAATACCTCTTAAAAATGGATGTGACCACTTCAATGCTTCTTTGTTAAATGTCAGCTTCACTATAGTGCATTCATATTTGGGTGAAATAGTGTTTGTCCTTATCAAATAGTAAAACCCTAATTCTTCATCTTTATAGTGGCTATGGGAAAATGGATTAATGGGCATATAGTGTTGATCAGACCCAAAGGCCAAATTGTCAATGATCACTATCTATGTAGCCAATACTAAAAAGAGGGACTCAAACTTATGTAGTTATCCCCTATGTGTTTGTTTGCGTGTGAGTCATGAAATGTGTGATAAGAAAGTAAAATAGTGACCTAACATGTAACTTGGAAAATGTGGCTCATAGAATAGATCTTCAGTACTTTAGACTTTTAGAAATGATATCCCTATGACTACTATGGAAATTGGAGAAAATAGTGAAGCTTTTATCACTTGATTTATTGATTGAATGATTTTGATAGGTTACCTTCTGAATAGTTATGAAGTTATTAGGTTTGTACTAGGTAAGGAATGAGTGAGGATTGATATTATATATATAATAATCACCTTAGAGGATATATTGTACTAAATATCTTAGGCCAACCATAGGAATACATTTCATTTGAAAATTGGATGAATTTAAGGAATCAAACACTTATGTCATAATAGGACACTTCCATCAATGTCTAACTATGACACAAGTTTCTAGGCAATTAAAAAATAGGCATAGGTCCAAAATTTGTAGAGATAGAAGATTAGTGGGATTATAACATTCTGGGGAAAATAGAAGGCCTAGGTGATTATAATGGCATTGGTTGAGCCAATAGTTAATAAATGAGCACATGGAAATTGTGTAATCAAGCCTTTTAATAGGGGAAAGATCTAGAAGAAGCTGAAGGTACATCCATGATATATATTTACCAATTGTACAATACTTAGGTGCTATATAATTCAAAAATAGTGTTTACATGACCCTATGATTATGATAACCTATATCTTATATATAGTAAAAAAATATTAAAACTTGATATATATCCTTCACTATCAGTTCTAGATTATCAAAAACTTTCTATCCTATTGGACACTAGCATCCTACATAGGGATACTTATATTTACACAAGTATCGAAACGCTTATCTACTATCTATACCTAAAAGTTTATCTAATTTTAAAATATTAAAAATCCTATGAGTTGACCCATTTGTTCTATCTAACATTTCATGATATATTTTCAAGACTATAAATAAAAAACAAAGAGCATTTATTATCACCAAGTCATATTCAAAATCTTACCAAGAACACATCTAGAAAAACTTCTTTCAAGTATTCAAAACTACCATATTTTTCCTTATTTATATATTAGTTATAGGATAAGTCATATTACAGTGCTAAAAAATTAAAAATAGCAGCTCCTGAGTGGTATTTTTCATGTTTAAAAATATACTATTACATGTCCTTGCATATTTAATATTTTACCCTTATGCACACATAGTCAAAAAATCATGGATGAATTAAATATATCCAAGGTCCTCTTCTAAATAGTGGATATGTAAGAAAATATCACTGATAGAGTGGTCTTTATGGTCATATCAAATTCATGATCCCACTAACCCATATTTGGCAAGGTACAAAGACCTAAGGTGAAGATCTAGGCTTTGGTCCATAAAAATTCATTTACATCTTATGCACGTGAATAAAATATAATAAACAAAATGAGACATATAACTTAGAATGCTTTAGATGGTCACTCTAAAATATAGTGAATATTTTGTACCTTAATTTTCCATTGATATCAGGACACTTGGATTGATGTAATTGCCCTAAAGATGACACAAGTGTACAAGCCTCCATAAATAATATTTATAGAATATGATGACTAAATATTGATTTTTTTCTTTCATGTTTCCACCTCTAAATATCTTAGATACACCTACATATTTGAAAATAAGCTAAGTATTATTTCTTTCAATTGTTTATGCAATCAAATTACTATTTTGGATGTACTTTATATATTTAACATAACTCAACATTTTAATTTAGAATATTCATTTATCTAAGTTTTTAATTAATTGGCCTAATGTAGAATATTTTATCCATATGTATAGGGTATTATACCCTTCAACCCTCATTCAAAAATAAAAAGGTTAACAATATTGCTTTAAAACTCAAGTATGATTTGTTTAACACTTGGAGGGGCCTTCACATTTTAAACAGGGCATAAATCCCACATTTCATTGCATTACATAATGAATGGAAAATTTAGTTGAAATTAGGAATGAATGCCTATATACCATTATGTCATGTTCGAAGGGGAGACTAAGTTTTAGTTGGGGTTTAATGCCTACATAGAATTGAGAGGGAGTTTTAGATCCCATCGAGGTAGGTGTGTTTAATAGCCATCATAACATTATGGGGATAGAGGTTAAAATCCTAAAGACTTGGTTAGTATTTGAACCCAAACAACCAAAAATTTTGCCTTTGTTGATTAACACAGAATATAACTGGGCTCTTATTTGAACTAAAAGCATGCAAAAAAGTACATTAAGACCTAATCAGGCTATAAATTCCAATTATTCAAGGAACATGAAAAATTAAAAATATATGAAATAATTAGGTTTTAAAATTTTGATTAGAACTAAACTCTCATAAGCATCTAAAATAGACCTATTAGAGTCTTTTGAAAATATTTTTCCAAGTTAAATAATAGTCAAAAAATTCATTTTTAGACTAAATTCCTTATATAAAACTTTCTCACACAGACTTGGTCTTCACAATGGAAGGGACTTCGAGACCCAGTTCAACATGTAAACTGAGATGAAATATAAGACTAACTTGAGGGAAATAAGACTAACTGGATGATAAGTGAGAACAAGAATATAAAAAAATCATAAATAAGGGTACCATGATATTATGGTAATTATAGTGTGTTTTACAAGTAATAAAAAATGGTACCAGTGCTATAAAATACTTGTTAGTATTTTGAAGTGAAAGAAACATGTATATAAACCCAAAATCTCTAGTCGAGACAACACATGAAACATAAAATAATATAAGAGAGGAAAATAATGCAATAGATACAAGACCACATCTAATATTCTCATTGAGTTATTTTATGAAAATTTGTTTATTATCACTTCGTGGAACATGCAAGTTTAACTACAATAGCATCAATCATTGAGCTAGTGAATTCTACCTTGCATCGAATGCCTAGACATTTCTTCACTTCCAAACATGAATTCATATCCTTGACAAAGGTGTCTCTTATTCAAATCAAGGCCTGTCCATAAAGTCAATCAGACATCCATTGCCCTGGTAGAGGTTTCTTGAATCACCCAAAAATTGAGTTTTTACACAAATTCATCTTATTTTCTTATCTCTTTTCATTTTATTTATTTTTAATGTCTCAATTATAGGTTGGGGATCACCGTGGAAAATGAAAGGAAAAATTATATATTTTTCACCCTAGTCCTTAACTCTAGTAGGTTCATCAAATCATACCCAAAAATCATTTAAATGTGTTTTATATGCTTGGTTTTTAGAGAGTATCTTTAGAGGCCAGATAACTTATCCCAATTAAGAAAAACATGAATAAATATTGAACATACATGATAACCCAATATTTTGAAACCAAGCCTACAAACAAAAGCTTAAGCCACAAACTACTCAGAGTATTTAAGAAACAAAACATCATTGTGACTACCTAATTACACACCATTTATTTTTTATTACTTTGAACAACAAGATACCCAAAAAATAATAAAAATGACTGAACCTAAAAGGGATAAGTGATGAGGCTAGACTAATGGCAAGAAGTGAGAAACAACAACTAAACATAAAAAGTGAAATTAAAATGTAAATATAAACTATATACAAGATCTTACTAGGGTAACTCATGATTGCAAGTAGTGCTTGAGTAACTATCCATTGGAAGGAAATCAAATGTCCTCACTAGTTGGACACCTAAGATGGAACACTTTCTCACCATGTATTTTATAAATATGCTAGAAACCTAACCATAGGGAATAAAATTACCATTTTGTCCCTTTTTCTCATGAACCTTGTCCTAGAGAAGGACTAAATCTATAATTATAAAGTCTTTAGTTTTGGATCATTTTTAAAATCACCATTTGATGACTCCTTGTTGATTACTAAACTGGATTATGGGTTTATAACATTTGTATTCAATTTGTATTAGATTCAAGAGTCAATATTTAATATTATCATCAATTTCTAGGTAATCTCTCATGAAATGCATGTTTGTGATTCTTAGATTCACAGAATGATAGGATCTTGGACATAGATGTGGTAATATAGGGATGAGCCTTGAAATATTTAATGATAGTCCTATCAAACCATAATGCAAATTTTAACACCTTATGCTAATTCCTAGGGTTATTGTCAAAGATTATTTTTATCACATCCAACAAATTTTGATACATTGATTTAACAACCCCATTACCTTATGAGTAATAATTAGAGGATAATTTTAAAATTACCTATTTTTTAATGCCCAATTATTAATTTTAAAGGAGAAGAAGTTAGGACCATTATCACATACTATATTAAATGGGATCCCAAACCTGGGGATGATGTTCTCTTAAAGAAAGTGGATCACAACATTGTTAGTGTAATTATTGATTGTTTTCACCTCATTCTAATGGTTATATTATCATTAAATAATTGGCGTTGATAGTTACAAAAAATTCCAGGCCCCATTTTGTGAAATTATGAACATTAATAACACTTTCTATAATGGCCTAAAAGGGGTACACTTTGTGTGTATGATGAATTGTTAGGTATGGTGACTTATTACATGTTAGTTGGCATCCTTAAAAACATGGGGCTAGTAGTGTCCTACCCAAAATATATGGTGGATTATAGCACTACTTGAATCATGGATGATTCCATATCTTCTATGAAAATATTGGAGTACTTTGAATGATTTATCCTTGTTCAATAATTTTAAATATATTATTTTATGATTATTTACGTATAACATTCTTTATTTGATCATGAAGTTAGTAATTTTAGGTGTAACACTATTATTTGAGTGGATTTCAATTAGCTTGGGCACTGATTATTTAGAAAGTATTAAACTATATATTGATACCACCCACCATCTGTGATGTTTTTTAGTGTATATTTCTAGAAAACTATTTTAGGATCAACATACACCGTAGCTTTACTTAGTCCTCACACACTCACAATCTTCAAAGGATGGAACTCCAAGTCAATTATTACAAAATGGTCATCCACTCACCTCTTTATTCACCTAACTTATTTTTAAGGACCATTTATTTCAAAATATGTTTAGGTACAATGGAAAACACTTTGCTACATGAGAGGTAATGTCTTAACTTATTGATTGATTTGATCAAATTAAACACTTGTTTATCAATTATGGAGTACCTAGTTTAAAAATTTATTAGTGGAGAACTCATGAATGACATATTTCCTTCATATACAAATTAATTTATCTAACTCAATAAAACTACACTTGAGTGTTCATAGGCAATATCAGAGTGGATTCGAAGATCTCTAGATCAAGGAAGTGCATAAGTTTATGATAGGCACGAGATAATCTAGTACTCAATACAATAGGTATAATTTAAATGAAATCATGTACACTTTGATATTTCATTAAAAAAAAAATAGACAAGTCCCAAATCTTACATTACCAATGCTCACAAATGTGAGATGTATATATAGGGGTGTGTTTTGTAACTCCTCCCCATAAATATCCATGAAAAGTGGACAAAAAGGCAAGAATAAAAGAAAATTCCATATCTAGAATATCTAATCAAGGGAGTTATTTTATATTCCTTGAGTCAAATTATAACTCAAAGTACACCTAAACAATCTTAGCCATGAAAATAGATAAAATCCAAGTGAGGAAAAAAATACCATAATAAATAAATATGTGAAAATAATAAACCCCTATTCTAACACCCCCCATAAGAATAGCTAATGTGGGTAAAATAAATGGGTCCCAATAATAAGGATTGATATGGTACCCATGTACAAATTAATATCTCATAGAGTAGATAAGAGGAGAAAAATTGTAAGAAAAAACACCCACACAAAAGAGAGACAAAAATAATAGGCTATAAAGAAAACTATAAGATGATGTTATAGTATCTTGAAGCTTAAGAAGAGCCTTCAAGTGAATATACTTTCTCTCCGTGAAAGGTTTGGTGAATATGTATGTTGTTTACTATGTCATTTGAAAATATCATAGACCAATGATTTTCCCATGTGTGAGCTCTTGGATGAATTCTATTTGACTCTCTATGTGTTTGGTTTATTTATGTTGGATTGGATTCTTGTAAATTTGAAAAGTACTCTCATTGTCATAATAGATTACTATTACTCATTTGAACTGGATACAAAACTCTGTGAGGATCCCTTAAATATAAATTGCCTTAGTGGAAGCATTGTTAGACCCTTTGTATTATGCCTTAGTATATTTTAAATCAAAAAAATTCATATTTTTGCTTGACCAACTAATCAGCCTTGAACCAATGGAGAAATTATAACCTAAAGTGGACTTACAATTTTGAATATTGCCAACATAGTTTGAGTCAGTATATCTAATCAATTCAATGTCAATACCATCTCTGTGAATCCTAGATCTATTGTGCCCTGAATGTAGTGTAAGATCCTCTTAGATACTTTCTAATGCATCTCATGGGGTTCCTACATGAATCTAAAGAATTGGCCCACTACATATAATATGTCAAGTCTGGAATGTGTCAAGTAGATAAGGATGATGACAATTTGTATATAAAAATAATAATTAACTGAAGGTGAAGTGCAATATTCCTCAATATTAAATCCAGATAGAAATGGAGTTAGAGTTGGCTTACAATTAGTCATGTGAAACTATTCAGGTAGATTGAGAGCATACTTAGGTTGTAAAAGATTGTTTCGTGATTTAGACTAAGAAATCTAGATCTTAAGGAAGTAATGTTGCAAGCCCAATTCTATCATGAAATAATTATCTTGAAGAGCCTCTTTCACCACTATAATGGATGAGTAAGAGTTACCATTTATAGAAATATCATCAACATAAAGAACTAGAATAAAATGCAAATCATCCTTTTACAAGAGATAAACATTTATATCTGAAAGACATCTAATGAATACTATTAAAATAAGGAATGAATCCATCTTGACATGACAAGACTAAGGGGCCTATTTGAGGTCATAAATGGATTTATGAAGTCTTCACACAAAGGAGGAATCCTCAATAAATCCAAGTGGCCTCTCCATGTAAAGCTCCTCATCAAAGTCACTATGAATAAATAAACTCTTCACATCTATCTAATAAACATCCCAATGATCAGATGTGGAAATAACAAGTGTGAGTCTAACATAATTCATTTTGGTGAATAGTGCAAAATGTTTGGTGTATTTGATGCTAAGCACTTGTGATAAAAATTTGGTGACCAATCATTCCTTGAACTTGTTAATATACCTATCTACTACATAATTGGTCCAATATATGAACATCTGCATTGAACCATTTGTATTACATTAGGAAGAAGTGTTAAATCCAAAGTATGATCCTTGATTAAGGAGTTATACTCCTCATGCACTTAGGAATACCTTATGCCTCCTATAATGTATGTGGATATGATGTAAATTCATATAAATTATGTCGATGGCTCTAAAAATTCAACATGTCTACTTGTCATATGAGGGATCCACAACATAATTCCTAAAATATACAATGTCTGACTAACCCAAATAGGACCAAAACTAGATAATTCAGGTAGAAAAACATCATCCTTTGAAGTGTGGCAAGATGTGGATGGCGATGAGTCTGCATCACTACTCCCACTATCATCAATTGAAGAAGTGTCTTCAACCTCTGTAATGTGCTTAATTTGATCTTAATTATAAAAATCAAATCTAAGTGAGTTCAATAAAGTAGGAGAAGCATCGAATGTTGATACTATGAAACTCTCCTGAAAGTGAACACTTATATCAATGAACAACTCATGTGTGGTTGGATGAAGAAGTTAGTTCCCCTTGACACAATCTAGATAAACTACAAAGATGCAAGGCTTACTCTAAGGTTTCATAACCTTGAATTTATTCTTAGGTATATAGACCACATATAGAGATCTTTATAAAAAAAATGATCAACTTTAGGTTTCCTATTATACCAATATTAAAAAGGAGGTATGCCTTTTAATCTTTTGTAGGGAACCCTATTCCAAATGTATCAAGAACAATTGATTGATTTGGCCTATTATTTTGGTGCAAGTGAGTTGAGTGAATCATAGAATTAACCATATATTTCAAGGACCTATTATTACATTCTACAACTCTTATTTTTTGAGGTTTGTATGGAACTGTATGCTACAAATCAATCCCTTTTTCTATGCAAAATTGCTCAAATATGTTATTAACATATTCACCTCCATTATAATTTATAATAACCTTGATGGATTTCTCAAATTATTTCTCAGTAGTAAATTTAAAGTCTCTAAACTTGTCAAAAAATTTACATTTTTATCTAAGGAATTGGACCCATGTGTACCTCAAGAAATCATCAATAAATGTGAGAACATACTTATCCTTTGTGAAAGCTAGAGTTGGAAAGACCCATATACATCATTGTATACTAATTCTAATACATGTGAATCCCTCCAATCTTTGAATTTTTCAAATTTATCTTTGGGATGATTCCCAAGGGTGTAGACCATATAAATACCCTTGGAGAAATGGACTTGAGGTAAGCATTTGACCATGTAGTTTTTGTTGAGTTATTCTAGGTAGTGAAAGTTGAGGTGGCCAGACAACTCATGCCATAATTTTATAACTCCATCTAAGTGAGTAAAAAATGCAATAGGATAAATGTTAGGTGTAAAGTGTGAGAAGGTATATAACCAATCTTGGTGATCTACCCTTCCCACTACCACTATAGAATCATTGTGTAACTCTCTAATGACTATAGAATTTAGATAAATTTCAACTCTCATGCCTTGAATGATATGAGTGATATGGTATACTGACAAGAGATTAGTTGAAAGTGATGAAATATTTAGAACATTTTTTATTGTTCCTTCATTCACTTCAATAAACCCTCTCTCTATAACTTCTGGTGGAGTGTCATAAACCAATGTGATAAAATGCATGCTACAACCATCTAAGGAATAGAAATCAACCTGTAAATCAGCCATGTGGTGCAAAACACCTGAGACAATAACCCATGAAGTATTAAAGCTAAAATTTCTAACAAGGCCTTGCCATTTTATTTCTCTTTAGCTTTTTATTTTTCCTTATAAGAATCTTGAGTTGATGAATTTTGATTGATAGACTTAAGAACACCTATGTTCTCATCTAGAAAATGAATCAGGTCGTCAATCTATTTCCCCATGAACTTATTTTCATCATGCACATTTTTATTCCAATAGGAACAATTAATTTCACTTATTGAGTTTTACCATTGGCAGAGAAGGTTTCATTTTTTTGTTTTTATTATTTCTTTTCTTGATCCTTCTTCTCATGATCTTTTTTATTTTTTCTATTATACTTATTTTTTAAAGTCTTTTGTTTTCCATTCCCTATAATTAGGGATTTTATTTTTGATAATTTTATTGTGCCCATATATATTAACCTATATTGTTCTTCATTCAAGTGGACACAACATTAATCTAAACAAGGCATATTCCATCTGGCTCCAGGAGCACTTTTGGTGGAAAGGAAGGTAAATATAGACAAGATAACAATGACCTAGTTTTGATATTATAAAAGAATAAGTTGGTCATATTTTTTATTGATGCCACATTATTTCAAATGTAACCTCAACGACTTAAAATTTGTGAATAAATTATGAAGGGTGTCAAAACTTCTAGGACTCAAACTAATGATTTCATTTTCTAATTCATGCCCTCTCATTACATATAGATTCCAAAAGAGATTTTTCCTAAGTTGTTTAGATTTAATTAGGAGTTTTAGTAGACTCTACATGAAAGAGAATATTAGGAGACAAAAAGACACATCAACCCATAGGATTCATCATAATGGTTGTACAACTTATCTTTTTATACATCTGCATTACATTCAATCTCATTACCCATTGCTATAGGATGCAAATCCTTCTCAAATTGACTTGGATTTTGGATTTCCATTCATAATAGTTAAATGGTGTGAGTGGTGAGATTAAATTAACATACATTTGTATTAAAAAAATTATTTTAGTATATTTAAAGTTATTTTTGCATAAAATAGATAAATTAAAGAATTGTGAAAAAGAAAGATGAACCAAAACATAATACACCCCCTAAACTATCAAGGGTGAGACCCCCAATTTATAAATTTATAATTTTAGTGCATTTTAAAAAAATATGTGAGACTGATGGATGGGGCATGAAAAACATGCACTTTTGAACAAAATAGTACTCAATTTTGAGTTACTAATCAAAAGTTAAAAAATATATTGTTTTACCATCTTTAATGGCCTATTTTAATGTAAGAGGCACCAAATTTAAATTCACTGAAGGATTAATAAAATATATAGCCTTACATATAGGTGATGAAAATTGTACCAAAGATCTCTACAAAGTAATTTTAAAGTCTCAACCAATCTTTCTATGTACTCACATGTATATTAAAATGGAAAGAATTCCACTTGAAGACAAAATGAAAAAACCACCTATTGAAAATTTAACAAAATAGATTTAATTTTAGGGAACAAATATTAAATGTCTTTGCAATAGATTTTGTAATAGGAAAAATGTATGTTATTACCACCATGGAGGATTTCAAAGTCTTTATCAGGTCATGGATGTTTAGAATGCCCTTGTTTAGGCTATGGAGGTTCAAAACAACTTAGATAAAGCCATGTAGGATTGAAATGCCTTCTTAGGCTTTTTAGGATCAAAAACACCTTTCTTAGGTCATGTAGATCAAAAACACCTTGCCTAGGTTTGTATGAGGCTCACAAAACATTTTTGTAGGGATCAAAAGATCTGGGAGTTTCAAGAGGGACGTGGGGCACTTGAAAAGTCCAAAAACTTTGCTTTAGGATTTAAACGTGGGTCAAGATTAGACCAATACGGCTAATGGAGACCAAAACATATTTAAAGCCTACATATATCTAAAGCGAGGCTATTTAATAGGTCATTCATCTCATTTAGGATGAATTACCAAGGGTTTAGAACCTTCCCTTGATCTCTTGTAACAAGATTTTCTACTGAAATGTATCTTTGTTGCCTCATTGTTTGATGAGAATGGTAAATGAAAATGGAAATGAAGCTCAACTTGTAAAAAAAAAAATCTGACCCTCGTATAAATTCTTGAACATTAATATAAGGAGCTAGAAATAGGAATCTAATGCCTCGTGGAACTTAAAAATCTTAAAACAATAAAAATATAATTTTTATTAAATAACTAATAGAAAATAAAAACCAGACAAGCATATACCATCTTGTTACTTTTATTCCATATCTAAGTAGATACGAAGATCTCTGTATTAAGAGATTGTAAGGGTTTTGATAGGCACAAGATAAGCTAGTACTCAACACAATGGCTACAAGAAAAATGAAATCACATCCATAAGAATATTACATTAAAAAAATGAGCCAAATACCAAATATTCTATTACCAAAGCTCACAAATTTGAGATGTACATATAGGGGAGTGCATGTGTAATTATGCCCTAGAAATCTCCATGAATGTTGACAAAGAGATGAGAATAGAAGAGTAACTCCCATACCTAAAATAACCGATCAAGGGAGTTACTTCCTATTCCTTTGGTCCAAATTTAATCCAAGTATGCCTAAGCAAGCTTATTCATGAAATTAGGAAAAATACAAGTGAGACAAAAATCCCATAATAAATAAATATAGGAAAATAATAAACCCCTATAATAGACAAATAAATAGATATAGAAGGGTTATGTATATTCAAGACTTTTGGCACCATAATATCCAAAATGGGTTTCTTAATTTCAAAAACATCAAATTGTGCTTTAATAGTCCATTAAATCTTGGCATATTTATATAAAATGTTATTCAATGATTTGACTATTTTAGTGAAACCTATGATGAATTTAGACATGAAATTGATCTTGCCAAATAACAATTTCATCTTTTTTTGGCTACTTGAAAACATAATTTTGAAAATTTCCTCCACTCTATCTAGGTCTATGGATATACCTATTTCAAAAAATATTTGACCCTCTAACCTTGAATATTTACTTTTTAAAATACAAGTAGATGCCATGCTTTCTACATATCTACAACACCATTCTTAAATATCTCACATGCATTCTCAGTTCTTGTAAAACACTATTAGATCATCCATGTAGATAAAAATGCATTTTTCAATTATATATTTGAATGAAATGTTTATGTCATGATAAAATTACAACCCAAATTGATTGCGTCGAATGGCATAATTTCATATGTGAATTTACCCCATTTCATTGGGAATGTTGTCTTGATTGGGTTTTATTAGTTCAACATCAGTTGATTATAGCCAAAATATACATCCAAGAATGACATCATTTACGAATCACTCATTATATGCAATACTTCATCTAATCAAATTAATTGATAGTAATCCTTTTTTGAAGCTCGATTTAGTTTATGTAAGTCCACACGATCATATTTCTATGTTATTCTTTTCAACTAGCATAAAATTTTCTCGAAAAGGTATATGAAACCTATACTTGATTTCAATTTTATTGATTTCTCTACTATCCACACACATAATCTACCATTCATATTTTTTTGGAGTTAGCAACACTGGTGTTGCACAAGAACTCATGCTCTCCCTTAATACATCTTTCCTTACCAATTCAGTAACTTATTTATTCAATTTTGCAAGCTCTATTGGACTCATCCTATAAGCTATCTAATTGGGTAAAGTTGATCCTAAAATCAAATCAATATGATTATGAATATCTCTCTTTGATGGTAAACCATATGGCAACTCATTAGGTATAACATCTAAATATTCTTTCAACACAATTGTTGCTTTTATTGGTACTTATACCACTTTTGTGTCTTCTTTCTTCATTTATAATGCATAACAACAACCCAATGTCATCTTCATGTCTTTGATAAATTCCATTGATGTTAGCATGATTTTAGTCTACCCTTATTCTTTAAAAGGTAACACAACTACCTTCATACCACCTTTCCATAAACTTTTTTTTTTAATATCCATCATGAATTACTTTTCTATCAAACTGCCATGGCCTTCCCAATAACATATGGCATGCATCCATTGGTATAACATCATACCATATTTCATCCTTTTAGTTTTTACCTATAGAAAACATGGGGCATAGCTATATTACCATATTTAATCTGACCTAGATAGCTATATTTGAAAACCATCCTTTGCCACCATCATAACTTCATCTTTTTTGAAGTCCTCTTCCTCTTTACTGGTATTCAAACCCTTGTCTATTATCTTATTATCTTTATGCACCACATGGTGATTCTTATCTAGTGGTATTAAACCCACCTCTATTTGTATTAAATCTACCTCATCCCTTTATTGGAGGCGATTATCCTCTTCTTGTCCCAATAGATGTTCTTCTAAAATTTCATTTATTTTGTTTTTCTTTGTCCTTAAAATCTAATTGATAAGTTTCCTCCATGAAAATTATGTTTTGCATTCTTAATTAATCTTGAATAGAAAATTTCAAACCATTTACATACCTAACAACCATTTGTTCTTATCTTTCATTATGATCCAATCATATGGGAAGCTTTTAAAACTCATTCGTATACTATTGTATATTGTGATTTTTCTACCTAAAATTTTGGAATCTTCTGTATAAGGTTTGTGAATAATCCACAAGAAGAAATTTCTCCTTTGGCTTCTTCTACATATTTTTCCATTAGTTTATATTCTCTTTGCCTTCTTAAAAAAAACATATATGTATTCATATTGATAAAGCTTATATGTATTCATATTGAATATTCAAATAATTTCAAACCATGTGCAAATAAGTCAAAACTCAGAATTAGAGTTGACATGCAAAATTTGGGACTCTAAAATATAATAAAACTGAACTTGTTATTTTAGTAGCGACTATTTTTACTATGTTTTGTATGCAAGCACATGCAACTCTAAAAATATCTAAAAATAAACTAAGCACTAAAATTAATCTATTATATGAATATCAACTTAAGTTCAAGTTTGGTTACAAAAATATATAATTTTTTAAATATATAAAAATATCAAAAAAACATATTAAATTGCATAAGAAAGTATGAAACCCTAAGCTATGTTCCTCAAGTAAGAATGGTGGATAAGCAAATGTGCAATATATATTTCTTATTCTCTTCTCTTCATTGATAAATGATGAAAGGAATGTATCTATATAAATGAATCTTACCCTAATCATTTTTAAAATTTTAGCTGATAAGGTCAGCCCAATCAACTTTGTATCATTATTGACAAAAAAAATTAGGTCTTGGTCTAGGTCAGCCAGGGGTTGATCTAGATCCTAAATGAGTTTTTTCAATTAGAAAAAAAGGTTGATGAGGCTGACATTGTATCATAAACTATCAAAATGAAGTTTAAGCTATGGAAGGGCTAATGAAAGCAAAAAATGACTAGAAGAGGGTGCAAAAGAGGAGGCAAAGCTTAGAGGAATGTTTTTTGAGAAGGTTAGATTAATAAAAAGTGGTAGTAAGGAGACAACAATCCTTCGAAGCACCAATGGTCTATCCACCCCTTTCTTAGTGCACTCCTTAAGGCATGCACTCAAAGAGATTGAGACTTGATGGGTTCTTGAAAGAGACAAAACATTAATAATTGATAAAGTCTAAAAATATTTTATGTATATATGCCCCACTCAGGTCATAAATGTCACTTAAGTGCAACATGGGATGATGTATTGGGGAAAAAATATAACAACATACAACGTTGAATCTAAATAAACTACATTAAGAAGTAAATAAGATAGATGAAAAGAAATAATTGAAAAATATATACCTTTACTTACCTTAGTGCTATAGATAAAGAAGGAGACGCAAGAAATGTCAAGGTGTCCAATGTAATGAACACTAGGTGAACCTACAAAAAATTGTAAAAAAGAGTGAAATTTTGAAAAATTTGAAACATATAAATATCGTAAGAGAAAATATTCTCTGCGATGTCAAGATTCTAGAATATTTTATGGTTTGGAAAAAGAGCTCGTAGAAACAAAGATATGGTCAAAATATGAAATATGACAAAAATTTTGAATAGTAAATATTAATAAAGCCTCTAAAAACTATTAAAAATGTACATAATCGAATAGGTTAAGTTATGGATGAACTAATTTTTTTGAGATGATCATTTTTCCATGAAGATGGGCTCAAATGCAGCTATGGCCTCTTTTTTGCATTAAATTTTGATCTAGATACGTACCTTTAGAGAGGGTTTATTATATAGTTTTAAAGTATAGGTCGAAGGGGACAATCATAAAAGTATGATTCAATAACCAATAGCTTGACCTAGAAATGAGGACTTGGACTTGAGAGGACTCTTTAAAAGATAAAAAGAATAAACCCTTAGTGATATTCTAAACACCTATAACTTACAAACCCATAGGTTCCTAATGAACATGAATCCATGTATTTAGAGATTCCTCACATGGGAACTGACAAACATAATAAGATATTAAGTAGTTATTATCATGCCATTTTCATACATTATTAACATCATATTGTAAACACACATCAAGTATCTAAGATTATCAGAAGTTATATCTCATCTTATACCTCTATGATGAACTTCCTTGATATATTTGGCACCATACCTTTCGCTATCAAAAAATAGTTAGTATAGCACATGGTTGATGGCTATTTGAAATTGAGGTTATTCACCTAAAGGGAAAAAATAATGATTAGGATTAGAACAAGAGGAATAATATTCAAATATGTTCAAATTAAAGTGGTTTTATGTACAAAGCATGTGAGATTTTTATGGATTAAAAAAGAAGTTATCAAAACCAACCAACCAATAATGGGTTGTAAGAAACCTGAATGAACAAAAAGTAATTAACAAACTAAGTAGAAACTTTGGATCAAAAACGACCCAAAAAGATCTCCCCTGATCCAAAAAGGTATACAAGATAAAATAAATAGAGCCATGACTTTGAAGTTATCAAAGAAATATTGATGCAATTAAAACTAGTGCACTTTACCTCCCAATACTGATCAAAATTGATGTTGATTCATAAATAAGCCTATCCTATGAGTTATCACATAAAATGTTGATGAACATGATAAAATATTACTCACCCCCTATGATGATTCATACCATACCATGATAGAACATGATCAAATCATATACAACTACATCGATCCACATAAGACTCTACTCAAAATTTTGTCAAAATGACTAACCAATATTATGTATGGCACATCCTACAGATGCACAACAATTTTTAATGACCTTTTCTTAACACTATTGGTTATAACAACCCTATCAATTCATACTATCACTGATGACTAATTGAATACCAACTAATGGTATAAGTTCTCCCTCTATCAGGAAAGATGTAAGAAGATGTGCATTGAGAGAAACAAAATTATGTTTTCTCCATGTCATGAATATCAAGTAAAAAAAGATAAAACTAAAAGAAATAAATAACACAAGCCAAAAAATACTACTATAAAAGATCATGGTCTTGAACCTAGTATCTCGCACAAGACAGGTGAATCACTGATCACTCAAAATAAGCATATAATTCCATTAAGACCATAAACCTCAACCATATAGGATGTTTTTTTATCAGATGAAGTGTTAAAATAACTTGAATAATTGGACTAACTAGAAGTTATACCACTAGAATGATCCACAGAATTTACTTCAGCTTTCCTTTTATATGGAGAGCAATGTCATCGAGAAGGACATACATATGTAAGATGTCCAATGCCACCATATTTGAAACATTTAGGCTCTTTCTTGTGTCAATGAGACCTATAAGAAATTAAATATTTGGAAGAACCACTAGAGTGAGAAGAGTGATTATGGTGATGTCTGTGTTCGAAAGATCTTAGAGAGTGCCTATGAGAATGTTGTGGAGACTATCAAGAATGATGTGGAGAGTGTATCAGAGAATGTCTCGATTAATATTTTGGAGAATGCTTTTGAAACTCTCTGTACATGGAGATGATCTATGTGATTTGACTTGGGATTTATATATTGAGCCTTTTCAGTAGGTTTACTCTTCTTTACAAATTATTTATCATGTTGAGTCGACATCTCATATTAGAGTCAAATTTTACACCATTGAACTTATCACTAAGCTGCAACATTTTGACAAAGTTATTGTGTGCAAAATTGAGGCCATTTAGTGTGATGTAAATAAGCATGTCACCAACAATTTTACGCCTATCAAGTAGTATTCTTGTTTTAATATCTTCATCCATGAAATATATTTTGAGACATCTTCATCATCTTCCAGTTAATTATTTAAAAGTTCCATAAAAAGATCAATTTTCTTGTATGTAGGGTTTTTGTCCTATAAGTCCTTTATTTCTTTCCATGTTTTCCATGCTCCAGATTTAACAACTTCAATATGAATAATCACTTGTGTAGTGTAAGATGATTTTAGCAATGCAAGTGCATGATTATCATGTTTTTGGTACTTGATTAATTTGGTGGGTTTAATGGGTAGTGTGTTTTATTTCTATGTTATTTCCAACATATCATTAAAAAAATTTGTTTTCCATCTATAAGCTCCATTCCTTATTATTTTTAGGTGTTATTTGACCATTTTCAGATATTAAACTTATCATTTTAATCATGATCACAAATAAATATAATGACAAATGAATAAATACTACTTGAAACTTTGCCTTTATCCTTGTAAGTAGATTTAAAATACAATAAAAATGTTTTTAAAGACTTATCTTAAACATAAGTCACAAGAGAATGAGCTTATTACATCCTTATATCACCTTTATAACCTTTTTGATTGATAATTTTGTTTAATTCTTATAACCTTTTATACAAAAATAAGGTAACAAATAACTTTGACCAAAATAAATACCAATTAATTTTGAACCTTGTACCTCTATTTGTGAAAATGACCGACAAGATAACTCTACCCAACTTACTTTTGATAAATCTAGGTATATAGAGGCAATAAATCCTACGTAATCTTGGGTACACTAGGCCTTGAAAATTGTCCCTTCCAAAATTATACAACTAACTATATACATAGAACATTAAATTTTCATATTGTTGAACATGTGCTATTCATATTTTTGAACAGTTCATAACTCTTTTGTATTTCTTTTCCACAAATTTTATAAAAGTAATCAATTTGTATCAATGATTTCATTTTTTACTAAAAGAGCATATTCAAATGTTCTTATCATTTACGTGGAATTATTATTATTATTATTATTATTATTATTATTATTATTATTATTATTATTATTATTATTATTATATTTATTCCATTTTTTCACATAATAATTTTATTAAACATTATATCACAAATAAAATTATTGTATAAAATTAAACATTCAATATATACAAAATTATCTTATTATTGATAAATAATTGTTTGATTTACTTTTTATTTTTAAAAATATTTATTTCTTAAAATCATCTAACAAGTTTATTAAACCATAGAAGAAAGAATAAATGATAATATAATATATTTTACATTAAATAAAATAATTTGTTTTCTCAACCAAAAAAAGGAAAAAAAATAAATTATTAAAATTAAATAAAATGTATGTCATTATAATATTTTAAAAGTTTTGAATTTTGATTAAAGTTGTCTTTAAACCACCAAACAAGAAAATTTTGAAGGACAAACTTCATCATTAAACTTAAACAAGTGTGTCTAGTCTGTCTCTAATGCTAACATTTAATTATATAAATACAATATCAACTTAAAAATCCCCAAAGAAAGTAGTAAAGTCATCCCATCATCAGTTGTGATTGTTACTTGGTTGATATTGACAGTTGGCATTGGGATGCCTTTAAAGGAGTCTTTAGGGTGATTCCACTAATATCATTATTATAAACATTGTTGACGTTACCTAGTGACGTTAAAATTGTTTTTAAATATCATTTATATTCTATCATTAAACATGATATTAAATTAATTATTAAATTTGATTTTAATTATAAATTTAAATATAACACTAGACCTAACTTTGAATGTGACACTACATTCAAATTTAAGATGTCATTAAAATAACATTAAATTTAAATTTAAATATCATTAAATTTAACACTAAATCTAATTTATAAAGAATTATAAATACAATAATAATTTTTAATCTAAATGTGATATTAAACAATTTACAATATGACTTAAGTTCAACTTTATTTTTACAATAATATCCTAACTCCATATATATGAACATGTAGTACATCCAAACTATGTTTAATGTCAAAATGGCATGTCATAATATGGTGTATATTTTATTTAGTATATTTTTATTAATATATTATATATATATTTTAAATTAAAATTTATAATGTATATTTAATTTAGTATATTTTTAGATAGTATATTATATATTTTTTAAATTAAAAAAATCTTAATTTTATATTAATTGATAAAGATAATATTTAATATATTAATTCTAAAATTTTAAAGAAATTTTATTATTATCTTTATTTTAGATAAGTTTATATTAAAAAATATTGACTGATATCATTATCGAGACTGTTTATTCCACTTAAATCACCAATTTAATATAATACAAATATATTCGTACGATAATTTTAAAAAACTTATATTCTATTATAATTTTTGAATAATTTTCTTTATAAATATATGGTAAATAACTTAGTTTCATAATAAAGATAATTTATTTGAAAAACCCAAAGCAACCACCCAAACTTGTTATATATAAGCATCCCATTAACATTACAAGAATGTTATGCATGTCTTAAGTAATATTAAGCTAATGAGATAATATATGAAGACGTGTTTTCCTCTACCATTAACAAAAGATGGGTTTTCCTCTACCATTAACAAAATTGTTAACCATAAATATTTAAAATAAGATTAAGGTAATATGGTAGAATATGAAGACATGTTTTTCTTTACCGTTTGTTAAGTGTATGAATGATAGTTTGGTTTGAAAACTTGTTAATGCACCAACCCAAGTAACCTTTTTTCACATAAAATTGTTGGAATTCAATGAGGGACACCGAAAGCACTAATAAGTTAATTTTATTAAATTAGACTTAAATTTATCACATTCATTTTTTATAAGGATTAAACTTGATGGTCAATTCTATTTTTCATAATTTTTTAATAATTATTATCTATTCAATTTTAATAAAATTAAATTTGATGGTCAACTCTATTCACTATAAAAAAATTTATAATAATTATTTATTTAACATTATCTTTCAAATGTTAATATAATTTATAATATAAAATAAAACTTTATATATATATATATATATATATATAAATAATACATTACTTATAATTTAATCTTGTATCTAATATAATATATTTTAAAAAAATTAATTATATTTTATTACTAAAAAAATATAAATATAACTAATCAACCATCAAATTTAAGTCCTAACTCAATTCTTAAAAAAAATTCATATATATATATATATAAATAAATTGTTAAAAACTATACATTAAAATTTCTTTAAAACTTATATCACTTTGTGACCTACTTGAATTTTTATTAGTCATATAATGTAAAACTTGAATAACAGGATACAACATCTATGTGGACCAAAAGGCTATTTTATAATTATATATCCGGAAAGATCATAATAACATAAAAATATATAAGTTAAATAAATATTTAGAGTTTTTTAATCTATGTGTTTTATATATATTTTTCAATTTTTTTATATTGAAATTTTTTCATACACATTCTCCAATTGATATATTAATTCATTTTATTAAGTTTCATATTTTCATAGATTTTAGTGTGAATATCTTGTTGTATATGGTAATTCTATTAGGAATACTTACATAAAAGTCATGAATAAGCGCAATTACATTATAACCACGTTGTTTTGTCCTATTTTTAAATTATTAGTGATTTTTCTTTTTTCTTTTTGGTACAATACTAACATTAAAATATTAATTGATATTTTTTGTAATTGTAGTTGAATTTTAGATTTATTAACATAAATTGTATTATATTTATCTCATTGTCAATTATTTAATAAGTTTTTTTTCCTCTAAATTTAGTGTCTCTAAAAAAATTTATTTTGGAAAAGTGTATACTGTAATGTGAATTATAAATATATCTACTTTTATTAAAAAAAATTATAATTTTTGTTGTCACAATATTAATGATATAATGAAATATCTTAGCCTTTAAAGGAAATTGGTATTGTAATTTTTTACTTCTATAAAAATCATTATGATGTTTGTTGTCACAATATCAATAATATGACGAAATATCTATATCCCCCAAAAGGAAATAATATTAGATTTTTTTTTGGATTCACACTTATCTTATTATTGTCTACATAATATTGATTCAAAGCCATATATTTGATTTTGTATTCTTTATATGATGTGCAACTCTATGCCCACATTGAGTAAGTTGAAATTAGAACATGAATGTAAATTTCATCTCTATTATAAAAGCACATACATGTTTGTATGAATCCACATTTAATGTTGAAAGGTTCATATATATCAATGATTGAGAAATTTATTTTTAAAACGGAATTTATTTGTATTACTTAATGTTCATTTTAAGTCAACCGTATTATATTTAAAGAAATATTTGTCTTTACAATTGTGATTTGAATTAAAGAGAATCATATTGACTTTTTTGGTTATAAAATGTTTTGCTTTCACATTGTGACACGTGAATTATGTTCATCTAATCTAATTTCAATGTTTGAGGGGACTTATTTTTAGTTTTATAAATAATGACAAAAGAGGTAGAGCTGCTTATCACGCAACCACCGTCACAATTTGTTACTACACAACACACACATCTACGTTAATCGATCAAATTGTACTTTTCACCTTCTTCCTCTTAGCCAATTAAAAATTACATACTAAATCTTTTTGATCTTCTACAAATATTATTTTCTTATTTTCACTAAAATACATCAATTTCAATATGATTTACCATATCATAACCTAATCTATAAGTCCTTTTTAAAACTTTTCATTATTCAAATTTGAATCTAAAATATTTTTAAAAAGTTATACGTTTTACCACTTTTATTCCATCTCATTTACAAATCTAAATCTAAACATTTGTTAATATGAAAAATAATTGATTAGATTTTTATAATAAAAATGACAATACCAATTAAAAAAACTTATATTTTCTATTTTATTTTTCATTATTTAATTTTTATATATTATTATAAAATTAAGTTTCTAATTTATTTAAAATAAATTTATAATATAAAATCAAATTGTATCCATTACAAGATGAATAATAAAATTAAAAACATTATAATCCAACCACCCAAAAAAAAAGAGGAAGACACACATATGTATAAAATTGAAACTAATTTGGCCCACCTTGGACCAATGAATGTTACCTACAAGAAAACAAAACTTCGTCAACTTTGAAATGGAGTATTTTGATATGCGTGTAGAGAAGCCTAATACGCTCACGGTGTATCTACGTTCGAGGTTCTGGTTCCGATAACAAAGAACCCGACATTTTCCCCTCGGTGCCCAAACGATTAGAACTAAGAGAACCGCTATAGACAGCTTCTGGAAAATTCAGTGGAACAATTGGCAACTGGGTTTCCAATTTTAAAATCTTTAACACCTCCCTCATTGTTGGTCTTGATTTTGGATGTGGATGAGAACACAACATTCCCACCAACATCAGACGCTCCATTTCCTCACTCTTAAAATCTCCGCAAAGTCCTTCGTCTGCAGCGTCCAAAAGCTTTCCTTGTCCATACAGATCCCAAACCCATTCCACCAGTCTGCAATTATGGTTACTTAAGCTGCGGTCAATCGGCCGCCGTCCGCAGGCAATTTCCAATGTCACCGCTCCAAAGCTGAACACATCAGATTCGAGGCTGGCCTTTCCTGTTGTCACACACTCTGGTGCTATATACCCCAATGTCCCCGCTACCACCGTTGTGTGAGAGGCTTCCCGATCTCGTTCCATCACTCTAGCTAGACTGAAATCCCCCAGCTTTGCTTTGAAATCAGAATCCAACATCACGTTACTGGCCTTCACGTCTCGGTGCACTACACGCTGGTCCCAATCTTCGTGAAGATAAACAAGAGCCGAGGATATGTCACAGGCAATACTGTATCTTCGATTCCAATCCAGATAACCTTGCGCTTCCCAAAAATGTATTGATCCAGACTTCCGTTGCCTAGGAATTCGTAGACCAGAAGCAACTCGCCCTTTTCGTGGCACCATCCCAAAAGCTGCACAAGATTACGGTGTCTCAGCTTACTGATTATGGTGACCTCTGAAATGTACTCCTTTTTACCTTGCTTGGATTTTTGGGATATTCTTTTCACAGCTACAGCTTCGTTTGTAGCAGGCAAGATGCCTTTGTACACAGCACCGAAGCCTCCTTCTCCTAGCTTTTCATCATCACAGAAGTTTCTGGTAGAAGCACTGAGTTCTGTATACGAGAACTTGTGCGGGCCTTGAGAAAGGTATTCGTCTAGGCTCTCCTCGCTCCCCTCAGCTGCCTGATTGGCCCGCTTACTTTTTCTTGCGTTTAAATACCACCGTCCGCCCAGAGACATAACACAACAGATGCACAAGAAGCAGGCGAAGAGGGGTATTATTATAAGTTTTATAGAAGTTTTCTTGGAGGCTTTGTTTGGAGGGGCACAAGTAGGGATTTCCCACCAATATTCACAAGAAAAATTCCAGGCGTAGACTGTGTGCGTTTCTATGTAATGTCCTGTGGAAGCGGATAGGCCAGCCTTGATTTCTTGGGGAAGAAACTT
The DNA here is from genome assembly GCA_037957365.1 of Torreya grandis. Lineage (NCBI taxonomy): Eukaryota > Viridiplantae > Streptophyta > Pinopsida > Cupressales > Taxaceae > Torreya > Torreya grandis. Next base: position 2,381,284 of record JARHVA010000729.1, read on the forward strand.
ACGCAGGTCTATTGGATAAGTTAAAATAGGACGTACAGGCTTAGAAATATTTCTGAAATTACCAGAAGGGTGATTTAGAAGAAATACCTGAAGCTGCTTTGTTCCGCCATCGTAATCCACCCATGCACCCCAATATTTCCCATTATTGAGAGTCTCGTTTTGAAAAGAATTGCTTGCTATTTTACTCAGCGAGACGTTCGCCTTGGATACGATAGAATTCACATCAATTCCCACATGGTTGTCATCAGGGTCAAAGCAATTCTTGTATGTGTCGAACTCGACAGCAACAATCTGATTAGATGAGTTTCCTTCAGTTGTTCCGTTGAAGAGGCCGAGCCACCGTCCCGAAGCGTTCAACGGCGGCTGAAAGTGAAAAGGCGCCATGAAAAAAGTGATTCCATCCCCTGCCAGAGTGCTGTTACCGACCTTGCTGATGACGAATTGGAAATGAGTGGAGAAATTTGCAATGAACTGAGAAGAGTTGTCCCATATAGGAATTGATTTATTGTAAGTGACCCAGCCGAAGCTGGATTGCAGGGTGCCGGTGGCTTGATTTTTGGTGAGTTGTATTGTATCCCCTTGGAAATAAGCATCTAGATTCTTGGACAACTTGATGCCATTTTTAGGAGGGAAAGAAAAACTAATGCTTCCTGCACCTGCTGAAGAGAAGAAACAATTAGCGATAAAGCAGCAGAAGAAAAGGGCAAGCGGCCAAGGGAATAGGTTTTCCATGCGCAGGCGGAGAAGGGTGCACACTCCATATGCTGGGCAACAAATACTCTTTTATAAATAAATACGTCCCAGGATTTTATTTTTGGATACTTCCAATCTTGGTAAAACCTGTACAGTCAACACGTTTGTGGTTGATTACGATAATATACCGACACTTTTCTCGTCCAGATAACTTCAGGACTGCCTGTTTTCTTTCACCATCAGATTTTCACGTTTTGCATATTAAATTTGACTATAAATTAGGAACCAACCAGGGAAGCAATCTAGCCTGTCCTAGTAAGGTTTTTTTCTTGACTAAATTTTAATTACCCAGAAAAGGGGTGAGACATTCACCGACCGTTTTGATATCGACCATTTTACATAGTCGATTTCATTCACCATACCTAAATTGTACAATCGATGGCTGAAGGTTGACACTGTGAATTGAGTTGTCAGTGTGTTTGACAATAATAAATTATTTTAGAAAATTTAAACATTCAGCATCCAAAATGTCTGGGCACTTATAAAGATTAATTTTTTTGGGTTTTAAAAAGTTGTTGCTTAAAACAATCTTACACGTTTAATAATAATAATTTTTAAAAAAATGATTATCTATATATATATATATAATTTATTTTTCATCAAAAAATTAATAATTATTAAATAATAGGCACAAATAAAGAATGTATGATTCAGTGATTTTTTAATATACAAGTGTGTTATTCATAATATCTTAGCACTAAATTAATAAATTAACAATATCAAATATTCAATTGTTTTTTTCATTTTGATTGAAAAGCATTTATATTAAACCATTAAAAAGTACAGATAATCATACAAACAAAAGGGTGGAGAGGTCACACCCACAAGCTAAACCATGCCTAATAGTCATAGGGAAAGTAGGAACAAAGCTAATAAATGCTACCGATAAAGAAAAAGCAAAGAAAAAACATAATTAAACTACCGCCACAAACATAGAGGTGGGAGGAAGTGGAGGTAGGGGTCTATCATGCTTTCCTCCCCACCCCACATTAGCAGATAGATCCTTAGAGACATTAAAGGGCTCCCATCCACAAATATTATCTTTAGTAACATTTCTTACTTCTTCAACAAATCTCCATGGAGAAATGGCCAAACTTGGAAACTTGTCTGGTGGAGGAAGCGAAGCATCCTATCCATCATGTTGGTCTCTGGTAGGAGGGGTATCCCCCCAACCACCCATCTGCAACTGAGTATGAGGTCCCCAACCATCTTGGTGATGACGAATGTTGAAGCTAGCACCACATTGTAAGATTTTCCTTGGTGGAGAATTTTGAGGACCACGTTGAGACAAGGAGCACTCTTTTCATCCTCTGGATTGTTGCCTCCTAGAGCCATGACTAGACATTAAAGTTGACCCATGATGAGAAGCAGGTGAAGGAAGCATCAGACTAACAACACAAGGGGCACCTGCCCAATATTCCATCAATGACTGAAGATGGGACAACTTCCTCTGGAATTTATCAGTCTGGTCAAAGAGCTAAAGAGATAAATTGAAGATAACACTAACTTTATTATCAATAGAGAAATTTCTATCTAAATGTTGCTTGTTAAAGATAACATTATTTTTGTCTTTCCATATACAAAAAAGAATATCATCATGAATAATAAGCCAAAACTTGTTGCATTTTACAAGCAAAAGGGCCGAGTCCCCCAGGAAAGCAATTTTCCAGGTGAAAAGCTCAGGGAGAAAGGGTTATAACAATGAATGAATCCACTTCCAAGAAAATTGGGCATACAAGCAAAACCATAACATATGCTTAACTGACTCATGTTGCCCATAGGCTGGGCATAAGGGATTGGTAACCCCAAGATGCTTGAGCCACTCTCCCAGTAGGAGCCCGTGGCAAAGCAAACACTAAATAAAATGACCTTTTCTATGCTCAATGGGCATGCCCCTTAGCTTGGTAAATCTTCTAGCCCACACAGCATGTTCAAAATTGATATTACAGACCTTGTTCAACTTTTCCCTGGGAAGACCTTTCAGAATTAGTATTTGATACCCCAAGCTGGAGCGTAGTTTGTGAAAGGCGTGGCCATAGGCCAATTCTAGTCCCTTCACCATGGAGCTTTGGTGGAAATGTCAACTTTGTGGATTAAAGAGTCTAGAATGGCTTCCTAAATTTCCTAGATAGATACAACATCACCATTGAGCAAATTGAATTTCTTTTTAAGGTAGTCTCAAAGAATCCAATCCCTAGTCTAATGATAAAACAAGTCCCCAATGGTTTTGATCCCTCGTCTAAAGAGCCAAAGGCTCTTAATCTAGGAAACCTAGGCAAAAGGGACATTATGAAAATTGATCGAAGGAGACTACCAAAGGGATTATAAATTGTTAGAAATCCTTATTCTGAATTCCTCCCCTTTCTAAACTAGTGATAGTTTGAGAAGCTCCCAAGATTTCTAGATGTTTTTAACAATAAAAGTGCCCTAAATTTTCACATTGGTCGGCGTAAGAAGAATGGTTTGAAAGTTTATCCCTTTCTAAGCTTGTCTCCTAAGTGGAACTCTTGGGTAATAAAATACCTGACTAGGAATTTATAGGCCTCATTCCCTTCAAGACAATGAATAACCCACATGGAAGTGAGAGAAAATCCTTGAATCCTAACATCAATGAGACCAAACCCCCCAGCTTCTCTAGGTTTGCAGCACAAATCCCAACCAACTCGATGAAAACCATTATTCCCATTACCATTGACCCACAAGAAATCTTGAAGAAGCTTCTCCAGTCTACCATAGGTTACTTTAGAATGAGGCCAAAATGAAGAATAGTAAACATGGGTAGATATCAAGACCTTAGAAAAGATTTAGAACTTGTCTGCCATGGATAGTGGTTTAGTAACCCAATAGGTTGTCTTTTTATCCATTGTTTGAATGACATAAGTCCAAAGTTTAGCTAGGGAAGACTGAAAGGCAGTGAGAATGCCTAAAAACATGAATTAATTACCATGGGCAATCCAAATCTAGTGATAATTGACAAGCCAACTCGGTCTAGGGGATATGGATTATCTATAGCATCTGGTCTTCCTCCATTGAATGGAAGAACATAAAGCTAGGCAGAAGGTGTCCAGGCAAAACAAAACATTCTGCACTAAGGCTTCTTCCTCCAAAAATGTCAAAAAGGAATCATCTACAAAATTCCCATTAACCAACTATTATGAGGTATTGGGAAAGGTGATCCCTTTGATTAAATCCCTAGAGGTAAAGTCTGTTAAAATATTACTGAAACCTTCCACTACAATAACATAAAGAGCTGGAGCAAGTGGGCATCCCTATCTGATAGAACATTGAAGCTCAAAGCATTGAGAATGAGTCCCATTAATGGTGAGGCAAGCCTTGACATCTTTGAATAACATTTAAATAGACCAAACAAATTGGGGGCCAAAGCCAATATCCTAGAGCATAGCAAGAATAAAAGGCCACTCAATTTTGTCATATGATTTCTCAAAATCAATCTTGATGAATAAAGATTTCTAGTTGGAGGCTCTGGCCCATTCCATGCCTTCCCAAACTGTAATGATGTTATCTAGGATGAAACAATTCTTGATGAACCCTATCTACGTTCTTTTAACGATCATGGGAAAAAAATATCTCAGCTTGAGAGAAAGCACTTTGGCAATGATCTTTTAGGAAACATTCAATAGGGTGATCAATCTCCAGTTGGTGATAAGCTCAAGATCTCCTTCTTTGGGGATAAATTGAATATTTTATTTATTGATGGTGGGCCCAAACAAACCCCTCTTCATGGCTTCAAGATAAAATTTGTGCATATCTAGGCCCACAATATCCCAAAAGGTTTGGTAGAACTCACATGGGAAACCATCTACTCTTGGGGATTTATAAGAATCCATAGAGAAGACAGCATCCTTAAGATCATTTATGTCAAGAAGGAGGTCACAATCCCCACATTAAACCATAAAGAGTTTACATGGCGTGGCCAACAAACACTTGAGGAAGGCTTCTTCCCTAGTAGGAAAATTGGGCTACATTGTAAACACATTTTTATAATGCTCAACAAAGACTACTAAGATGTCAAAGAGCCTGGTAAGAGTTTCTAACCCTAATTTTCTATTTTTAATCTTATCTGAGTTTTTTATAACACGTAAAAATAAAAAATAAATATTTATAAACTTTATCACCAAACCTTCAATCAATGGATTCAAGCTCTAATTTGCACCTCTCTTGCCTAGTAATTCTCCTCGAGCTTAAGCTTATGTTTCCATATGGTAGTTTTAACTTGGAGATCAATACTGAAAGGGTTATTATCTAGATCCTTGGAGTCTAGCACATACTCTTAGTATTAAGCTTCATCTTTCATTTTTAGGATAAGGTGGCTTGCTTCCCAAATGATCTAAGGAAAGTGGTGGTGTGAGTAATAGCATCCTCCCACCACTCAATCCATCTTGCTTCACCAAGAGGTTGAGCAGCTAAATTCTAGATTCTAAGAATATACTCTCTCATTCTTTAGTGAGAGAGATGTGCCGTGTCAATATAGATTTGAGAAGAATGTGGCTTAGCAAGCATAGAATTCCTAGCCACCTAGAAAGAAATAGGTTGTTGGTCTGATAAAAGCATGGTCTTATAAACGTCAACCAACAAGCTTGCTCTGCTAGGGATGTGGAAAAAATTATTAGAGGCATATATTTTGGCCAACCTCATAATGTGGTTATCAAGGTCTAAAAGGATCTAGAGCACCCTTTACGAGCAGTTAGTCACCCAATAAATGACGTGTGAGCCCAACTTTGTAGAGAGAATAATGATCACATCGCCTCTACCTACCTCATGGGAGGTGACCAAAGGTATAGCTATGGACTAGATGGTACGAAGATTAGAAAACGACAAAAAATTAGAAACTTTAATCTCTTGTAGGTAAAGCACATTCATCTTCTAAAAATGCTGACAACTATCCTGTAATAGATATCTCCTAGTAGGTTCAATAAGTCCATGTACATTCCAAGAGTAGACAAACATTTAAAAATCATTAAGATATATGTCATCACCTCCATCAACCAAGGGTCCAAAGCATTTCATAAAAGATTGTGAAGTGTGGGCTACATCCCCTATAGAGAAAGTATGACGCTTGCCCTAAGTATAAACCTCTTGACCAACAAGTGCAGGACTATGGGATTTCACAAGCAAAGCTTTCCTTTTGACCACAATGGTCCCATTCTCATCGACAAACATAGAATTTGAAGGGTTGCTAATGGAGGTATGAGAGGCAAACAAAAAGTGATTTCTTGGGGTGTCCCCTTATATGAAGGAAGAAGCAAACTCATATCATGATGGGTTATGATGATAGAATAATTTTGTTTTTTGGTAACCATTATTAGGGGTTACTCTGAAGAAGAGGGGTTAGCAGGTTTAGGGGTAGTGGCAGTGGCTAAATGTGCAATTGAGGGGTTTGAAATACTCACTAGTTTATAAATGGCCATTTGTGCCTTGGTAAAATTCCTTCTATATTTTTTAGCCCTTTTATTGGTGACTACCATCCATCTGTGAACCAAAGTGGCTAAATACTTGGGCTAGTGGATCACTGAGGCAAAGGCTCTTTATCAAATAACTATATAGGGGGACCATAAGAGGACACTCCTGAATCATATGATTAGGGGATTGACACTAGAAGCAGATATTGGGTAAGTTAATGTAATGAACCTTTTAGGTGAATCTATTAAGCCCTATTTGAATCTCAATGGAGTCTTTGAGGTCCTTTCTAGGTCAACCTCCATTCAGATTCTCTTTTGTGGCCGAGCTGAGCAAAACTTGGGTTGTTCATGATAGATAACCTTGTCAAGTGTAAGGGCTAACTGGTCAATGAAACCCTAAAAGGGAAGGGGGAAACTAGGAAATTCCACCCATACTGGCACTTTGAGTTTAGCTTGCTCAGAGACCTAAAAATCAACCACCCATTATGAGAAGACAACCAGAGAGTTTCTAATGAACCATGGGCCATGCCTCAAAATTCTCTTGTAATGTTTAGGATCACTAAAGAGAAAATGGAAAATCCTCAGGTAAGATTTTGAATACCCTCCAGTTTAACAATAGCCCAGTGGTTGTGAAGCCACTATTTGAGCAAGCTCTCAGGGGGGACTCTACCCAAAAAATAAGTAATCAGATAACATGAAGCAAGAAGGTTGCATGCCTTGTCAAATTCAGGGGCAACTATAGTAACATCAAGGTACGAAACAAGAAGGAAGGTTTCATTACCTCATCATAAACTTTTGGGATGAATTTCCTCACTCATTTGGGTGCCATAGCTCAATCTTCCAGCTGCTATTATATCAACAAATGCAGACAGGGAGTGTGAGGCCATAAATAAATCCTACCACCCAAAATGCATAAAGGCTAGGTCACCTCAAGATTTAATGCAAATGACCCTGCCTAGATCCTAAAGGATCGATAATATAACACCTAGGCAAGGCAAGGTAAGCAGAGTAATGGAACTGTATCAAAACCCTAGTAGAGTATCAATAAAACAATTATGTCTAATTCCTATGACAAATGCTTTACTTAATATTCCCATGAAGTTGATGGGTAAAGACTCTTAATAAAAAATACCATTTTTAGATATACTCATTTAGATAACCCAGGTTTAATGCATGAGTTATTATTATTATTATTATTATTATTATTATTATTATTATTATTATTATTATTATTATTATTATTATTATTATTATTATTATTATTATTATTATTAGTTTTGTTGTTGTAAGCCTTAACAATAATATAATTGTTTATTTTCATGAAATATTTTTTTATTATAAAAATATATTAGTCATTTACATATCACACCCCACATACATACATACATACATACATACATACATACATACATACATACATACATACATACATATATATATATAACAACTCTTTTCTATTTTTTTTAAAATAAATATTTAAATTCTTTCAAACATACATTCTATTGAAAATTAGGTTACGATAATTTATCATGTCTAGACCAATTTAGTTGTTAAGGTGTTCCACAATCATGAAATATTGGAAATAATTTAAACACTGAATAAGATTAAATTTTTAAAAAAAAAAAATTATTTCTAAAAAAAAATTACTTAAAACAATCCCACAAACTTAATAAACTAAAAAATACATAAAATGATATATATATAAATAATTTCCTAATACAATATATTTCATTTATCATTGGATAACTATTATTGTAAATTTTTGACGTTCCCTACATCTAAAATTTTATATTGTTAGTCCATCATCATCATCATCATCATCATCATCATCATCATCATCATCATCATCATCATCATCATCATCATCATCATCATCATCATCATCATCATCATCATCATCATCATCATCATCATCATCATCATCATCATCATCATCATCATCATCATCATCATCATCATCATCATCATCATCATCATCATCATCATCATCATCATCATCATCATCATCATCAAATAAGACCCCCCCCTCTCTCTCTCTATATATATATATAATTTCCTAATACAATATATTTCATTTATCATTGGATAACTATTATTATAAATTTTTGACATTCTCGACCTACATCTAACATTCTATATTGTTAGTCCATTATTATTATTATTGAAACAAGACCTCTAACTTTTCCATATATTATTGAAATAAATGTATACATTATTTCACCCAAAAGTTCTATTAAACATCACACTACAATTTTACAATTTCAATGTGAATTTTTGTTGTCTACACAAATTTAAGTACTATTATATTTCATAATAAAATATTATAGAATTTTTAAACATTCAACATATACAAAATATTCTATATAACTAACGAACCCCTCCCTTTTTTTCTTACTTATTAAAAAAGATTAATTAAAATAAATACCTCATAAACTTTGATAAAGAAGGGTGTAAGCACTCATTATCAAATAGTATACATCGTGTACTTCATGAACATTGTATGATATTGTTATTTTTTTCAACATTCTTTCCTCACGTTTCTCATTATTATATTTGTTGATATGATAATGTTATTAATTGTAATTGTTTCTAATGTTTTATATTGATATCTAGTTAATATTTTAATTATATATAAATATTTAATTTGTGTGTTATATTTTAAAAATATTAGTATTTGGTATAATATGTATTTATTAGCAAATCATTTTGAGCTTCAAGTTCAATATCTTAAAAATAAAGAGTTATTATTATAAAAGTATTTTAAATAGACATAAATAAAGTTGAGAAATGAAGTGTCTGATTTAGTAGATGGTATGATATAGAAATAGTTAGAAAATTGTTAGAGAAGAAATAGGGAAAACATATATTTATAATAACAAATATAATTATGTTGACACAAAGTAAAGAACACATGAAAAAGCTTTTTAAAGTAATTATAAATCATATTTATTGTTTTATTTAACATTCATCCATTTTTTTAAATAAATAATTGCATTAAAAGTTTCAATGTGCGCATGGTTTATAAGATAGCATAAGTACACCTTTAGTTATAAATAGAAAAATATAATATAATTAAAATATGGGTTGTGAAACCAAGTTCATTATAAAGGTATATTTTAGGAGGCAATTTTTTTTATTACATTTCATGAAGACACATAAGAAGAATCCTACCATAAGATACTAGGTTCAAATGATAATAAGAGGTAAATGTATGCCCCAAACTTATAAAAATTCTTGATATTCTATAGAAACTATCTTATACAAATTGGTTTTCCCTTCGAAATAATCCATGAATCTAAATATTTAAGTACTAATGTGTTAAAAGAGAGAGTTATGTAATGAGAAGGTAACTTGAGAACATATGTCTAAAAAATATATTTAAAGTAGAAATTCATCAACTTAATGACTTAATGGTGTATGAACCATATTATAGAGATATAATAAATTAGGGTGGATCCTTGAAGTATGTTTTTTGAGGATGCAACCAAATTGATCATAGTGTGGAAAACTATTTTTTTAGTGTGGGTCCTTGAAGCATTCCTTATGAAGGTAGAATTAAACTTTATCTGTCACTTGAACTCGAGAGGTTTGCAATCTATGTTGCATTACACTTTATACTTTAATTGTTGGCATGAGAGAATTTACTAAACTTATTGATGTGTGTTTTAAATGTTTTGTAACCTGTTGTTCACTGTCTACTTCCATTTCACAATCACGTGTCTTTTTTATAAATGTTGCATGGTAGGATATGTCTATGGGTGTACTTGGTTGAAGCTCAAAACATGTTTAGAATGGATTGTGCCTTGTAAAACTGTGAAAATCTCTAATATAAATGAAAATTTCTAAAAAATGATATTTTTTAGTAAAAAATTATAATATGAATATTCACATAGTAAAATAAAATATATATAATAAAAATAATGACACAATAAAATATAAAAATTGAAAATAGTATAAGTCACAATAACCCACAAAATTTCAAGTAAATAAAATTTATAAAAAAATTAAAAAAAAAATCTATATTTAAAAAGTCATAAAATTAAATATACTAGATTAAAAAAAGATGTTAATAATAATTATTAAAATAAAGAAAAATTAAATAAAATTGGTATAAACTATGAATGTTTCCTCTACACTACTATTTTAAATAAAGTAAACAAATAATAAAATATTCATATTAGAATATAAATATATTATTGTACTAATTATTTAAATGAAACTATATAGTTAAAAATAAGATTTAAAAAAAAAAAAAAAAAAAAAAACCTAAATTCAATACCAAAACATTTGAATATGTAACTTTATTTCTTCTATTTTTCTAGAAAAATAAATTACTTTAATAATTATAACATGTAAATTTATCATTCTCAAATAGTTTCACATATCATATACTCTCATTATGCCTTTTATCTTTTATTTATTGATATTTTATTTACATTTTTTCTCTGATGTAAATAATCACTACCCAAAAAATATCTTAAGCACTAAATAAATTTGGCATTCAATAGTAAGACAAATGTTATTTAGGGTATTTAGGATATGCATATATTTATTTCACATATATAACTATACAACACACATTTTTCATAATGTATTGTGTAAATTGAATGCTCTTAACATATTATATTATTTACTCTTCTAAGACATATTTTCTCTTAACTTTTATCTACATTTTCTCCTTTATTATATAATTTAAGATAAGATTTAGAAAAACCTTTAAACATATAAATGGTAATAAAAAATATAAATTTAAAATAAAGTAAACTTTATAAATAAGATCAATAAATATGGTATGTATAGGAAAATTCAATTCAATTAATGGGTACATTGATCAAGTACTATTTAAATGATTTATAAAACACAAAAAGTTGTGTCTTTAATGTATTAGAGATTAAAATTAATTGTAACTGTAAAACCAATCAATACATATATGTTATATTATACCATTCCACATAACATAAAATATTGTCCTCTAATTTCTATAAAAAAATCAATATCTATATTTAAATTTATATCTATACATATACCTATACCTATACCTATA
>JARHVA010000729.1:2397500-2405000 GCA_037957365.1 Torreya grandis
AGCCCAACACAAACCCTGATCCCTTCTCCACTATGCTTCATGTGAGAAATAAGGATTGTGCATTATGTAAAGTGATTCCATAATAGTAAAGTGTTAAATTTTGAGCACCATAAGAATAGTCAAGGCCTACATCCCATTGCAACAAGCCTAAATCCAAACTGAACAACTATATAAGTGTATGACTAGGCCCATGACCAAAACACCTACACTTATACAACATTTTTGTTTCATTATTGGGACATTATTGAATTTTTTGTCATAATGGTATATAAGGATAATGCTTTGACTCTCCCTTGATAATATTGAGCATTAGCTATAACAGGTGGAAGATAGCTTTGCACTAAGGCATCTAAATTGTAGAGGACAAAACCCAAAAAAGTGGGTATAGAACCATTTGTATGATGCCCTATATGAGGTTTTATTTTGTGAACTACTAGAGAAAGTATACTAATGGTTGGCTCCTTATGTGACCTACATAAGTGGAATCTATGGACAATGCCTCGAGAGGATGAAAGAGTTCTTAAAGAGGCTTGAGAATTTAAATGTTACTTGGACTAGAGACACAAACAAATGGTGGTAAGAGGCACTAAAATAATACATGCTTGATTTCATAACATCGATGTACTCTTACCCTAATAAAGTAAAATATCAGTTCTTACATGAACCCAAAGGCACATTTATGAAATAGATTGGCACTGAACTCAAGAAGTTGATTGTTGATTATGGCTTTGAAATAGTGATGATGGAAGGCTAAAATCCTCTCATGTATGAATAATGCAATGGTGAAGAAAGGGACATCTAAGTGAGGAAAAATAGAAAGGGATGAGTAAATTGACAACTAAGATCTCAAGAGACATGATTATAAGAAGAGGAGGCACAAAATGATAGAGGATTTAGAACTTGGAAGTGTCAAGAAGACCTATAGTGAGTGGGAATGGCATATGGAAGGATATCTTAAATGGATGTCATGCTTAGAGGAAAGAGCCCTTGCGACCATGGAACAAGCTCCATGGTTGACGAGTTAATACTTGAGGTCCCTTCAAAACTTGACCATTAGAGATGCTTCAGATTCACCTACCCCATTTGATCCTATGATGTAATCTCATGCATTAGATCGACCATATGAAGATAGAAGATTGATAATTAACCTTATTATCAACTTAGACATTAACCAATTTATAGATTTAGACCAAAAATTTATTATTGAATAAGTTATCCCTTAGGAAGAGGTAAGTGAAGATACCTCTAGACCTCGAGGTGCTAGCCTAACTAGATAAAACATGAGTGAAAGTACCCTATTTCATCCAATATTAGCTTCATAGCCTAGGTAATAACCCATAGGAAGTGGCCCTAAACCACTAGTCAATAGTACAGTGGCACCATATTTTATAGTGCCAAAAGTAACCATGGAACCAGTGCTCGGCCTAGTGGTTGGTGGTCTTGGAAGACCAATGCTAGGATAAGCACTAAGAGGACAAGCACCATAGGTATTGACTACTCTCCTACCCTAGACTTATTATGAGATGTCCATGCACCAACCTGAGTATCAAGGCATGGATAATGTCATATAGAATGTACTCAAGTGTGAATTACAATGATGTGCTTAGGGAATAAACCTATTCAAGTACAAGGCAACCTAGTTTTTGATAACCTTGTTTGATTGTGCCCATACTTTGTATAGGAAGTTTGATCCTAAACAGGCTCTAGTTTATTATAACACCCTAAAGGAAGCCTTACTGAAAGATTTTGATATACTTATGTTTGAATAGTAGAGCATTTTCACACTCAAGGACATCAACCAGGGATTATTAGAGAGTATACACTTATACGATGCTAGATTTAAGACTCTTTTTTCTAAGATCCCTTATGATATTCACCCCTCCCGACATGCATAATGGTTTTTTGGAGGATTACTAATACCTTTCAAAAGGGCATTATCCATGAAAATTTGTATAGACCCTCAAGAAGTGCTTGAATCCATGTTCAGGGTCGAGGTGATTGTGAGTGATAATATAGGTATTAGCCCATTCATGGAGGTGTAGATTATATCTATGGTATCCCAACTATAAAATTTGATCACTAGTTCATCATATGACGCTCAAAGTAGGTTATGGTTCACTGATTTTAAGACAGAGGGTCATGATAGGAATAACTACCCTCAAAAGAATATGTACACAATGCTTATCAACTATGAAGTTTGTCATAGGGTGCATGATGTTTGAAATTGTACTTTATTACAATAGCTAGTTAGGTCATCACAACCCTCTATTTCATGTTTTGTGATACCCACTCTCACACCATAATTGACTACCAAGTAATTGATGAGATGTGCCAAAACATGGAGAAAGGTTCATGATAGGAAAATACAACAATCAAAGGGTAGTTAAACCAAGGAAATGAGGGTTATGGCCAACAAAATGCTAGTTATGGGAATCAAAGAGGAACTAGAGGACAAGGTAGAGGATGTAGTGGAGGAATATTCCCACCATGATTATGTTACAAGTGCAAGTCGATCAAGCACTATTAGTGTGATTTCCCAATGAATCTAATGTGTGGGTATTTTTGAGGACCACATTTGGTCAAGAAATGCCATGACTTATACAAAAATCTAACCCAAGGTAGGACTGGAGCTGACAAGGTGAAAAAATGATCAAGCATGAGCCTAAAGAGGTGAAATGGGCTCCAAAATTGCAACCAACATGCATGGAGTCAATCAAAGTATAGGTAACTACTCAAAGTGGACTCACCACTCAACTACCACTTATATCAATACTAGAGTTGCACCTAGAATATAGGATGTTGAGCCACACTAAGTGCATTACATAACTAAAACCTAAAGTCCTACCTTATTTAGAACATGAACACCAAAAATATGTACTGTAGCAAGCCATGAGTGTGATCCAAAACCTATAAGGAGAGATCCAACTGGTGCAAGATTTAAAGGCAAAAGCTACTGCCTCTCACAAAAGGTAGGATGGCTAGGATGTAGAAGTATAAGAGATAACAAAGATATTGTGCATCCTATAAATAAAAGGGATATTACCTCTATTAAATAACATATTTCTAGAACATGCAGGATAGTAGTCAATTAAAGTCATCACACCATGCATGGAAAGGGCACAAGGGGTTAGTCATATATATAAAATGGAGTATGACCAAAAAATACTTGTGAATTCCACCATCGATGGATGGTCCATCTATGAGGTATTGATCAACACTGACATCAAGGTTAATATCCTAACCAAAAATGCATGGGAAAAGATGGGTAGGCTATCCTTGATGCCTTTTCCCCATGTACTCTTCATGGCCAACAAAACTTGAGTGCATCCTATTGAAATTTTGAAGGGTGTCATTATAGATATTATGGGCACCAAATTCCATGCTGACTTTTAATTTATTAAGATGTTTGAACATGATAACTACTTCAAAGTTCTAGGAAGGCCTTAGTGCAATACCAATAATGCAGATATTTGCTTCAAGAAGTGGTATATGATATTTGAAAATGGTAAGGAAAGGGTAGTGATTCCCATTTTAAATGACTAAGGAACCTTGAATGTGGAGATAATTGATTTAAAGGATGAAATCAACCATATATATAACATCACAACACAAGGTGCCAAGAATCTTAACCCTTCTAATCAAGGAGTGCTCTCTTGGGAGGATGGGTAGTTAGTGTCAAACACCACTAATGTCACTTGTGATTGATGGGTTGAAGAGGCTTATAAGGCTACTAGTTATAGATGCCACTTGGTGTGCACAAAGGTTCTAAAGCTTGTGAATATTGATTAGCTCTAGATTGATCACAATCTGAAATAATGGGTCCCACATAAGAAGGAGAAAAGAAAGAGGGTACTCTAGCTAAGCAAAGGCAAGCTTGTAATGCTACCAAAATTTTAAGTAAGTAACCCTATGGAAAGGTATTTCCATGACCTTGAAGCATGCATCCCTAAAGAGACATACATAATGTACACACTAGTATATACCTTGAGAAGCATTACCATGCATTGGTGGGTAGTGCAAAGGTCTAATTTGCCAACTTAGATAGAGTTAAAAGTGGCCATTTACACTAGATTTAGGAGGAGTACTGAGAACCTAGATATCTCAGTCTACTCTGGTGACTTTGATCTCATGGTGCATGTACACCTATGTGAAGAGACATAGACTGATTATGGTATGATTGCCCCAAAGAAATTATGGGTGCACACATTTTATAAGACTTTGAAGAGATGGGAATGAACATGGTTTATGGTCAGTGAGATGTTCTGAGAGATAACTAATTGGAAGGTCCTTAAAGAAAATTTTGTGCACCTTTTCTACTTTTCCTCATAAAACTTGGAGTTGGTCAAGCCACTACAAGTAATTTAGAGGGTAGTGTGCAAGGACACTGCCATCCTTGAGGAGTGCTTGAAAGACATGTTCAAGGAAAGTGGTTGGCACTCCCAACTTTCTTTAAGGAGAAAATTCTCAATAGTGACTCAAGCAAAGAAGATGATGAAACTTGAAAGGGGAACTACTAGAAAACATTAACTACTAGAAGAAAGCTAATGTGCCAAGTAGATGATAGCACTCTCAGTGAAGAATATCCCACTCATCTTTTCTTAGAGATAATGGAGGGAACTTGATAAGTCAAATACTCACACTAGGATAAGAATGAACAATACATCATACCACTAAAGACCATTAAAATGGACATAAATGTAGAAAGAGAGCCAAATATGGCTACTTTAGGTGCCTGTTGGTCTAACATAGAGATGGAACATATCATCAACATCCTAAAAGAGTTCCAATATTTGGTCCTTAGAACTTATCAAGATATGAAGGGCACAGACCCATGCCTTGGGAAAATGAGCATAAATCTAATCGATGATGTAACCACGATAAAAAAATGCCCCAAAAAGATGAAGCCCAACCTCTGTGCCAAGGTTAGAATAGAGATTAATGTAATGCTAGATATAGGGGTCATTTACCCTATGTAAAAGTCCAAATAGGTGAGCCTGATGGTGATAAACATCAATATGTATGGGTGAATTTTAATTTGAATCAATTAGAGAATGTTGAATACCACTTGCATCAATGACCCCTTCCCAAATCCAATCACTGATGAAGTCCTGAAAGGCATCACAAGTTGCAAGATCTACACCATCATTTATGGGTTCTTGGCTACCACCAAGTCTAGATTGAGGAGGAGGACAAGCCCAAAACAACATTTGCAAGTAAATGGGGTTGTTTTGAATATAACATGATGCCCCTTAAACTCAAAAACACGTTAGTCATGTTATCCATAGTAGTGATTACCATGTTCAAAGTCTTCATCCATAGGTTCCTCTAGGTTTACCTAGATGATTAGATGGTGTATGGCCTCATCAAAGACCACCATGAAAACCTATGCCTATTGTTTAAAAGCAGTAAATAAATTTAGATATCCTTAAACCTAAAAAAGTGCATCTTCATAACACCATTTGGAACCCCACTCAGGGACATCATCTGTAAAGATCTGAAATAAGAAATTTTGAAAGAATAATCCCAAAATGTTAAAAAATGACCAAAATGTATATTTTTATAATGAGCAAGAGAAGATGTGAAATTTTTTTCTAGTTTATATCTTACAGGTTGCCAATGATGAAATAAACAAAAAACATACATTTTGAAGAAAGAATCTCTAACCTTTAGTGTTTTTTATTTTTCATACACAGATACTCAAATTGTCAAACTATTTCTTCAAAATCCATTTATTAAAGACAAAACTACAGTCTTAACCTTATCCTTAAATGCCGGTTATGTATTTGATCCTGATGATGGTACATATTAGTCTGACCCCTATAGGCTTTGATATGATCACATTATTTTATGCACTTTAATAATACATCTACCTATACATATTCCTTGTATATGATACATGGTTCTATTCATAAATTATAAAGTTGTATAATCATGAGGTAGTTACTGGTTTCTATTATTCACTCACCTTAGAGGGGGGGATATTATTTAGGTCATGTCATAGAGGCATGTTCTCCACACTTAGAAATGTTTTCAAATTCATTGGGGGCATGCTTTGGAAGCATGTTCTTCATACTTATTTAGTATTTAGCATCTCTAGATTATAGTAGGGACATGTTTTGGAAACATGTTATCCACATTGCTAATTATATAAAATATTTGAATTCTCCATATTTAGTGGGGGCATGCTTTGGAATCATGTTATCCACACTTACATGGTTTTCTAAATTGGAAAAATAACACAATTATATGATTCAAATTCACAGTTGTGACATAATTCTATATATTGATAGCATTGGTATACATAGTTGTAGCATGAGACATATCTACATTGCATATGCTATGTAATTTTTGCCTAATATTAAAAAATCCAAATCAATTTCATATTCCAAAACTCTTTTGTCTATTGTTACCACATTAAAAACTTTTTTCATATTGATACCCCTGTCAGACTTTTGTGGACTTTATTGAGCTAATATACTGTAGTGGTTGGTTCACATTTTGGTATGTTTGAGGTGATTAAATCACTCAATATTTACAAGTTTTTATGTTTTAATTAATTTTATCATCCAACCTCACTATATTAATATTTACATATATTTTTCTTAATCTTAAGTTTAGAGCCTTACAATGATACATCTTATTTCAAATCAACTTGTTAATAGGCAAGGCGATTACATCGACATACAAGTGTACTCTAAAAATTTTCTCTTCTAATTTAAATATATTTCAAGTAATTTCAATTATATATTGTATTCTCTTATTATATATTCACATGCTCTTGGTTGTAGGTTAGTCACCAATAAATAACTCAAGTTGGGCACACAGAAAAATATGGTGTGTTATACACACCCAAGTACACATTCATTTTCTTTAAACTATAAATTTCATTAATAGATTAAAATTGGTGGAAATGTATATAATATTTATTAATTATATATCACCTTAGTCTTGTACACTTAAAAAACTCAAGGCTTGGTTATTCCTCTTAGTTCTAGATCTTTGTCACTTCTACAAGTTTCACATCTATTGTATCTTATGTCCCTTGGCCTGTTTATTAGTATGACCAATATTATTTTGATGAAAAAAGATTTATGTGTTCCCAAAAATGGTTAAAATTAACTTATCTTCCACCTTTAAATGTTATGAGTCTATACCTATATTTTTGCTCCCTAGACACTAACATCCAAAATAGACACTAGCATTGACACTAGTATCCTAACCTGATGCAATTATCTATTTCCCTAAAGTCATCTATTTATTAAATAAAATGTATCCTAGTAGTTGATATAAATTATTTAAAGGGATTTACTTATCCAAATGGATTAATATAAATATAATATCAACCCTCATTCATTCCCCACCTATCACAGACCAAGGCAACTATCAAATGCATTCAATCAAACACTTAATAAAGTAAACCTTCCTTATTTTTTTCTATTTCCATAACATTAATAGGGACATCACATAAATAGGTCTATATTACTAAAGGAGTATCCCAAT
>JARHVA010000729.1:2410000-2482500 GCA_037957365.1 Torreya grandis
CCCCAACCACGTCATCCATCATGTTGTACAAACTAGGGGGGATAAATTAAAAATGATAATAGGTAGTAGAGGAATAATGCATATAAAAACATATGATTTCACTATTTTTAATATGGGTGGAATGTATTCTACAACATGTGCCATGGAAATTTTGTAGAATATTGATCTTGAAGATGCTTTCCTTGAAGACATTGATTTTATGCCTATAGATAGATTTGTTGTGCATAATATTATTCATGTATCTCAATTCGAGACTCATAAAAAAATAGTTGGATGTGGTTCATCTAGTTCACCACCTAAGCAATGCAATTATGAGGAGAAATATTTTAAATTATTGACATCATTTCCATTAAATAATCTTGTTGCAGATAATGTTTTTGCTTTGTTAGTTGACATAGTATAAATGGATTTGAAAGTATTAAAATAATAGGAGATTAAGGTAAGGCTTTGGTAAAGTAAATTAATAATCATTATCATAAACATTCACAAAGATATTCTTTATATTATTTGGTTCAAAATGATCCATTAAAAATTGATGTCTTAGTCAATCAAGCTTAATGGGTTCAATTATAATGTCAGATCCCTATAATGATAATGTTTTAGAAGTTATGGTAAAGAGATTAGAAAATTTGAATTTAGAGGTGCACAAGTACTACACCAAATGAGAAAGAGACCAAAATCTTTGTCACCTTGCCAATGTAGAGAGAGATAAATATTTGGTAAGTAATAAGTTTTTAATCCATTTTTAATCATACTTTTATAATTTTTATCTGACCCACATCATTTTCCAAATTTTAGTCAAAATATAACAACCTAAATAATGAAGCACAAGTACTTAATATTCATCTAGAAAAAGCATGGAAAAGCTTAAATGCAGAAATTGCTTTGAAGAAAAAACTTGTGATAGTAAATAAAAAGAATAATATGCCTAGGAGTATAATAAAAAATATGACATCGATCCAGAAGTTCTTTTAAAGGAGAAAATAGATGCAGATCATTCTATCCTATTGGTAGGATATGCATTGCATGAAAAAAGAACAATACTATTAAATATTAATGTTGTAGTCAAGGATATTATTTGATAAGGTGTTTTACATTCTAATTCAAGGAAAGGGGAAGCTAAGGCAACGTCATCCACTTCTCAATAGCAAACTAGAACTCCTCATGTGGAATGATATTTATTCACTACTTGTATCTCTCTTTAATGCAAATGGGATATGCAAATGATTTTTTTTATATATGTTATGCTAGAAATTGAATAATTTATGTTTTAAATTAAACTTGAAAATTTAAATATAAGATTATGCTTCTATTTTATTTTGTTCATTTTATCCATGAGAAGCTTTATATTATATTATATTATAAATGTATTACTTAACATGTACATTGATAAGATCATAATTCATTAATGTATAATATTCACAACCACATGAAACAATTGCTTCACATTGAAAACATAGTGTAAAATAAATATTGTTCATCCATATAACCTATATAAATGTTTAACAAAGCTCAAAGTTTAAATAATTGAAATATAACATAACTATTTTAAAAGAATACGATAATGTAATTTATGAAGTCTTGAAATTTACATAATAGCAATGTTGTAGTGATTTATGATACAAATGATAATATAAAAAAGCAATTGCAAAATTGAATGTTGAAACATACAAATTAAAATGCAGGTAGCTAAAATAGGTTTTTAGTATCCCTTTATTCATAATTATCATTTGTATGTATTGTATCTGATGCATATATAGTCTTGATATTTGTATTAGCTATCTCATTTGTTGTATTGGTAAATCCTCTTCTTTGACTAAGCGAAATTCAAATTTGAAGTTCTCTATCATAGGGAAATGCATCCACTAGATAACACAAAACATACAATCTTAAATATGTGTCTAGATTTATATCCAATCTATTATGAAGTTTTAATTTAACAAAAGATAATTCACTAAATAATATTTCATCTTCCAAAATCCCAAAATAATTATTTGGCAATGTTTATGTAATTAGAAATATTCACTATTATATTCTTGTAGGATGTTACTAAGATACAATTTTTTCCATAGCCTTGTAATATCACCATTTTCAATTGCCTTGTTTAGACACTTATATTGATGAATCATTGTGAATCCAAAATGGGTAAACTATGTTCTCAGTAAATATTTTTGTAAAAAACATAGAATTTCAACTCCATTGATATCTATAGACTTATAAATATGTTTAATGAGACTGCCCATGTATCTATGAAATAAATTACTAATTTGTTCTTTACCATCCTCAACACTCTAAAATATGGGATTCACCACTACCATCACTTAAAGAAACTAATCCCTTTGAAAACATTCTCCAAACTCTGTAATCAAGCCATCATTTATCTTTATCAATTTTATCCATGTTTCAAGTATCATAGTTTCATAAAGAATACAAGTTACATGGACTTCTTCAATTTATAATCTTTCTATATCAACTTATTTTTGAAATGTGTGTAGTGGTATTTCCTTTCCATGATATAGTGAAGATACAAAGAGGATCATTAATATTAAATTTCAAATAAGATTTTGGATCCTTAATATCTATTAATGTTTTCCAACTAACAAAAATAGGTATATTAAAACTATATTTCCCAGAGTATAAGTTGTCAAAAGATTGACAATCTCATTTTCTCAAATGTATGAATCTACAATTTATATGGATCTCTCTTATGCATGTTTCATCAAACAATTTATTTCATCCAAGATTGGGAGAATAACACATAGTGTCAAAAGTATTTCCAAATATTTTAAATAGTAAAATAAATCATTGTTCTTGTAGAATTTCATACGATATTTAAACACAAAACCTTCAAGCAATGGATATTCTTCAAAACTTATGCATGTAGGCTCACACATGGAAATCCATCTTGTGTCAATATCTTTTAGAAGTTTTTTACCATCAACAACTCCAATTGTAAATTTTTTAAACTCTACAAATATTTTTAAACTTCTTGACATATAATCATGTAAATCACAAATAAGTTCCTCCACTTTTGAAACATTTCCAAATGTGCTTACAATTTTGTATGCAATAGTATTTATGTGAGCCATGTAATGAATTGAAATCATATATGGGGTAATGCCTATCTATAGTCAAACACACAAAACATTTTTGTTTCTCTGTATTACTATTGCACCATCATCTCTAATACATACTAACGTCATAGCTATAGCATAATCATCCATCCCAACACTATCTCTAAAATTTTAAGTAACTAATTTGAAAAGGTTTTCTAAATTACAAATTTCAATCATTTTATGTATAGCTAATGGGTGAGGTATCATTAAATTATTCTCAAAATTGTAAGCATGGATACAAACCCGTGTTGTGATGTCAATTATTATGTGTTCATCAATGGACATTGAGATAAAAATTGAATTTTTTACTTTTTCTTTCAAATCTTCTTTTTCAATTATCATAAGACATTTTTCCATGCCCCAAGCACTACCATCTAACCAATGTGATTGTGGAATTTTATGAATTTTCATTATGTTGAAACAAAATTTTATAATCTAAAAATTCAAATAAAGCTCTACCCTTTTTTAAAATATGGTAGATCATTGAGAAATGTATATTTTTGGGATGTTGATTAGACCAAATAACTTTTCATATTTGATCTGTAATTATTTATCCTTTCTCAACAAGATGTCACATATGTCTCTAATTTTTTTCATATTTTTCTATGTATCTAACATGCATGCATTCATTGGCATCTTTCCATCTTTGAGTCATTTTATTTTTTCCGTCTTGTTCAACCAACACAAACTTTGCCACAATGTTTCTCAATTGTGTCCAACTCAAGTTGAATTTTGTGGTACTTTGCTAATTTATAAGATTACTATTTTTTGGATCTACTAACCTTCAATTAAATTAAATTTTTCTACCCATTCAAACTTAAAATACCTTCTAATTATCCATATACTTGTTTGTTGAGTAGAAGTGTCTTCTATTGGATTGATCTAATCATCTGGAATGTCCAAAGTCTCCTCTTAATTGGTAGAAATTTTAGATTTATATTTTCAATAGAAGTTGTTTTATGAGATCTTGAAGTTTATTTTAATGTTTGTATCATATCATCTTGTTTTTCCTTTTCTATAACCATGCCATATTCAAGAATGTCTTCAAGTGGTAGCATGCCATCATCAATAATGTCTTCAAATGCTGAAATAATATTGTGATTAATATTTCATTTGGAACATCAATATCATTTGAGGGATTTACAACCATAAAGATTTTTATATTATCCTTTAAATGCTAAATAATGTTATTACAAATAAATTTTTAAAATTAAAAAAAAAAAAATCATTTCGTAAATGTATTTTGAGTGGGTGTAAGTTGTGTTTTCTTGGGTGTTCTTGTGGGCTTCCAAAAATAAGATAATATTCTCTTTATCATTGATAATTGTCATGATCTCTTACCATTATCACCAGATGAAATTAAAGACAACTTTTTTGTAATATAAATTATGGCTTACCATTTGGTTACTATGCAGTTAGTCATCATTTCTTTATGGCCTACTATTTAGATTCTTTGTAGATACTCAACACTGCTAAGTACTTTTGGTCATTGCTTAATCTCTATAGATTTCATCCAAATATGGGTGGTGTTTAGTTTGTATGGTCACCATCTTGACCCTATGGATGACATCCAAACCCTGTGAACACATTTCAGTCTATCTAGTCATGGTCTAGACCCTATGGACCCCATCCAATCTGTCAAGCCACTGTCTATACCCTTTGGATGGTGGATAGATCCTGTGGACACTGTCTAATATATCTAGTCATCATCTAGACCTTGTGGACAACATCTAGACCCTACTGACATCATTCAACCTATTTGGTCACCATCTAGACCTTATGGATGGGGTATAGACCTTGTAGATGTTGTATAGTCTATTTAGTCACCATCCATACCCTGTGGACAAGGACCAAACCCTGTGAGCATTGTCTAATCTACCTAATCACCATCCATCCCCAATGGACACCATCCAAAACCTATGGATGCCTTCTAATTCTATTCATAATCTAGGCTCTATGATTAATATCTAGATCTTTTCACTTCTATCTTGGTTCCCTAGTCATTTTCCAATGTTTATTATCATCACCTAGAGAATGTGGCCCCTCTCAATTCTATGTGGCTGATTCTATGGAATATATTAAATATGTGGTGTATAATATACATTCATAAAATAGTGCAGAATGTCCTTCGATGTCATGGTAATTTATAGTTAAAATTATGGAATTAATTATCAACATTAGGTAAGATGACCTCTAAATCATATTTAAAACCTAAAAATTTTGGTGACCTAGTGTTCTTCCTATGTCCAAAAATAGCCAAATACAAATTTCAGAAAAAAAAATATTCATGAATTAATGAAGATTCACCATTTAAAAACTTGGTTGAAAAGAAGTGAATCTTATCACATGTTTATAATTGGTTCTGCATGCCCATACGATCATAGGAATTCAATCCTCCCAGTCATCTAGGTGTACATTAATTATTTTTTTAAACATCTTCTACATAACTTTGTATGATTCTTCTTCCTACCTATTAGCTTAAGGATGATAAGTTGTGCTCTTATGGTGTGATTTCATGAAATCCTCAATAAAAGTCTTGATCAAATAATCTAGGAGGTTTGTTCCTATGTCATTGACTAACTTCACAAGACATTTAAACATGGTTATGATGTTTTTCATATAAACATTTGGTTGTGTCATTAGAGCTATACCTTGATGTCGCAACATATTTTATCCATTATTTAAAATAATCAATCATAACGATTATATATCTTTCTTGATTATGCTCACTATGTGGATTATTAGCCCATAAAAATTAAATCCCCCATTATTAAAATGGTTGCACCACTATCATTGGGTTTAAATGCATTTC
The DNA here is from genome assembly GCA_037957365.1 of Torreya grandis. Taxonomy (NCBI): domain Eukaryota; kingdom Viridiplantae; phylum Streptophyta; class Pinopsida; order Cupressales; family Taxaceae; genus Torreya; species Torreya grandis. The sequence goes on from JARHVA010000729.1 coordinate 2,415,929, forward strand.
ATCCCTTTGGTTTAACCTTCATACTCATTGACAAATGTTGTAGTGTTATTCAACTCTATGAAAATATTGAAACAAATTATGACACGATAAACTACTTTGAAGTATAGTACTTGTAGTATATTCTCCTATAAAGTGTACTCATGTGGTTGCCTTATGAGATTCTTCTAAAAAAAATTGTATCTCATGACTTAATGCTAATCTACATAGCCCATCATCCTTACACATATTATAAAAAATCACACTGATAATATTGAATGACATAACTCTTGTGACCAATCAATTTTAGTCATTTTCAACATAGAGTGTAGGAAACACTCCTTGTTCTAATAAATTAGCAATTTCTTCAATATTTTAGAGAATCATAGAGACTCTAAAAAAGTGAGCATCTAGTGATTCATCCTATAATTCCCTTGGTTATTTACCACTCCTTATGAAATTATTGACTCCCATGTTTTTTTTTGTCTTAGCTTGACATTGATATTAAACTAGAATTATTGATATAACATTAACCATTTTAATCTAGAAACACCACTTTTGTTATTACTACTAATATTTTATTTTAATCTATGATGGTTACTTGACATTCATCAATCTATTCAAACCTTGTATTTTTGGATAGTAATCTTTCCAATTGAATATATATAGCTTCATATCCCCTAATAAAGTTGTGATAATAACAAGTGTGTCCTAGGTATGATTGCACTTAATTAGAAAATATAAGACATGGAAATCCCATAATGACTACAATTTTGGCTTGGTCAACCAGAATGCCATTGTAGCATACTACATGTCCTAGGAAAAAAAAAAAGGATTAAAGAACAAATGATTATTTAGATTCAAAGCAATGCATAGAAATCATAACCTTTATAACAATAGTCTCAACTTGGAAATGTGGTCTTTGAATAAGGATAACAAAACCTAATCATGCAAACAAACTTCCAAAATTCATTGATGAAATCCTTAAATGCACTAAATACAAATTTATAAAAATAGTAGGGGCAATTTCTAGGCCAAAATGCAGTACCTTATATGCAAATGATCCCCATTTTTTTTTAAAAGTGTCTTTTTTGTTATTCTACTATTATTAGGACATAACGATATCCACTGGAACAATCTATGAAAGAGTATACTTCATGCACTGCAATGGACTAAAAAAATTATTTTGTGGAAGGAAATAGAAATGGGTCATTAATGTAATAATCATGTAATGACCTATAGTCACCACATCTCTCCCAACTTCGAGGGTTGAACCACCATCAGAGTTATCTAATCTAGTTTCTCTACTATATAGATGATCTTTTCTTCCATTGCATGCGATCAATTTCAGCCTTGACTTTGAGCTTCATATTGGAATATATTATGTCTGGGCACTTCTTGATAGCCTATGCACAATATTTAAGTTCTATGTGAATTTTTCCAAATGAAGGTTATATACCCTTGACTTATAAAAAATTTATGGAAAACACATCTTAGTAATATTGTAGCAATTGAATCCCTTTTTAAATTTTATGATATGTCTATTAGTCAACTATGGTCAGTATATTTAGTACCAATTTTGTTTTAATGTTATCCATTACTTGGCATACTGGTTCTTGATATATATTCTTTGTACCTTCTAGAAGAGATTCTCTAAACATCCATTCCCATTACTTTGTAATATTTAATTTTTATAGCTATTTATCCTTTGTTTACTCTATGATGTTGGATTTAGTATCTTATATTTGTCATTCAGTTTCAATGTACAAATCATCCTCACTATTACTAGACTTTGCCTTATCTACGTCATCTAGAATATTATTAAAATATTTCAAAAAAAAATTGCCTATCATCATTGTTTTTCTTTATATATTTTATTAATTCATTAGCTTGTTCCTCTTGTGATATTTTCACCTGTGCAGTTAATATATCTTCTTCTCGTCTATGGCATAAAAACATCTTTAAATTCTAGATAGCTTTATATACTATGGGATTCCAATCTTAAATTATAAATGTTTGTATAAAATCATGATAGATATGTAGCCAATTCTTAGTCTCATGTCTTCACTCTTGGTGCATATACCATGCTCTTAGAAAAGGTGTTATAGTATTCTATAACACATTCACATAATATCATGGTTTCACTCATTATGAAGACCATATATTAACACACATATGAATGTGTATTTTATGGAACTAACCTTCTTGAAATAATTACCAATGATAAAATATTGCGTGCACTACTTGGAACTGATCTCTTATAATTTCTTATGATTCTCTCAAATGTGATTTATTGGATCAATGAACTATCCACCATGTCATAACAACTTTGAGCGCATATTTCAATGCACCTACCTGAAGAACTATGTTATGATCATGGTACACTAACCTATAAATGAATTACACTAACTCTTCTATTTTAAATTACTAGGGGCATTATTGTTGGTAGTAAAATTCATTCTCATTGGTATTACCTCATGATCTCCCCATGCCTACTTCAACAAATGTGCATCTAAGTCACCACTAACTGAAGACATGGCTTCCTAGATTAAAGTACCTTCATGAGCAAGTTATATGTGGTCTATATTTGTCAAAGTCACTTGATACAATACGTCCAATTCTAATATCATAGGGGATCACCAAGATGGATACTTAAATTCCTCCATGTGGAACTGTGGAACTTGATCCATGGTTTTAATGGGTTAGTATGAGAATTGATCTATATGTTACAACTACAGGAAAATGTGTTTATTGTGTGAAATCAGTAAACCCTCTAGTTTATATAACATGAGATTTTGGTTCTATTCTTTCTTTGATTTCATAGGGACATTAGAGGTAGGGATTGGGGGTTGGGAAATAACTATAGGCTTATTCATTTGCACAAAATATATATATATATATATATATATATATATATATATATATATATATATATATATAAAGGTTGTGGGTTGGATTTGAGGAAGGAATATATCCATATAGGGCCTTGCATTGATGACCCCGATATCTCCATATCTCTAACTACATTATATGCTTGGGAAGCCAATGGTATATATCTAGTTGGTCCCTATATATATAGAGGGCCGAAAAACCCATCGCATAAATCTATATAGAGGGAAACAAAGGCGGGGAGGGCCCAACTAGTCTTGAGTCCATACCCATATATACCTATATCTATATAGATTAAAGATAAAAGATCTAACAGGTCCCCATCTATAATATACAAAGGACCTAACCATTTTCCATATAGGTAGAGACCCAATCTCTACATAAATCCACATACACCCGACCATGCACATATGCCTCTTGATTAAAGTTGAGATTTGACAAAGACTGCAACTTACCAAATAATTTTTTTGGTAAGAGTTAAACATGATTTATGGGCATCATTTTCAGCAATTATTTGTTTGATAGAATTAAATTCATTTAATATAATGTTAAACTTGAATATAAAAAAGGTACATTATAAAAATTGAAAAATACAAATAAATTTGAGAGTTTTTTTCAAAATGAGTAATTTTTTTAAGAAACCGAAAAGCTTACATATAGTAAGTTAATACCAAGTTTTTAAATTTATTATTTTGAATATATAATTAAAAATAAAAAATGTATTTTACAAAATAAAATATATGACTTTAATAAAAAATTATCTATCAAATTTTTTGTAATTAAAAAAAAATAAGAATTATATATTTACGCTTTTTTTTTATAAAATATATTTATATATTAATTTAACAGAAATATATAAATAATTGACAAAAAATTAAAGGTGGTATGAAAACATGCCATGTTATATTAGGTAAAGTTTAGGAGAAAAAATCAAAAGTATCATAATCTAAGCAAAACATATAAACAAGTCACAAAATCATTAAAAATATAACTTTTATGCAGCAAGAGCAAGCTAAGAAGATGGAGTATCCATATCATCAAGACTTCATCCTAAACTTGACAAATTATTTTTAATTATTTTTAAAAACAAACATATAATTTATATTCTAACTTTGTTTTACTTAATTTAAACAATTATTTAATTAAACAGAATGATTTAATTACAAAATATTATATTAATAAAATTAATGGTACAAAATTATTTTTAAAAAAAACATAATAATTTAAGAAGTTTTAAAATATTTTTAGATTAAAAGTCAATATTTATATAATATACCGTGTTTGTCCTTACAACAAATAAATCATTTATTAACCTTTCATTTGTAATAACCCATATCAAATAGTTTAGTTAATGTAATTATAATTAAAGATAAACAAATTTAAGATTCGAACAAATGAAAATTAAATGTACAATCACCATAATCATTTTTCGAACTAAAAGGCTGTGAGAAGCATCTTTGTTGCATGTGCATCGTACAACAATTACTATATTCGTGTAAGATATCTTCCTTTTAATTTATGGAAAGATTCTTCATTCGAAGTGACGGTTTTGTAATCATAATAACGTCTGTTTGAAGAATAGAACCACTACACCTCATGATTATGATAAAGAATCTTTAAAGAAGAGCGCGACTAACCGGGGGCGGGTTTTCTATGTTAGGGTGAATTTGAAATAAAGTCAATCAAAATTATAATCAATTTAAATGAAATAAATATTATTTTCAAATTAATCAATCAAAGTTTAAGATGAATCAATAAAATATTCGAGTTTTAATTTAAAGAATAACATAAACATATACATATACAATTGGTAATCGATTTTTTATTTTTTTTGATTTTAGGGAATTTTTTAGACTTGTGGAAAGTAATGTCCACTGAAAATTTAACTACCCATGATAAGGGAGACTCAAACATGAGACTTCATGGATAAATCCCACCTTCCTTACCATTTGGTTACACCACAAAAACTAAAATGTTGGGATAAACACTTTTGATAAAGTGCCTTTCCCTAATCGAAAAAAGCCCGTGAAATTAGCAGATGAGTGGAGGCTGGGAAGGTAATAAGAAAGCGTGCTGTCGTATAACATTGCCGTCTGTGAAACAAAGTGGAGGGGTTTCCTTCCAAAACCAACCAAACCGGGCGCCCACCGGATGATTCCTCTCAGATCTGTCGTGCACCCCACGGCCAGCGTATCCGATGACAATAGTTCCTCCACCTTAGAGCCATCGGTGTAACGCACAACAAAGCCACAGTTAGAATTACTACAGGTGGGATTGCTCAGTGTCTGACATGCCTGCAAAGCGCAGCCTATGTACTCAAACGTAGGAGATTGGGAAGGCTGGAACACTTGACACGAGCAATCAGAGCAGGTACTGCAGGAAATCCAGACGTTATCGCTGCGGTGTTTACAATCATGTAGATGCTCTACGCGGGCGTGCCAAAACCAGATTGATAATGTAGTCACCACCCTTTGGCTACGGACGGGGGCTTTTTCGTTTTTTATGAGATTGACGGAGGAGAATATTACGTGGGCATATGTGCTGGGCCTGTTGAGGATGAGTTTGTGTATATCGCAGCGGGTAATCTGAGCGAGGTTGCGAGGAGCATTCAAAATTGGCCGGACTGTGACGTGACGGGCGCGTAATTGGGTAATCGGCTTCATTTCGGAAGTTCGCAATTTGCAGTAGTGAACTTGTCAAATTTTTAACCTTTGAAATTGAGGATAAAAACCATGTCTTTTTACTCTCCATGGATTCTAAACTTTTAATTATATATATTTTATTAAAATAAATATATAGTTTAACTAGCATTTATGAATAGATATTATCTTAATTTTTTTATTTTAAATATTTCCAATGAATAGATATTATCTTAATTTTTTTTATTTTAAATATATTTTTAAATTTATTAATAATATTTATGTATAAAGTATTATTATTTTTACATTTATTTCCCTCCATCATCATTCATAAAAAAATTAAGATAATATCTATTAAAGTTAAACTATATAGGCTTGACTATATCATTGGACAATCTTAGGGTCTGTTTTAAAGTTTGATATCGTCAACTTGGTAACTAGCCAGTTTTACTTTGTCATGAACCATCCACAGAACCATGCCATGTTCCTTATGACTTATGTATTTCAAGCTCAGAAATTTAAGTATATTTGCATTCTATTTTTTATAGGGTCAATTAAAAAAAAAAAAAACCCTGACTAAAATAATATGTGCAGATTGGTATCAAGAACAACAAAACCATTTAGTCTAATGACAATCAAAAACACTTTCTATGCATTTAGATGTTGGCTTTGATCAGCCAACTTGCCCCTGCTTTTGTAAATCTTGTGGAAAATTACAACAATATTCTTGGTGAGCAGATGATGAATATATACAAGAACACCAAAGTCTGTGTATTCAAGTTGAAGGATTGATTGATGTTGAAAGCTCTATCTATCAAGAAGCATAAGCCAGGTACTATAGCTATCCCATGACACTGGTTAGATTATAGCAGATGCGTGGTCTCTTCTCCAATGTTTTATTTCTCTACAATCTAAAGATAATTATATAGCAACTGAAAGTTTGTTGTAAGAGTTCGTTAACTCCACATAGACGAATGGCAGGTTAGTAAATTTGAAATCAATTCTACCCTTTCTTCTATTTGCTATGTGATTTATGTGAGAATGCATTATGTATATGGAATCATGCATTACGTATAGGGAATGGATTCCTTTTAGTAATCTATTTTTTAAAGAGAGAATATTTTAACAATACATTGATTTGATAAAGAGTGTTTGCATAAAATTGTGTATTAATTTTTCGATTGATATTTTGGTTCATACACCATGAATCATTATTAGGGTGAGAGAACGAATTGATAATTTTGTAGACTAATCTCTTTTTTAATAAATATAACAATAACTTTCAATGATGTCATTGTGAATCACAAACATGGGAACCGCCACAAAAAGCAAAAAGTTACTTCAATATCAAAATGAAAAATATTATTGAAGTAATAAAATAGATATTTATTATAAAACATAAGTTATAATTTTTAATTATAAAATAAGAGATTAAAATTATAAATTAAAATTATAAATTATAGATTGAAAATTATAATTGAATTTTAGAATTTTAAGAGTTGAAATTATGATTATAAACTCTCAATTCGAATTTTGATTATAATTATTGATTTTATAAATTTTAATTATAAACTCAAAAAATATGAGTTGTCAATTGTAAAAATTATAAATTATCTATTATGAATATATAAATTATACACACATTTTCAAATCATAAATTGTTGAAAATTAAATTATCAATAGTAAATTATGAAAAATAGATTAAATATAATCAATTTTTTAATATAAATTATCAATTGTAATTTATAATTTATAATTTTAAATTGTAAAATTATAAATAATTAATTGTAAATAATAAGTAATTTTATCATTACTCTGATTCTTCCACCCCACTACCAACCACCATATTCCTCTTTCCATTATTGTTTGGTAGCGGTCCGTATCGCCTTTGATTTAATCTTATATCGACCTCCACCACATTGAATTGGGAAGGCAAAAAGGAGAGCACTTGTCTTGAATGTGTATAAGAGGAAAATTTAAAATCTTTTAATTGAACTTTGGAGCAATGTTTTGCATCCTTCCACATGAATGATGAGCGATTTAGTCTAATAAACTTACTATCTTCTACTGAACTGTGAAAGAGCATAAAAAGTATGAACATGGAAAACAAGAAACTTACTAACTTTGTCACTTTCATTGCAGACAAGCATCCAGCCCTGATAACTGATTTGAGAGAATATATATATATATATATATATATATATATATATATATATATATATATATATAAAGGGTAATGATACTTAATTGTATGGGGGAGTACATGACACTGGGTCAATGTATAAAAGTAACAGGGTCTCATAAAAGTCTTATTGTTCCTACTTTTAATGAGGAGTGAACTCATGAACATCGAAAGCTATGAAAATTTCATATTTTAAATTTTTTTTTTTTTTTTTTTAATGGGTTGAAAATTTCTTATTTTTTTCTTTAAAAGTGGGTCAATGTATAAAAATAACAGGGTCCCATAAAGGTCCTATTGTTCCTACTTTTAACAAATAGTGAACTCATGAACAATGAAACCCATGAAAATTTCAAATTTAAAATTTTTTTAAAAAGTGGATTGGAAGTTTCTTATCTTTTTCTTTAGAAGATATTTTAATAAATATAAATTTATGAATAAAAATTTAAACTTTAAATTTTTATTATAAATAAATTTATAATAATTTAAAAAATTCAATTTTTTATATTAAAAAATCTTTTTTTATATATATTTATATTATAAATTAGTTTTATTATTTAAAATTTTAATATATTTACTATTTAATTACAATTAAAATACAATAATTGATAAATATTTATTACTTTTTATTTTATAAATTTTTAAAATTATTTTTTAATATTTATTAAATAATTTTAAATAGAATATTAAAATAACTAAAGCTTAATACTAACACGATACTATAAAACATAGATAAATTTTAATAATATAAAATAATTATAATAATATTATTTTAAAATGTATATATAATTTTTTATGTGTGCATTTGTCTCGTAAAAAATTCATAGCTATTAATTTATAAAAAAAAATAGATTTAAAATTAATAAATAAAATGACATAAATTTGGTACAGATTTAGCTTGATATGTATTTATGCATAAGAATTGAGTTTTGTAATTCTTTTGAAATATTTTGTTTAATTATTCCTTGGTAAGGCAAGAGATTATAAGAATTATTTTTCAATTAGTCTTTGAGGTCAAATCATTAATAGAATGGTCCTTAAGGTCAAATCAAATTCATGAACCTACTTACCCATATTTGAAAGGGTATAAAGATCTAAGGGGAAGAGTTAAGGCTTGATCTATAAAAATTCATCTACATCATGTATGCGTGAATAAAATGTATTATAAAAAGGTGAGATAGAAATCAAAATGCTCTAATGGGTCGCTTTGAAATATAGTAAGTATTCCATACTAGAAAATTCCATTGATATCAGGACACTTACATTGATGCAATTATCCTAAGGATGACATAAGTGTCGAGGCCTCTAAAAATAATATTTATAGATTATGATGACTAAATTCTAATTTTTTCTTAGATGTTTTTACCTCTACATATCTCAAATCTACCTACACATTTGTAGATAAACTAAGTATGATCTCTTCGTAGTGTTTATAAAATTAAATTATTATTTTGGATGTAATTTTTTTTTTAAATTATAACTCAAATTTTGAATTCAAAATATTTATCTTAGTTTTTAATTATTTGGCCTATTATAGAATTGTTTATTCATCCTTATGTATAGGATATTATACCTAAATAACCTTCATCCAAACCTAAAAATGGTTAAACAATCAAGGTTTAAAACCTAGTTTGATTTATTTAGCACATAGAAGGGGCTTTACATTCTAAACATGGCACAAGTATGCACCTATCAATACACATATACATACACAATAATATCCCATAATAAATTTGTACCTAGTTTATGCACTCATCTCAGTATTTGTCCTCCTGCTCATCTTCCTCACTATTCCACGCACTAGGATTTTCTGACATCTGCCTCACCTACTACCTCCCTCTCCCAACACACTACACTAATTTGGTATTTCTCTTTTCTTTCCACACCCCACATCCATCTTACATCATTTATTATCTTTCCATCTTTTTATTAACTGCACATCCATTATTTCTCGAGTGGCGACTGAGCCTTCACTAGTAACCATGCCTTCCACCTCTGGGTCACTAAGCTTGACACAAATGATGCTTTCCTTAGTTTCCTACAAGGATTTATATTATAAAGGTATGAGGATAGATTTTGCATACACCTTCTTATGGAGATCTTGAACAAGCTCTTCCATTCTAACCACGCATATCAATTATCATCTTTGACACATAGTGATGATAGTCTCGTATATAGTAAACCCTTTTACATCTAAACTTTGCTACAACCAATAAAACTTATCTCATAAAAATGATGATATTTTTCCCAAAAGCCTATATATCTCCTGATAGAGGTTCCCTTCTTAAAAATTGGCTCGTAGTGATAACTACTACCACTCTACTCCTACTACCCTATTCTTCCAACTCACATTCGCGGTTTGGTAGCATTTTTCACCTCTTCCTATGAAACCATTTCCTTTGTATCACCTTCATTTTTTTGGTGCCTAGCTCTTATTTTTGAGTCCTATTTATCCACCTTTGTCACTCCCAACCTCTTACTCCCAATACATTTGGGATTAATTAAATAATAAAATTACATTGACCTTTGGTCTTCTCACACTCCATAGGCACCTCGATCACATGAGTTGCCTCATGTCCACCCGGTCATCATAGTGGCATCATCTCAACCTTTATCCTTCCTCAGTCAACCTCATCTCCTACCTAATCCCAAAAATCAATCACCTCTTTGAGATATACTGACACTCATCTATCCTCAATTTATGACTCATAATTCTCTTAAGCATGGGTCCTTAATTGGGATATGTTGAAATATCATGGATCTCTTTCTCACTCTTTTGTTATGGTTTATTCCCCCTTGGGAGGTGTCCACAACTATGACACTATTGTTTCCACTCCTTCTACATGTGTCCTTACCAAGGGCATCATCGATGTCATCAAATTATAGCCAATCGATTAAGCATACTTCACCTCATCAACCACTATTTTTTACATCTAATTCCTTTATTTCCTACATTCATCATCAAATCTCCTACTTCTCACATCTTTCTCCCCCCTTTGGGATAACTACATTAGCTTGAGGTCTCTTGAGACTGTGTAGGTAGTAATTGGTCACCCATGGTGCCTAAGGACAGCTTGACCACATTAACCAATTATTTATTTCATCCTTTAGTCACTCAATCACATTATTTTTATTTTATCCACTACTTCTTACTCTAGATTTACACATGCTTTGAGCTACATCCATCATTCAAATTATCATATCATTATTTTATTTTGTCTCAATGCTTCCAAAAATGCATCCTTACTTGGGATACATCAAAATCTCATGGATTTTATCATTTTAGCCCATCTCTCTCCTTGACATGCATCCTTTCCTATGATACATCAAAATTGTGTGGCCTAATTAATTAATTTGTTTGGTCCATGGTTTTCCCATGCATGCATCCTTGCTTGGGATACGTTAAATAGTTTTCATTGCATTCATGACTACAGCTCTCCCTTGCATGTGTCCTTACTTTGGATACATCAAAATATTACAGCCTTTTATCTTATCACTCTTTTTTATGGTTAATTTGCCCTTGACATGTGTTGACAGCCGTGACTTCATTATCTTCACTCCCTATACATGTATTTGTCAGGGGTATTATCAATTTTTAGCTCACTACTCATGTTTATTTCATCTTCTTCATCATCAATCTCACATCTAGCATTCACTTATTTATTTTTACACCGTGCCCACATTTATTCATTTCAAGTGGCTATTTGTATCATTATTCTCTACATGTCCCCTCAATGGGGCATCCCATGTCCACCAATTTATTGACACTTATCCATGATTTTCTTTCTTCTTTAAAATACCATTACTCCTAGTCGCAATGCCCTTACAAAGAGGGGAAAAATTTTGCATCTAATTCTACTAACTAAATTAACTTGTTTAATTATACTTAATATCATCTAATATCATATATATTTTATCTAGTTAACAATTAATATTTATGTCCCATATTAACATCACCTTTTTCATGCCCTTAAGACAATTAATTAATTTATCCTAACTACAATAATACCCTTCTCTCCACATGTTCATATTTCTTAATATTCTAATTTCTAATTCACTCAAATTTCTAAAAAAAATCTAGAGATTTCTAATCTCTGTAACATTCTCCATTCTAAGAACACTTCTCAAATTTAAAATTTGGGAAGAAAATTTCCCCTATATTTCCTTCCAACACCTCTAGAAATTCAAGGGGTATCCCAAGCATTTGGACAAAGAATGAATGCAATCCTATGTTGCCTCCATCCCTCTCCTCTATTGATCTAGTCTTGAGCTTGTCATACTTTGTAATTCTACATCCCATTTTAGGGTTTCAATTTATCTTATTGGGACTTCAAGAATTCTTTTGGATTTTTTGGAAAAGATATCAAAAGGGAGAAAGATGATGGTAGGATTTTTTTGATTAATTCATGTCTCTAATTCTTTCCATTTGATGATAATTTAGAGTTTGGATTTGGATAATGGTTCTTCTAATGTGCTTTTAATCCATTATGTCTAAATTTTGGGTGATACAGGTGGAAAATTTATGAAACTTGTTTCATCTTTGAAAACCATTTCCCCTATTTTTGGTTGCAAAATTTAAGAGTAGGCACTTATTGATGCCAATTTATAAGATTAAAAATATTTAGAGCCTAATATTTCTTGAAGCTTGCATGAAGGATCATGTTAACACATACACTATGCCAAAATGTTTCAAGAAATAAAAATTCACCAGGACATGAACCATTAATAACCTAAGGACAATAAATATTTAATATAACTAAAAGCATAAGAAAGACTTTGCTTGATTGTCATGATAATTGAATATCAAAAGTGAAGGTCAAAATAAATTACATAAACTGTAGAGAAAAGATAAGCCATTGTAATTTGTAGAAGAGTTACCCTGTACAAAAATCAGAATACAAGTCTAATATGCAAAACATTAACTTGGGCCAACATAGTTAGAAAGATTATCATAACTCAGAAAAGGGCCATATATATATATATATATATATATATATAGAGAGAGAGAGAGAGAGAGAGAGAGAGATTTGAAGGACATTATTTTAACTAATGACATGAGCCATCCACATGACATTTTATTAGTCCTTTTGTTTGAAGCAAAACCTTCATATTGTCCTTTCCTCTTCCCACCAAATAATGATTCCTATTAACAATTTGCATCTAGTGTCATGATTCCAGATAAAAGATCATTTACATTTACATGACAAGTTTGATGTCTATTTCTATCTATGATATCCAGTTGACTTCCAATTCCTATGTTAGAAACCTCATCATTTTCTAACTATGTATTATTGTTACAGGAAACCAAATTTTGTGTTAAGATTTATTCACATATGTCTTCAAGGATGAGATATTGAAGGTTAGGACTATCATCTACACCGACTAAGACCTTTTCTAGAAATCTCACTTTTTAAATTTCTATTTTAAGAAGGCCCACCATGGGAGACTCGACATCTCTACTTTTATGAAATGGTTGCTCAAAACCAAACTCCTAATATTAGTAATTTTTCTAAGAGATTATATGTAGGACCCTCGTTTAATACAGGGGAGGGTCTAAGTCCTATTAGATCTAGCTCTTCCAAATGACTTATTGCAATGATGATCATGATAACTCTTCCAACCACTAAAATTGACTTAATTTTATTTTTTAAATTTTAAAATATTTCATCTCTAAATTATAATGTAAATATAATATTATAATAATAATAACTTAGGATTGGTCTATAATATTTTTTATTCAAATTCATTAATATATCTATTAATTATAGAAAAATATAATACATAGATGGTTACAATAAAGTGGTTAGTTTGTATATATGGCCCGATTTACATAACGATAATTAAACATAGATAAAATTAACAAAATCATCAATTAAAAATGCAAATATATAAACAAAATAAAAATGTGAAAGTTAAGCACAAGTTACAACACATGGTGAAACTATAGGCATATTATCCTTGAGGGGGTTGATCAACCAAAGAAAATGTTTTATTCAAAAGAGATTAAGAAGCCACCCACCCATCTTCAATGGTCTTAGAATGAGAAAAAAGACTATAATTCCTCAACAAAGTGGTGGTGGCATATAATACCTAATTTTATCACCACCCTACAAAGTCAAAGTCCACTGAGACAAGACAACAAAAGTATTTCTATTTGGTAGTGAAATCTATCCCTGTAATAATGAGGAGGGGAGAGTATGTTTCAACACCAAGTTTCAAAAATATTATGATCATATATAGTCTCTGTTTAATCTCAACATGCTAAGAGCTTTGGGTTTTGGTAACTTTTATCTTTAAGTGGTTTAGATTCTATTTTTTGAAGCTTCAACTTGTCTCAGCACCAGTGGTCACAAGTTTGATATCTTTGATATTTTTTAGTCCATTAGACAAGGTTTCCCTCTTTCCCATGCTTTTTATGTATTAGTTAATGAAGTGTTGGGTTGCCTAATTTATTAGGGGAATTACTTTTCCTAATTACTCTAATGGGTTTATAGATGGCTATTTCCTTGTTCTTGTAAATGAAGAATCCTTATTCCAAGAAGTGATTCACTTCATTGAAAAACTTTTTAAAATGATTTGAGTCTATCCTGTAATAGACTAAAACCCAATATTATAGTCAAATCATGATGTCCTCTCCCAAGTGGATCCAAAATTATCAAAGGACATGGATTCAAAAAGGGAATACTTTCACATTTTTTAGTAATCCATTTTCCTTTGAAACCTCACCCTCTATGCTCCAGGAGTATTTACTTGAAAGATCATAATATATCAAATATCATCTTACAAATCCTCTTTTTATCATAGGTATGTTTCAAGTCTTTACTAAAATTATTGCATCCACTCATGTCTACTGATGGTCTTGTTGGGATCCTTCAAATCCTTGTATGAAGAAAAGGAAGTTAGAGAGTTTCTCTAGTCTGATGCTAAGAAAACTCAATAATTACACAAAGTAACTTGGGATATTTGTTTCCTTCCTTGTGATAAAGGAAGAATGGGAAAAAATGTCAAGACATTCCATAACATACTTAATAGAGTCCTTATCTTCCTAAAGACTGAGGAAAAATTCATCAACAAAGTACCCAATGATTAGTAGGTAGTCTGAGTTAGGGAGAGAAATACCCTTCACCAAACCCTTGGAAGCATGGTTATCTAAAATATAATTAAATCCCTCAATAGCCATAACATAAAGAGAAGGCACAAGGGGACAACCTTGTAATATAGATCTATGAAGCTCAAATTGTTGGCATTAAGAGCCATTTATAGTAATACAAGACCCAACAACCTTTTTGAAATAACATATTAACAATGTGAACAAACCTAGGATCGAATCAGAGAGCCTAAATCATAGCTATAATAAAGCGCCATTTAATCATATCATAATCTTTCTAAAAATTAATCTTGATGAATAACACCTTATAATTAGATATCTTGGCCCATTATTTACTTTCAATGATATAAATAATATTATCCAAAATGTATCTATGTTTAATAAGCCCTTTTTATTAACTTATCACAATTAAGGTGAGAAAATGCTTGATTAGAAGTGCTAAATATTTGGCTATAAGTTTTTAAGGTACATTAAGCAAGGTGATGGGCCTCTAGTTGGTAATTACATTAGGGTCATCAGCCTTAGCC
Organism: Torreya grandis; assembly: GCA_037957365.1. Lineage (NCBI taxonomy): Eukaryota > Viridiplantae > Streptophyta > Pinopsida > Cupressales > Taxaceae > Torreya > Torreya grandis. Next base: position 2,431,247 of record JARHVA010000729.1, read on the forward strand.
ATGAATTTGATGTTACGTTGATTAATGAGATGGATGAAAGAACTAGACAAAACAACGTCACATTAGACTTTATGAAGATCAGGTCCAACAATAATCCAAAGGGTTTGATAGAATTTATAGGGAAACCCATCAATTCATGGGGCCTTATTAAAGGCTATCTCGATGACAACTTCCTTAAGGTCACTAAGGTTGAGCAGCCTATCAGAAGTAATTATCTATGATTCAAAGAGATTACATGGGACTACTTTAAGGTAATGAGAGAGAAATCAAATTCATGATCAGGGGAGAAGAGTTGAACAAAAAGACTCAATGATAGTGATGCATAAAATATTGTAATTTATATAGTAATTTGGTAAACTTATCTAAAGCACATCAAATGGATTTAATTGTGTTTGCAACTTTTCTTTATCGAAGGAGAGTGAAAAAACCTATGGAAACTTTGTCTCAAAATTTCAACCAATGTATACGTGCTCTAAGTTGTGCTCCTATGGCCTTGTAAACCTCAATCAACTAGAGTTTACATATCCACATGGTATCCTTAGTATGTAAATGAGAGATTAAAGGTGTGGCTTCTAACTCCTATGAAACACTAAAGTATTAATGATTTTTAGCATGCCAAATACATTTCCTAAATAGAGTTTCTTGTTTTCCACAAATCTAGAGAAAATAGGTGGTGTGGGATATTACATCATCCTGTCACTCAATTTAGCCAATATCCACTATAGGTGTAGGAACTAGGTTATAAATTTTAATGATATGACAAATAATTTTCTCATGTCTAAGATGCATAGTATTGAGGTAAAACTAGTAACTATTAGTATAACTTGAAGGGTTGTCCACTCAATGCATAATTAAATAGGGTGTGGTCAGAAAATAAAGTATCTGGTATCATAAAAATAGGCCAATCATGAACATGAGTGAATAATAAAAGGTCGTGTTCTGCTAGCAAAGCATGGTTAAGATTCTTAAGAACTCAATCTTATTTTTGATGAAAATTAGATCATGTGAACCAGGAAGAATTTCATTCTCTCCTCTTTCAATGGTTGGGATCAAAAACCCCAAACTTATTTCACATTTAAGATGATGCCTCATGTTCCCCTACATACCATCTCATGGAGAGACATCCTTCTTTGTCTTCAATGGAATCAATCACCTTGAAGTCACCAAAAAGAATCCAATTCACATTTGTAATAAAGTTTTCCAACCATCTCTAGAGCAAGATTCATTCCATAATATCATTAGAGGCATACAAGTTGATAAGGCCAATGATGCAATTATCAAATTCAAAAAGAGTCTAGACAACCTAATGGGTGGGGTTAGAACCCTAGGAAATAATTATTTGTGATAATTGGAGTGCGAAAAGGGTGAAAATCCCTCAAAATATAAGCTCATGATAGGTGGGGTGACAAAGGGACCTAATCCATATGTGGCAAAAACACTATTGATATAAATAGACAAAACACCACTTTTTTAGCTATGTATATTGTGACCATAATTGAAGGAAATAAGGCTTAGAAATATTTCCTAAGATACTAAATTTATGCATGTGCTCTAAGTTATGAAAATAATTATTGGGAAAACATTAGAACTCACATTATCTTGATTACTTTTGTTCCTATCAAAATACAAGGGTCTTCTTTGGCTAAGAGAATTTTGGAAGTTAATGAAGCATTTTCTAAAGTAAGTTGATGATAGTTTTTAAATTGCTCTCTCTTTTAATGACTACAATATTTTAACTTCCCTCTAACTAAAATGTTAAGCACAAAATATCTTACACTCTTCAAAAAAATAATTTTCACTCATCAGGGTTTGGGTTCATCTCATGATTGGATACCACGGCTTTCTTTGAAAACTATACATAAGATACTAAATACAAACTTGATTTCATTTTTATGTATTCATGAATCAATGTTAGATGTCATACTTTGTAACATAAATATGCAATCCCTGATTTCATGTTGGAAGGATTGGAGATGGAATTACAATATTACCTTCTAAAAATACTCTGCAAAAATCCTCTATTAGATCATGATTTAGTTTTATTTAGATTTGGGTAAACTCAATAAATGATAAAACTTGAATTCCTTACCTAAAACATGGCTTAACCACTCAAATGGATTTGGAATTCCAAGATTGACCCCAACATACTCATTTCTTATGGTGTTTGAATTATCAAGGTCTCCTCTTTGGAAATGTCTCAAGTATATTGGGATTCCTAATCCCAAGATCCCATCTTGCTCCAACATGAAACATTCAAGAATTAATTTTTGGACATGTTTGGGAGCCTATATTTCTTGGTGATGGATTCATAGCCTATTTGATTCTTATCACCTAGAGCCTCTTGATTTGTGAATGAAACATTTTGGGGAAAGTGCTTAGTGGCATCTATAAATTTCCTTTATGTGTATTTTTTTAGATTTATTATTTTGTTTCAGATATAAAGGTATGAAATTAAGCTAATTTTTACAATGAAAATATTTCTATGGTGTTCTCTATTAATGATAAAGAGTTTGTTAACTCTTAGATTTTTTTACAAATCTAAAACATAGGAAAATAAGGTGGGTCTTTAACTTCAACATTTATAAGAGCTTTTAAAACACTAGGATAGTGCTACCTACACCATGAGTCATCATCCTTCTAACCAAACCTTGCATGGTACTCCTCCACCTTATATATTCTACTTTAGAAAATAATAGTAATATAATAAACAAAATTAATTTTAGTTATTGTACAATCCTCCAGTTAAAAACCAAAATTTCAATGTTGGCTATCACATCTATTTGTTTTATTTTAAAAGTAGATTTGAATCTTTGAATCAAAATCTTATCTTGTTTTCAATTAAAAAGATTAAAATATTAACAAAATATATTTGTTAAAACCATTTTATAAACTTTTTTGGGATATAATATATATTTAATATAATGTTTTTTTAATCTAAACTTGTGTCAATCATTATTATTATTGTTGTTGTTGTTGTGACAATATATATAAATTTTAATTTAAGTTAGAATAGGCTAGCATATGTTTTCTACAACTTGAAGTGTGATATCTAAAAACTATAATTATCTTTTTTATAAATATAAAAGTCAATTTATCTCATTATTTGTGGAGTGTAATTAATGGGACAAATTTAAGGTATTATCTATATAATAATTATTTTATTCTAATAAATTTAAATTTTCTTATTATAACACATGTTTCATGACATACTTTTTGCATTATTCCTAATTTAAATATTTGTTAATTTTATAAATATTAAATTCTAAAAAATTATTTAAATATTTTACAATATTATACAAAACATTTTAAATTGTATTATATTTTAAATTAAACATATGTCTATTCCTTATAAAATTAATAAATATTATATATTTATTACTCCTCAAGAAAAATAAATATTACTTTCTAATTAATAAAATATAATGTAACCAATAAATGTACATATAAGTATTACTTTATTTTTACTAATTAATAAAGTATAATCTAATTCATAAATATAAATATAAATACTAATATAATTTAATTTTGAGTTATAATGTCAAAAAATCTTAATTATTAATTTAAAATATGTATATTTAATTATTAATTAATATTTCAAATGTGATCTGACTTATCTAGCGATGATAGTCTAGTGGTGAGTGAGCTGAGTGTTAGAAGTGGGAGGTCTCAGGGTCAATTTTATAGAATTATCACTCTCTAGCATTGTTCCCACACTAAGCTACAATGAATTATTCATGAAAAGTATCCACAATGCAATGGGTTATCAGCTTGTTGTTTAATGTGATGGGGATCGACATGTGGCTTGAAACATGTTTTTAATGTGATGAGACAAGTTCAAAGTCCATGGGTATGGATAATATTCACCATGGGTTTTGGAATTCTAGTTATAAAAATTTATATACCCAACATTTTTTTCAAAATTTGGATGTGATGGTGAAGGAGAAGGAGATAGTGGTGAGGGAACAAGTGATATTGGTAGGTTGTGGGTAGGAAAGCAAAGGATAAGTTAAAGGCATTGAAGGAGGTCTAGATTTATGGAATCCCAACTCAAAAAGTATGGGAGGAAATGCCATTGGTCAGGAAAAAGTGAGCTTCATTGAGCAGGTTTAAATTCACCTTGTTGCCCATTTGAGGAAGAGAGCTTAGGTTTGGAGCCTTTAGAGGTGGTTAGGGATTCTTTAAGTGCTAATGTTTAACCAAAGTAGAGGATATATGATGCTGGGAAGGACACAACTAGGGAATCCATGGGGTTATTAGTCTATGCTAGGTGCAATAATTTTTTTAATATTTTTCATTCCTATGGTGAATCTGTAAAGATTTTATTATTAAGAGTAATCATGAATTTAATCCATGCTTGACCTTGAGAACTTAGATTCCTATTATATATCCTTCTATGGAGGAAGTGGAGGTAGAGTCTAGGTCTAAAGAGAGAGAAGAATCAACATCATAGAAGGATATTCTAGAAGTGACCTATTTTGAAGATGTCCCATTAATTTTTATTGATAATCCTCTTGTTTCAGAGATTTAAAATGAGGAACTTTTTGTCCCATTAATCAACTATTATATGGGGAGGTGAACATCTAGGGATTAGCTTTCAAATTGGGAAAAATCCACCTGGCCTTATATAGATTCTCCCTCCTTAACAATGTTTTCTAATCATTTTTTTATGCTCTTGTTTCAATTAGTTGGTGATAAGGACTTTATTTGGGAAATGGGCCTTGGTTTATCGACAAACAAGTGGTGTTTCTTTATCCCTAGGCCCCCTTTTTTGATCTAGTTTATGCTATTATTTCATAAGCTTCAGTTTGGGTAAGTTTTTATAATCTTCCCCAGTGTTTTTGAGATCCTAGGCTTTTTAATTAGCTAGTAGAGGAGATAGGTGTTTTTGTTAAAATAGATGAAGCCTTGGAGGTCTAGCAAAGTTTTATCAGGGTATGTGTCCTGTTAGATTTATCTAAACTATTACATCATTAAATCTAGATATTGTACTCCCATGGAGTGTGGACATAATTCATTAACTTTAAAGGTTTGCCCTTTAGATTTTTTAATTGCAATTAGTTTAATTATAAAATTTCATCATTTACAAAGAAGCATTTTGAAGGCACTCATGTAGCCATTTTGAAGATGTGGGTCAGAAAGATTCGCTACCCTAATCAAGATTTGGTTCAAAGTTTGTATTTTCCTATGAAATCCACTTTTTTTGAGGTCTCTCCATCTTTAGATGTGTCTTAGGAAGTTCAAGGCAACCCTCATAAGGTTGAAAAAGCTGAAGCAACTCAAGATTTAGAAGGTATGGGGGCATGACATCAATCTTCCCCCTTTCATGCCTCCCATTCGCTTAAAAACCATCTCATGGGGAGATGTATTTCTTTGTCTTCAATAGAATTAATCATGTTTAAGTCACCAAAGATAATCCAGTGCACATCTAGAAGGGAGTCTGCCAACCATCTCTAGAGTAAGGTGTGTTCTATAGTATCATTAGACATATAAAAGTTTACAAGGTCAACAATGAAATTACCAAAGTCAAAAGAGTCCAAACCACCTAATGGGTGGGGTCAGAACCCCAATAAATAATATTTTGAGACAATTCAATTGCCAAAATGGTGACAAACCCTCCATAGACAGGATCATGATAGGCATCCTAACACAGGGCCTTAAGCCAGATAGTGTGAGAAGTAGATTGAAGAAGGGATATAGAAATTTTGAATTCTTGCATACATAATATTTTCATTTTGTTAAAAATGATGAAAAATGTTCTTGACGGTATACTTACATGTCAGATCAATAAGCCCTCTAATATTCCAAGAATAAACTATCATTAAGACTCAACAAGGTTCATATCATTTCCCTCTATAAGACTTGAGAGGGCTAAAAACTAATTAAAAGCTGATCTAAGAAGGGCATAGTCTCAAAATTTGAAAGGTTAAGTATTTTTTGCACATAATCCTCATTTATAGAGGGTGATGGACTATGAGAGCAATATAGAATAGATTTATGGTTGAGGGTCACAAAATTGAGATCTTAATATGAGTGATTCACCCTTTAAGGGTGATGTAAAGATGGGACTGTAGGATTTGGAGATGAAGAGGGAAAATAATGAGCAACCACTTGAGGAGAATAAGAGATAAGAGGCAATGGTTGGACTTGCATGGTTATATGGACTTTACTAGTAGATATTGATGGTCATGGCCCTTGTGGGTTGGTAAATAACTAATTAGGGTTTGGAACTTCTACAAGCAACATTATTATTCATATTATATAATGTTTTCAACCCATTAGAATTATGGGGTTTTGAATCAAACACACTTTATTGTTGAGGAATATGAGCTGGGACCATTACAGGGCATTATCTAATCATATGGTTTAAAGACTGGCATCAAAAACAAGTGTTTGGGAGGTTGATATAAATCACATATTGTGTAAAATGATTATTACCTACTTGAAATTACATGTAATCTTTAAGTTCTTTGGCAAGGTCTATTTCCACATAGACCCTTCTCTGAGGATGTATTTTATAGAAATTTTATTTTTCATGGAAGATAAAGCAGCCTAGATACTTGATAAGTTGGTCGACCAAATTCCATAAAAGGAAGATGTAATCTTTAAAATTCTACCCAAACTAAGATGTTAAGTTTAAATTGTTCCAAGACTTGAAAGTCTTGGGTCTAATAAGAGAAAACAACCAAAGTATTGTGAATAAATTAGAGGCCATGGTTAACAATAGGTTTGAAATGTTTGGGGTTTGTGAGATGAAACAACTAGAAACCCTTAGTGAGGTTTTTAACCCATTTTAGTTTCACCCCATGGCCTTGTCAATGGTTGTGAAACCACTAATTTAACATGCTCTGCATAGGAACTTCACCCATAAAATAAGCAACCAAAGTAAATTATTTAAAATAAATACAAGTTTATGAAACTCTAGTAAATTTATAACCATATCTAGTATAGGAGTGTTAGGGTCAAAGTCAATACCTCGTATTAGACCTCTGGGATAAACTTCTGAGTTTATTTTAGAACTGTTATTTATTAGGCTTCCACTAGATATACTTGTACTAAATGATGCCAAAATGGTGGTGAGGCCCATTTAATCAAATTAAGGCAACACTATCCAAAGTGAAGAAGGATAACCTGACTCAACATAATAAATGCAGCATGAAAATAGAATCAATCCTATATAAATAAAAAAATAGATCAACTAGGTGATAGATGGAAAGAAAACCCTAAAAACTTGTAGACACATGTATAAAGAATAAAATGATAAAAATCAATCAATGATGTCAATATTTTACTTGAATTTTTTGACATTACACTAGATAGAAACATAATGGTAATAAAATAATAAATATAACAAACATGGGTGATAAATACTCATAATGTAGCCAAGGGCCACAATGTTGAGAAAAATTGAGACTGTGTCTAGGTTGCATCCACATCTTTATCCATTATCAAACAAGTAGCTTTTGGCATAGAATCTATAGATGATATTCTTATTTTCAGTAATTCTTTAGATGAGCATGCTACTCATCTCTCCACATTCTTTCAACTAGCACAAGATGCAGGTATTGTCCTCTCAGAGACAAAAATTCAGTTATGCACAAATGAATGCAATTTCCTTGGCATGGTGATCTGAGATTCAAAACTGCAAGTCCAGCCACATATAAAGGAAAAAGTCATCAGCTTTCCTGAATGTTTGGATAAGCCCAAGCTTCAAGCCTTTTTAGGTTTGTTAAATTATCTTAACAGTTTCTATCCCAATTCTGGTGAAGACAGGTATATCTTACAGCAACTTCTCCAGAAGAAGAAAGCTTTTCGATGGGAAGAACAACATACAGTAGCAGTTCAAAAAATTAAAGCAACTGTAGTAGCACTACCTGAACTGCATGTTCCTAAATCCAAACAGATGAAAGTCTACACTGATGCCTCTGACCTAGCATGGGGAGGAGTACTTATTTGTATAGTAGATAGTAAAGAGTTTGTGTGTGAATTTGCTAGTGGTGTTTTCAGCTCCGATGTTTTAAAATGGATCTCCTCTGATAAAGAGATCTATGCTATGAAGAAATGTTTAGAGAAGTTTATGCTCAAACTTCTGCATCTGCCACATTTCATTGTTGTAAACGATTGTACTAGATTTCTGACCTTTCGAGAAAAGGATCATGGTCGGAAAGATGGTCGCGGGAAATATGTTCGATGGCAAGAATTTTTCAATCAGTTTAATTTTTCAGTGGAGCATATTATAGGAACTAATAATGTTATTGCAGATTGGCTTAGTCAGAACCCTCCAACCACATTAATGCATCAGCCTGCACCTGGTTTCAACCTTACCAGGATATTAAACCAAGCATTCGATTCTCTGAATGTTCTGGTTCAAGAACAAATTCTGAGAGAAGGCATGCATCCCTGATTTACGAGGATTTCTTAGGCAGCAGCTCAGACCTGCAAATGTCTGCAGCAGTGACGATTCAAGCAAACCACAGATAGAATTCTGGAGTCATCACAATCGAAAGACTCAATAGTGAATTTATCTACAATCAATTCATTGAGCTATTGAAATGAACACTTTGGACGTGGCGTATTCGGATCAGATCGGCATTCAATGAACATCTGTATCGATGGATAGCCAGACATGGCCCGCACCGCATTCATGAAGAACAAAATCATGATCAAGATACGGTGGTGCATACAATAATTTGCCGACAACTTGAGTGGGAATCTCATTTCCACTATACTCCGCGACACATGCCATGTGATAATGGAAATTGCCGACATTGGTACCTATAAAGCACATTTCAGATAAGGTGCCTGTTTAATCCGATAACTCAAGATGACTTAGAAGACGAAGCGGAAGACATGTTGGGCCCACAACCCATGATTCCTTCCTCACCATCATCATCATGTGGATCCAACAGCATCTCACTATAGATTTGCTTTCCAGCTGTAAAGCATGATGGGATTCACACCGCCTTGCCAGCGAGCAGGCAGGACCGCCCAAATATTGCTATAAATAACCCTCTCCGCCTTAGTAGGATCAACAAAAAAATTTCTTTGTGAAAATCTAGTAGCCTTGTAAAAGAGTATGCTCTTCACTTGCCCTTTTTGAAGGATCCTGTGAATCAGAAATTGAAACAAGGATATTGTAATAAGTTTGTAATATTTTGAGTAAAATAGTGAAGCCGTAGCCATTTGGCCCCTGCCTACTATCACAGGTTTCTGCTAAATCAAGCTGTAAAAGTGTGCGACAAAGGAGGCGTCTATTAACGTAAAAAGAATGGTATCAGAGCCACATAACTCAGTAATCAAATTCAAAGTTCACTGTAAGTTGTGAATTTATTTTCCTATTTCGTGGATCAATCTTTTGTGTTCTTTGCTTTGACAATTTCTTTGGGAAAGCTATTGCATCAAGTCTCAGGCCGTTTAATCAATTTGTCATAGGCCGCTTTATCTCTGCATCCCTATATTCCCTTACCAAAAATTTCTTGCTTATCAGATCCCAAATCTCCCCACAATGGAATTCAGAAAAGCACCATCCACATCTACTGTCGAACTTGTGAATGAATCTGAATTTGAAGGCATGTATGAACTTCCTCCATTTGTCCCAGATCAATTGTCGGATTGCCCCGATATTGATATAACTGAAGAAAATCTTGAGCAAGAAACAAGCCAGTTCAAACCTCCGGCTATTAAGGCTTCTAGTGTGTATAAAAAGTCTGAATTAGTTAAGTCTAAGTTCTTGTATACTTCTACTTATCTATCGTTTGTCAAACCCAGAATTAAGTCTGTTGAGTTAACCCTCTGCTATAAACCGAAGAAAACTTACCAAACAAATTTACTCTCCCTGTTACCTGAGAAAGAAATCCATTATATCAGGTCACATGAAGATGTAAAGTTTGTCCATTTCGGGTTAATTAGAATACAAATTAGACCTTTAATTCTTAGTAATAGTAAGCCAGTATTGTATTTAGCTTTGTGTGATCATCGCCAAGTCAGTTTCAAACATTCCTGTCAATTATCTAGCCTTGGTCCACTTAATGATGATACTATTTGTTTTGAGTTTTGTCCTAACCTCTCTGTTGCAGTCCGTGACAGAGGTTGTAAAGAAGTCAAGCATGGATCATTAGATTGTTGGGTATTGTTTACATCCTTGTTTGGTCTTGATATGTTTGGAGAATTTCAATATGCATCCATAAATATCTCCGTTGTTTATAGTATGACCAACACTAATCACCCCAAGATTTTAGATAATCTGCCTTATGCAAGAAGATTGAGTGGTACAGTCCAGTTGTAAAGAGGACATATTGAGACAGTCAAAGTTCCACCAGAATGGAGACTAGATTGGCTTAAACATGTCTCTCCCAAAATGAAAATTCAAGCCACTATCCACCACAGTGATGGCAGATCTGTTAATATCCTTCCTATATCCTTATCCATGCATTCTTCCCATGTTTCTCCTACCAGACCATCTACGTTCTCATCTTGTAGATCTGTAAAAACTGGTCATATTCTTATAGAAGATGAAGAGGTAAATCCTGGCAATGATTTACCAGCAACACTAATGAGTCTTCCCAGAGAAGACAGCCTTGAGTTCTACACAGAAGATACAGTTACTCTATACAGAGGTGGAAGATGGCCGCCGCCAAAAGGTGTCCACCGACAACCAGCAGGAACTATGCAGTATTTCTCAGCTGCATATGATAACCCCTCCAATGAGTTTCGACAGAGAAATTATGTATCTAGATTTAATTCTCATTTCTCTGAAAATTTTGATGATCTGTGTAGAGATGTATTATCCATTAAAGATAATGTAAATAATATACAGAAAAAGATAGATGCTATAGATTCAAAGATTGATAGGTTAGATGATAGTCTCAATTGGCTATCCAAAGTAGACCAAAAGGCCGAATCCTCGTCTAAACCTCTTTGTTCAGTATCTTTTGGTCCTGCTTTCAAAACCATTAAGAAATCACCAAGCCATTCCCCCATGCAACGCACCCATATCCATTTACAGCCTTGGTACCTGAATGTTGATGACCTGTTAAACCCTTTAGATGAAATCACCGCCTGGTGCAATACCATGCGAGTTCTTGTTATAGAGGCCCATCTTGACCAAGTAGGCAGCACTTGCTTTGCAGTAAAATTTTTATGGGGAATTGCTAGTCTTTGGTGGCAAGCTATCCCTGAAGCTCAGCAATTTGAGTGTGTACATAATCAGCCAGATTCTTTGAATGCATTGTATAGATTATTGATTGATGAGTTTGCACCACCTGTCGGCAATAGAGAAATAGAATCCAAAAAATGGTTGTTAAAAATGGAGCTTTGTGATCTTAAGCAATTTGATGCTTTTGCTAAACAGTTTAGAAAGCTTGCATATGATAGTCGCAGTTCTAGATCTACAGAAGTTAAGCTAAAATTCCTGCATGCTTTACCCTATAATTTGATAGACATAGTCCTCTCTTATATTTATCTGAAAGGCCTTGCGATCGAAGATCTATCCCTCTCAGATGTTATTGACTTTGCCCAGCAAAACATTATGACTTTAGTCTCTGAGACTAAGTCCATGCAGAAGCTAAGCAAGCACCAAGTAGCACAAATCGCTCCAGTTTTCCCTAAAATAGCCCGATTTGGCTGTCAACCATATGTGCAACCTCGCTGACATCAAAAGCAGTGTCGCCGGCATATTTCTTATAAGCGCCGCTCTTTTCCTAGGAAACACTCCTATGCACCTCCTCATCGTTTCCTCAAGAAATGACGAACAACACGTCCTCCTTCCAAGCAGCCCATTTGCTACATTTGTCGCAAACCTGGCCATATTGTTCCTAACTGCTCCTGTAAAAACTCTATTGTTAAAGCTATTTTTTCCTCCAATGCAGCAGCGTGGTGGGATATAGTAGATGCCGATGAAGATCTTTATCTTCAAGAAGATATATATGAACCAACTCTCCAAGATCTCCCAGATGAAGCATCTGATTAGAATCTCTTGCAGATGAGCTTGAGAACCCAATGACAAACATGCAACGTGGAGCCCGACATTACAGACCAAGAGAACATGACTGGTCTATTTTGTCCAATGAAGCACATGGACCCTGGTCACGTAATCACCATGATGTTTTAGAGAGACCAGAGAAGCCCAAAGAAAGAGGATATTCCAGAGGAGAATCATCCAGAGGGAGACAGCCCTCTCAACCACGGCAACCACCGACGATGCACAGACCTCAGCATCCTCCTGTGCATTATCCAAGTTCAGTCAATCCAAGCGACTCTTGGATTAAGAATAAGTTCACCAACAGAGAGCCGCCTAAAGAGATCAGAGAACCCATTTGGGAACAAATCATGCCAGCAGAAGAACCTGTTTTAGCAGCAGACCCCCGATGGGATGATGGCTATGAGGAGGATGAAGTCAGCAATATCTTTTACTCCGACCAAGATTACTATCCAGGTGAATGCAGTAATCAACTAGAAGAAGAAGCAGAACTAGAAGAAGAAGTCTACTCAGAACCAGTCATAGTCCAAGATCCAGGAAGACAAAAGTTGGTATGTACCAGCATTCCTTCTCTTGAACTACCACAGCCTGCCTATCTCAACCATTTAATTAATGGTAGATTTGCTCAATTTTTCACTTTAGAAATAAATGGCAGACTTATAGATGCACAAGTAGACACGGGAGCTTCTTTATCCTTTGCTAAACCTCAGCTCATCAGTGATTGGAAGACACTGGATGACAACCTTGCTTACAAGAGCATTGATATCTAGGGGAATAGTTTCATATGTAATAAGTACAAACATCAGCAACCCCTGCGAATCCAAAATAAAATCTTCCATTGTGATTTCTTTGCTTTAGAGAAGATGCCTATAGACATCCTCCTTGGAGGATCTTTTATAGATAGATATACACCCTATGGTGCGACTGCAAAAAGCATCATGTTCACCATAGAGAATGAAAGGCATAGAATACCTAGGCTTATCTATGCCACAGAACAGTTTCCTAGTGCCATGACTCAGAGCCCTAACATAATCCCTGTCGAGATACTAGAAATTGGAGAAAAGATCAAGTCCTCTATCTGCTCCGAGAATCCTCAGCAGTTTTGGTCTAAAGCTATGCCTGAAATGGAGATCAAGATACTTGAAGGCAAGCACATGAAGATTGGAAAAAGGATTCCAATATCGGCACAAGATTATGATGATAAGGAAATATAGATCAAAGATCTGGAGAAAAATGGCTTCATAGAAAAATCTACCTCTCCATTCTGTTGTTTTGCCTTTATGGTTAACAAACATTCAGAACAGAAAAGAGGAAAGAAAATAATGGTCATCAATTATCGACCATTAAATGCCATCACAGAGCCATATCCATATCCTATACCTAATAAAAGCTATTTGCTAGAAAAGGTTGCAGCATGTAAATATTTCTCACAGTTTGACTGCAAATCAGGTTTTTATCAGATAAGAGTCAAAGAAGAAGATAGAGCCAAGACGGCATTCAGTTGCCCCTTTGGCCACTTTCAATGGACTGTCATGCCTTTCGGCTTAATGAATGTGCTAGCATATTATCAGGCGCATATGGATAAAATTTTTGGAGGCACTTCTCATTTCTTTTGTGTATATATAGATGATATTCTTATTTTCAGTAATTCTTTAGATGAGCATGCTACTCATCTCTCCACATTCTTTCAGCTAGCACAAGATGCAGGTGTTGTCCTCTCAGAGACAAAAATTCAGTTATGCACAACTGAATGCAATTTCCTCGGCATGGTGATCCGAGATTCAAAACTGCAAGTCCAGCCACATATAAAGGAAAAAGTCATCAGCTTTCCTGAATGTTTGGATAAGCCCAAGCTTCAAGCCTTTTTAGGTTTGTTAAATTATCTTAACAGTTTCTATCCCAATTCTGGTGAAGACAGGTATATCTTACAGCAGCTTCTCCATAAGAAGAAAGCTTTCCGATGGGAAGAACAACATACAGCAGCAGTTCAAAAAATTAAAGCAACTGTAGCAGTGCTACCTGAACTACATGTTCCTAAATCCAAACAGATGAAAGTCTACACTGATGCCTCTGACCTAGCATGGGGAGGAGTACTTGTTTGTATAGTAGATAGTAAAGAGTTTGTGTGTGAATTTGCTAGTGGTGTTTTTAGCTCCGATGTTTTAAAATGGATCTCCTCTGATAAAGAGATCTACGCTGTGAAGAAATGCTTAGAGAAGTTTATGCTCAAACTTCTGCATCTGCCACATTTCATTGTTGTAACCGATTGTACTAGATTTCTGACCTTTCGAAAAAAGGATCATGGTCGAAAAGATGGTCGCGGGAAATATGTTTGATGGCAAGCATTTTTCCATCAGTTTAATTTTTCAGTGGAGCATATTATATGAACTAATAATGTTATTGCAGATTGGCTTAGTCAGAATCCTCCAGCGACATTAATGCATCAGCCTGCACCTAGTTTCAACCTTACCAGGATATTAAACCAAGCATTCGATTCTCTGAATGTTCTGGTTCAAGAACAATTTTTGAGAGAAGGCATGCATCCCCGATTTATGAGGATTTCTTATGCAGCAACTCAAGCCCTGCAAATGTCTACAGCAGTGACGATTCAAGCAAACCGCAGACAGAATTCTGGAGTCATCACAATCGAAAGACTCAATAGTGAATTTCTCTACAATCAATTCACTGAGCTATTGAAACGACCACTTTTGACGTGGCGTATTCGGATCAGATCGGCATTCAATGAACATCTGTATCGATGGATAGCCAGACATGGCCCGCACCGCATTCATGAAGAACAAAATCATGATCAAGATACGGTGGTGCATACAATAATTCACCGACAACTTGAGTGGGAATCTCATTTCCACTGTACTCCGCGACACATGCCATGTGATAATGGAAATTGCCGACATTGGTACCTACAAAGCACATTTCAGATAAGGTGCCTGTTTAATCCGATAACTCAAGATGACTTAGAAGACGAAGCGAAAGACATGTTGGGCCCACAACCCATGATTCCTTCCTCACCATCATCATCATGTGGATCCAACAGCATCTCACTGTAGATTTGCTTTCTAGCTGTAAAGCATGATGGGATTGACACCGCCTTGCCAGTGAGCAGCCAGGACCGCACAAATATTGCTATAAATAAGCCTCTCCACCTTAGTAGGATCATCAAAAAAATTTCTTTGTGAAAATCTAGTAGCCTTGTAAAAGAGTATGCTCTTCACTTGCCCTTTTCGAAGGATCCTGTGAATCAGAAATTGAAACAAGGATATTGTAATAAGTTTGTAATATTTTGAGTAAAATAGTGAAGCCGTAGCCATTCGGCCCCTGCCTACTATCACAGGTTTCTGCTAAATCAAGCTGTAAAAGTGTGCGACAAAGGAGGCATCTATTGACGTAAAAAGAAATTGAAACAAGGATATTGTAATAAGTTTGTAATATTTTGAGTAAAATAGTGAAGCCGTAGCCATTCGGCCCCTGCCTACTATCGCAGGTTTCTGCTAAATCAAGCTGTAAAAGTGTGCGACAAAGGAGGCGTCTATTGACATAAAAAGAATGGTATCAGAGCCACAGAACTCAGTAATCAAATTCAAAGTTCACTGTAAGTTGTGAATTCATTTTCCTATTTCGTGGATCGATCTTTTGTGTTCTTTGCTTTGACAATTTCTTTGGGAAAGCTATTGCATCAAGTCTCAGGCCGTTTAATCAATTTGTCGTAGGCCGCTTTATCTCTGCATCCCTATATTCCCTTACCAAAAATTTCTCGCTTACCAGAACCCAAATCTCCCCACAATGGAATTCGGAAAAGCACCATCCACATCTACCATCGAACTTGTGAATGAATCTGAATTTGAAGGCATGTATGAACTTCCTCCATTTGTCCCAGATCAATTGTCGGATTACCTCGATATTGATATAACTGAAGAAAATCTTGAGCAAGAAACAAGCCAGTTCAAACCTCCGGCTATTAAGGCTTCTAGTGTGTATAAAAAGTCTAAATTAGTTAAGTCGAAGTTCTTGTATACTTCTACTTATCTATCGTTTGTCAAACCCAGAATTAAGTCTGTTGAGTTAACCCTCTGCTATAAACCGAAGAAAACTTACCAAACAAATTTACTCTCCCTGTTACCTGAGAAAGAAATCCATTATATCAAGTCACATAAAGATGTAAAGTTTGTCCATTTCGGGTTAGTTAAAATACAGATTAGACCTTTAATTCCTAGTAATATTAAGCCAGTATTATATTTAGCTTTGTGTGATCATCGCCAAGTCAGTTTCAAACATTCCTGTCAATTGTCTAGCCTTGGTCGACTTAGTGATGATACTATTTGTTTTGAGTTTTGTCCTAACCTCTCTGTTGCAGTTCATGACAGAGGTTGTAAGGAAGTCAAGCATGGATCATTAGATTGTTGGGGTTTATTTACATCCTTGTTTGGTCTTGATATGTTTGGAGAATTTCAATATGCATCCATAAATATCTCCGTTGTTTATAGTATGACCAACACTAATCACCCCAAGATTTTAGATAATCTGCCTTATGCAAGAAGATTGAGTGGTACAGTCCAGTTGCAAAAAGGACATATTGAGACAGTCGATGTTCCACCAGAATGAAAATTAGATTGGCTTAAACATGTCTCTCCCAAAATGAAAAGTCAAGCCACTATCCACCACAGTGATGGTAGATCTGTTAATATCTTTCCTAGATCATTATCCATGCATTCTTCCCATGTTTCTCCTAAAAGACCATCTACGTCCTCATCTCGTAGATCTGTAAAAACTGGTCATATTCTTATAGAAGATGAAGAGGTAAATCCCGACAATGATTTACCAGAAACACTAATGAGTCTTCCCAGAGAAGACAGCCTTGAGTTCTACACAGAAGATACAGTTACTCTATAGAGAGGTGGAAGATGGCCACCGCCAAAAGGTGTCCACCGACAACCAGCAGGAACTATGCAGTATTTCTCAGCTGCATATGATAACCCTTCCAATGAGTTTCGACAGAGAAATTATGTATCTAGATTTAATTCTCATTTCTCTGAAAATTTTGATGATCTGTGTAGAGATGTATTATCCATTAAGGATACTGTAAATAATATACAAAAAAAGATAGATGCTATAGGTTCAAAGATTGATAGCTTAGATGATAGTCTCAGTTGGCTATCCAAAGAAGACCAAAAGGCCGAATCCTCGTCTAAACCTCTTTGTTCAGTATCTTTTGGTCCTGCTTTCAAAACCATTAAGAAATCACCAAGCCATTCCCTCATGCAATGCACCCATATCCATTTGCAGCCTTGGTACCTGAATGTTGATGACCTGTTAAACCCTTTAGATGAAATCACCGCCTGGTGCAATACCATGCGAGTTCTTGTTATATAGGCCCATCTTGACCAAGTAGGCAGCACTTGCTTTGCAGTAAATTTTTTATGGGGAATTGCTAGTCTTTGGTGGCAAGCTATCCCTGAAGCTCAGCAATTCGAGTGTGTACATAATCAGCCAGATTCTTTGAATGCATTTTATAGATTATTGATTGATGAGTTTGCACCCCCTGTCGGCAATAGAGAAATAGAATCCAAAAAATGGTTGTTAAAAATGGAGCTTTGCGATCTTAAGCAATTTGATGCTTTTGCTAAACGGTTTAGAAAGCTTGCATATGATAGTCAAAGTTTTGGATCTACAGAAGTTAAGCTAAAATTTCTGCATGCTTTACCCTATAATTTTATAGACAGAGTCCTATCTTATATTGATCTGAAAGGCCTTGCGATCGAAGATCTAGCCCTCTCAGATGTTATTGACTTTCCCCAGCAAAACATTATGACTTTAGTCTCTGAGACTAAGTCCATGTAGAAGCTAAGGAAGCACCAAATAGCACAAATCACTCCAGTTTTCTCTGAAATAGCCCCATTTGGCTGTCAACCATATGTGTAACCTCGCCGACATCAAAAGCAGCATCGCCGGCATATTTCTTATAAGCGCCGCTCCTTTCTTAGGAAACACTCCTATGCACCTCCTCATCATTTCCTCAAGAAACGACGAACAACACGTCCTCCTTCCAAGTAGCCCATTTGCTACATTTATCGCAAACCTGGCCATATTGCTCCTAACTGCTCCTATAAAAACCTTACTGTTAAAGCTGTTTTTTCCTCCAACGCAACAGCGTGGTGAGATATATTAGATGCCGATGAAGATCTTTATCTTCAAGAAGATATATATGAACCAACTCTCGAAGATCTCCTAGATGAAGCATCTGATGATGATGAAGACGCAGCAGCATTAGAATCTCTTGCATATGAGCTTGAGCAGCCAATGACAAACATGCAATGTGGAGCCCGACATTACAGACCAAGAGAACATGACTGGTCTATTTTTTCCAATGAAGCACATGGACCCTGGTCACGTAATCACCATGAAGTTCCAGAGAGACCAGAGAAGCCCAGAGGAAGAGGATATTCCAGAGGAGAATCATTTAGAGGGAGATAGCCCTCTCAACCATGGCA
This sequence comes from Torreya grandis, assembly GCA_037957365.1. Lineage (NCBI taxonomy): Eukaryota > Viridiplantae > Streptophyta > Pinopsida > Cupressales > Taxaceae > Torreya > Torreya grandis. The sequence goes on from JARHVA010000729.1 coordinate 2,449,727, forward strand.
ACCACCGATGATGCATAGACCTCAGCATCCTCCTGTGCATTATCCAAGTTCATTCAAGCCAAGCGACTCTTGGATTAAGAATAAGTTCACCAGTAGAGAGCCACCTAAAGAGATCAGAGAACCCATTTGGGAACAAATCATGCCAGCAGAAGAACCTGTTTTAGCAGCAGACCCCTGATGGGATGATGGCTATGAAGAGGATGAAGTCGGCAGTATCTTTTACTCCAACCAAGATTACTGTCCAGGTGAATGCAGTAATCAACCAGAAGAAGAAGCAGAACCAGAAGAAGAAGTCTACTCAGAACCAGTCATAGTCCAAGATCCAGGAAGACAAAAGTTGGTATGTACCAGCATTCCTTCTCTTGAACTACCACAGCCTGCCTATCTCAACCATTTAATTAATGGTAGATTTGCTTAGTTTTTCACTTTAGAAATAAATGGTAGACTTATAGATGCACAAGTAGACACAAGAGCTTCTTTATTCTTTGTTAAACCTCAGCTCATCAGTGATTGAAAGACACTGGATGACAACCTTGCTTACAAGAGCATTGATATCCAGGGGAATAGTTTCATATGTAATAAGTACAAACATCAGCAACCCCTGTGAATCCAAAATAAAATCTTCCATTGTGATTTCTTTGCTTTAGAGAAGATGCCTATAGACATCCTCCTTGGAGGATCTTTTATAGATAGATATACACCCTATGGTGCGACTGCAAAAAGCATCATGTTCACCATAGAGAATGAAAGGCTTAGAATACCTAGGCTTATCTATGCCACGAAACAGTTTCCTAGTGCCATGACTCAGAGCCCTAACATAATCCCTGCGGAGATAATAGAAATTGGAGAAAAGATCAAGTCCTTTATCTGCTCCGAGAATCCTCAGCAGTTTTGGTCTAAAGCTATGCCTGAAATGGAGATCAAGATACTTGAAGGCAAGCACATGAAGATTGGAAAAAGGATTCCAATACCGGCACAAGATTATGATGATATGGAAATACGGTTCAAAGATCTGGAGAAAAATGACTTCATAGAAAAATCTACCTTTCCATTCTATTGTTATGCCTTTATGGTTAACAAACATTCAGAACAGAAAAGAGGAAAGAAAAGAATGGTCATCAATTATCGACCATTAAATGCCATCACAGAGCCATATCCATATCCCATACCTGATAAAAGCTATTTGCTAGAAAAAGTTGCAGCATGTAAATATTTCTCACAGTTTGACTGCAAATCAGGTTTTTATCAGATAAGAGTCAAAGAAGATAGAGCCAAGACGGCATTCAGCTTCCCCTTTGGCCACATTCAATGGACTGTCATGCCTTTCGGCTTAATGAATGCGCCAGCATATTATCAGGCGCACATGGATAAAATTTTTGGAGGCACTTCTCATTTCTTGTGTGTATATATAGATGATATTCTTATTTTCAGTAATTCTTTAGATGAGCATGTTACTCATCTCTCCACATTCTTTCAGCTGGCACAAGATGCAGGTGTTGTCCTCTCAGAGACAAAAATTCAGTTATGCACAACTGAATGCAATTTCCTCAGCATGGTGATCCGAGATTCAAAACTGCAAGTCCAGCCACATATAAAGGAAAAAGTCATCAGCTTTCCTGAATGTTTGGATAAGCCCAAGCTTCAAGCCTTTTTAGGTTTGTTAAATTATCTTAACAGTTTCTATCCCAATTCTGGTGAAGATAGGTATATCTTACAGTAACTTCTCCAGAAGAAGAAAGCTTTTCGATGGGAAGAACAACATACAGTAGCAGTTCGAAAAATTAAAGCAACTGTAGCAGCGCTACCTGAACTGCATGTTCCTAAATCCAAACAGATGAAAGTCTACACTGATGCCTCTGACCTAGCATGGGGAGGAGTACTTGTTTGTATAGTAGATAGTAAAGAGTTTGTGTGTGAATTTGTTAGTGGTGTTTTCAGCTCCGATGTTTTAAAATGGATCTCCTCTGATAAAGAGATCTATGCTGTGAAGAAATGCTTAGAGAAGTTTATGCTCAAACTTCTGCATCTGCCACATTTCATTGTTGTAATCGATTGTACTAGATTTATGACTTTTCGAGAAAAGGATCATGGTCGAAAAGATGGTCGCTGGAAATATGTTCGATGGCAAGCATTTTTCCATCAGTTTAATTTTTCAGTGGAGCATATTATAGGAACTAATAATGTTATTGCAGATTGGCGTAGTCAGAATCCTCCAGCCACATTAATGCATCAGCCTACACCTGGTTTCAACCTTACCAGAATATTAAACCAAGCATTCGATTCTCTGAATGTTCTGGTTCAAGAACAAATTCTGAGAGAAGGCATGCATCCCCGATTTACGAGGATTTCTTATGCAGCAGCTCAAGACCTGCAAATGTCTGCAGCAGTGACGATTCAAGCAAACTACAGACAGAATTCTGGAGTCATCACAATCGAAAGACTCAATAGTGAATTTATCTACAATCAATTCACTAAGCTATTGAAATGACCACTTTGGACGTGGCGTATTGGGATCAGATTGGCATTCAATGAACATCTGTATCGATGGATAGCCAGAGATGGCCCGCACCGCATTCATGAAGAACAAAATCATGATCAAGATACGGTGGTGCATACAATAATTCACCGACAACTTGAGTGGGAATCTCATTTCCACTGTACTCCGCGACACATGCCATCTGACAATGGAAATTGCCGACATTGGTACCTACAAAGCACATTTTAGATAAGGTGCTTGTTTAATCTGATAACTCAAGATGACTTAGAAGACGAAGCGAAAGACATGGTGGGCCCACAACCCATGATTCCTTCCTCACCATCATCATCATGTGGATCCAACAGCATCTCACTGTAGATTTGCTTTCCTGCTGTAAAGCATGATGGGATTGACACCGCCTTGCCAGCGAGCAGGCAGGACCGCCCAAAGATTGCTATAAATAAGCCTCTCCGCCTTAGTAGGATCATCGAATTTTTTTTTTGTGAAAATCTAGTAGCCTTGTAAAAGAGTATGCTCTTCACTTGCCCTTTTCGAAGGATCCTTTGAATCAGAAATTGAAACAAGGATATTGTAATAAGTTTGTAATATTTTGAGTAAAATAGTGAAGCCATAGCCATTCGGCCCCTGCCTACTATATCCCACCACGCTGCTGCGTTGGAGGAAAAAATAGCTTTAACAGCAGGGTTTTTATAGGAGCAGTTAGGAGCAATATGGCCAGGTTTGTGACAAATGTAGCAAATGGGCTGCTTGGAAGGAGGACGTGCTGTTCGTCATTTCTTGCGGAAATGATGAGGAGGTGCATAGGAGTGTTTCCTAGGAAAGGAGCGGCGCTTATAAGAAATATGCCGGCGACGCTGCTTTTAATGTCGGCGAGGTTGCACATATGGCTTACAGCTAAATGGGGCTGTTTCAAGGAAAACTGGAGCGATTTGTGCTGCTTGGTGCTTGCTTAGCTTCTGCATGGACTTAGTCTCAGAGACTAAAGTCATAATGTTTTGTTGGGCAAAGTCAATAACATCTGAGAGGGCTAGATCTTTGATCGCAAGGCCTTTCAGATCAATATAAGAGAGGACTCTGTCTATCAAATTATAGGGTAAAGCATGAAGGAATTTTAGCTTAACTTTTGTAGATCCAGAACTGTGACTATCATATGCAAGCTTTCTAAACTGTTTAGCAAAAGCATCAAATTGCTTAAGATCGCAAAGCTCCATTTTTAACAACCATTTTTTGGATTCTATTTCTCTATTGCCGACAGGTGGTGCAAACTCATCAATCAATAATCTATACAATGCATTCAAAGAATCTGGCTGATTATGTACACGCTCGAATTGCTGAGCTTCAGGGATAGCTTGCCACCAAAGACTAGCAATTCCCCATAAAAATTTTACTGCAAAGCAAGTGCTGCCTACTTGGTCAAGATGGGCCTGTATAACAAGAACTCGCATGGTATTGCACAAGGCGGTGATTTCATCTAAAGGGTTTAACAGGTCATCAACATTTAGGTACCAAGGCTGCAAATGGATATGGGTTCGTTGCATGAGGGAATGGCTTGGTGATTTCTTAATGGTTTTGAAAGCAGGACCAAAAGATACTGAACAAAGAGGTTTAGATGAGGATTCAGCCTTTTGGTCTTCTTTGGATAGCCAACTGAGACTATCATCTAAGCTATCAATCTTTGAATCTATAGCATCTATCTTTTTCTGTATATTATTTACAGTATCCTTAATGGATAATACATCTCTACACAGATCATCAAAATTTTCAAAGAAATGAGAATTAAATCTAGATACATAATTTCTCTGTCGAAACTCATTGGAGGGGTTATCATATGCAGCTGAGAAATACTGCATAGTTCCGGCTGGTTGTCGGTGGACACCTTTTGGTGGTGGCCATCTTCCACCTCTGTATAGAGTAACTGTATCTTCTGTGTAGAACTCAAGGCTGTCTTCTCTGGGAAGACTCATTAGTGTTGCTGGTAAATCATTGCCAGGATTTACCTCTTCATCTTCTAGAAGAATATGACCTTTTTTTACAGATCTACGAGATGAGGACGTAGATGGTCTGGTAGGAGAAACATGGGAAGAATGCATGGATAAGAATCTAGGAAGGATATTAACAGATCTGCCATCACTGTGGTGGATAGTGGCTTGACTTTTCATTTTGGGAGAGACATGTTTAAGCCAATCTAGTTTCCATTCTAGTGGAACTTCGACTGTCTCAATATGTCCTCTTTGCAACTGGACTGTACCACTCAATCTTCTTGCATAAGGCAGATTATCTAAAATCTTGGGGTGATTAGTGTTGGTCATACTATAAACAACGGAGATATTTATGGATGCATATTTAAATTCTCCAAACATATCAAGACCAAACAAGGATGTAAACAAACCCCAACAATCTAATGATCCATGCTTGACTTCTTTACAACCTCTGTCACGGACTGCAACAGAGAGGTTAGGACAAAACTCAAAACAAATAGTATCATCATTAAGTCGACCAAGGCTAGATAATTGACAGGAATGTTTGAAACTAACTAGGCGACGATCACACAAAGCTAAATACAATACTAGCTTAATATTACTAGGAATTAAAGGTCTAATATGTATTCTAATTAACCCGAAATGGACAAACTTTACATCTTCATGTGACCTGATATAATGGATTTCTTTCTCAGGTAACAGGGAGAGTAAATTTGTTTGGTAAGTTTTATTCGGTTTATAGCAGAGGGTTAACTCAACAGACTTAATTCTGGGTTTGACAAATGATAGATAAGTAGAAGTATACAAGAACTTAGACTTAACTAATTCAGACTTTTTATACACACTAGAAGCCTTAATAGCCGGAGGTTTGAACTGGCTTGTTTCTTGCTCAAGATTTTCTTCAGTTTTATCAATATCGGGGCAATCCGACAATTGATCTGGGACAAATGGAGGAAGTTCATACATGCCTTCAAATTCAGATTCATTCACAAGTTCGATGGTAGATGTGGATGGTGCTTTTCCGAATTCCATTGTGGGGAGATTTGGGTTCTGGTAAGCGAGAAATTTCTGGAAAGGGAATATAGGGATGCAGAGATAAAGCGGCCTATGACAAATTGATTAAACGGCCTGAGACTCGATGCAATAGCTTTCCCAAAGAAATTGTCAAAGCAAAGAACACAAAAGATCGATCCACGAAATAGGAAAATGAATTCACAACTTACAGTGAACTTTGAATTTCATTACTGAGTTATGTGGCTCTGATACCATTCTTTTTATGTCAATAGACGCCTCCTTTGTCGCACACTTTCACAGCTTGATTTAGCAGAATCCTGCGATAGTAGGCAGGGGCCGAATGGCTACGGCTTCACTATTTTACTCAAAATATTACAAACTTATTACAATTTCCTTGTTTCAATTTCTGATTCACAGGATCCTTTGAAAAGGGCAAGTGAAGAGCATACTCTTTTACAAGGCTACTAGATTTTCACAAAGAAAATTTTTCGATGATCCTACTAAGGCGGAGAGGCTTATTTATAGCAATATTTGGGTGGTCCTACCTGCTCGCTGGCAAGGCGGTGTCAATCCCATCATGCTTTACAGCTGGAAAGCAAATCTACAGTGAGATGCTATTGGATCCATATGATGATGATGGTGAGGAAGGAATCATGGGTTGTGGGCCCAACATGTCTTCCGCTTCGTCTTCTAAGTCATCTTGAGTTATCAAATTAAACAGGCACCTTATCTGAATTGTGCTTTGTAGGTACCAATGTCGGCAATTTCCATTATCACATGGCATGTGTCGCGGAGTACAGTTGAAATGAGATTCCCACTCAAGTTGTCAGTGAATTATTGTATGCACCATCGTATCTTGATCATGATTTTGTTCTTCATGAATGCGGTGCGGGCCATGTCTGGCTATCCATCGATACAAATGTTCATTGAATGTGGATCTGATCCGAATACGCCACGTCCAAAGTGGTCGTTTCAATAGCTCAGTGAATTGATTGTAGAGAAATTCACTATTGAGTCTTTCGATTGTGATGACTCCAGAATTCTGTCTGCGGTTTGCTTGAATTGTCACTGCTGTAGACATTTGTAGGTCTTGAGCTGCTGCATAAGAAATCCTCATAAATGGGGGATGCATGCCTTCTCTTAGAATTTGTTCTTGAACCAGAACATTCAAAGAATTGAATGCTTGGTTTAATATCCTGGTAAGGTTGAAACCAGGTGCAGGCTGATGCATTAATGTGGCTGGAGGATTCCGACTAAGCCAATCTGCAATAACATTATTAGTTCCTATAACATGCTCCACTGAAAAATTAAACTGATGGAAAAATACTTGCCATCGAACATATTTTCCGCGACCATCTTTTCGACCATGATCCTTTTCTCGAAAGGTCAGAAATCTAGTACAATCGATTACAACAATGAAATGTGGCAAATGCAAAAGTTTGAGCATAAACTTCTCTAAGTATTTCTTCACAGCATAGATCTCTTTATCAGAGGAGATCCATTTTAAAACATCGGAGCTGAAAACACCACTAGCAAATTCACACACAAACTCTTTACTATCTACTATACAAACAAGTACTCCTCCCCATGCTAGGTCAGAGGCATCAGTGTAGACTTTCATCTGTTTGGATTTAGGAACATGCAGTTCAGGTAGCGCTGCTACAGTTTCTTTAATTTTTTGAACTGCTGCTGTATGTTGTTCTTCTCATCGAAAAGCTTTCTTCTTCTGGAGAAGTTGCTGTAAGATATACCTGTCTTCACCAGAATTGGGATAGAAACTGTTAAGATAATTTAACAAACCTAAAAAGGCTTGAAGCTTGGGCTTATCCAAACATTCAGGAAAGCTGATGACTTTTTCCTTTATATGTTGCTGGACTTGCAGTTTTGAATCTCGGATCACCATGCCAAGGAAATTGCATTCAGTTGTGCATAACTGAATTTTTGTCTCTGAGAGGACAATACCTGCATCTTGTGCCAGCTGAAAGAATGTGGAGAGATGAGTAGCATGCTCATCTAAAGAATTACTAAAAATAAGAATATCATCTGTATATACACACAAGAAATGAGAAGTGCCTCCAAAAATTTTATCCATATGCGCCTGATAATATGCTGGCGCATTCATTAAGCCAAAAGGCATGACAGTCCATTGAAAGTGGCCAAAGGGGAAGCTGAATGCCGTCTTGGCTCTATCTTCTTTGACTCTTATCTGATAAAAACCTGATTTGCAGTCAAACTGTGAGAAATATTTACATGCTGCAACTTTTTCTAGCAAATAGCTTTTATCAGGTATGGGATATGGATATGGCTCTGTGATGGCATTTAATGGTCGATAATTGATGACCATTCTTTTCTTTCCTCTTTTCTGTTCTGAATGTTTGTTAACCATAAAGGCATAACAACAGAATAGAGAGGTAGATTTTTCTATGAAGCCATTTTTCTCCAGATCTTTGATCTGTATTTCCATATCATCATAATCTTGTGCCGGTAATGGAATCCTTTTTCCAATCTTCATGTGCTTGCCTTCAAGTATCTTGATCTCCATTTCAGGCATAGCTTTAGATCAAAACTGCTGAGGATTCTCGGAGCAGATAGAGGACTTGATCTTTTCTCCAATTTCTAGTATCTCGACAGGGATTATGTTAGGGCTCTGAGTCATGGCACTAGGAAACTGTTCTGTGGCATAGATAACCCTAGGTATTCTAAGCCTTTCATTCTCTATGGTGAACATGATGCTTTTTTCAGTCGCACCATAGGGTGTATATCTATCTATAAAAGATCCTCCAAGGAGGATGTCTATAGGCATCTTCTCTAAAGCAAAGAAATCACAATGGAAGATTTTATTTTGGATTTGTAGGGGTTGTTGATGTTTGTACTTATTACATATGAAACTATTCCCCTGGATATCAATGCTCTTGTAAGCAAGGATGTCATCCAGTGTCTTCCAATCACTGATGAGCTGAGGTTTAGCAAAGGATAAAGAAGCTCCTGTGTCTACTTGTGCATCTATAAGTCTGCCATTTATTTCTAAAGTGAAAAACTGAGAAAATTCAATAGACGCCTCCTTTGTCGCACACTTTTACAGTTTGATTTAGCAGAAACCTGTGATAGTAGGCAGGGACCGAATGGCTACGACTTCACTATTTTACTCAAAATATTACAAACTTATTACAATATCCTTGTTTCATTTTCTGATTCACAGGATCCTTTGAAAAGGGCAAGTGAAGAGCATACTCTTTTACAAGGCTACTAGATTTTCACAAAAAAAAAATTTGATGATCCTACTAAGGCGGAGAGGCTTATTTATAGCAATATTTGGGCGGTCCTGCCTGCTCGCTGGCAAGGCGGTGTCAATCCCATCATGCTTTACAGTTGGAAAGCAAATCTACAGTGAGCTGCTGTTGGATCCACATGATGATGATGGTGAGGAAGGAATCATGGGTTGTGGGCCCAACATGTCTTCCGCTTCATCTTCTAAGTCATCTTGAGTTATCAGATTAAACAGGCACCTTATCTGAAATGTGCTTTGCAGGTACCAATGTCGGCAATTTCCATTATCACATGGCATGTGTCACGGAGTACAATGGAAATGAGATTCCCACTCAAGTTGTCAGCAAATTATAGTATGCACCACCGTATCTTGATCATGATTTTGTTCTTCATGAATGCGGTGCGGGCCATGTCTAGCTATCCATTGATACAGATGTTCATTGAATGCGGATCTGATCCGAATATGCCATGTCCAAAGTGGTCGTTTCAATAGCTCATTGAATTGATTGTAGAGAAATTCACTATTGAGTCTTTCGATTATGATGACTCCAGAATTCTATCTGCGGTTTGCTTGAATCGCCACTGCTGGAGACATTTGCAGGTCTTAAGCTGTTGCATAAGAAATCCTCGTAAATTGGGGATGCATGCCTTCTCTCAGAATTTGTTCTTGAACCAAAACATTCAGAGAATCGAATGCTTGGTTTAATATCCTGGTAAGGTTGAAACCAGGTGCAGGTTGATGCATTAATGTGGCTGGAGGATTCCGACTAAGCCAATCTGTAATAACATTATTAGTTCCTATAATATGCTCCACTGAAAAATTAAACTGATGGAAAAATGCTTGCCATCGAACATATTTCCCGCGACCATCTTTCCGACCATGATCCTTTTCTCGAAAGGTCAGAAATCTAGTACAATCAGTTACAACAATGAAATGTGGCAGATGCAAAAGTTTGAGCATAAACTTCTCTAAGCATTTCTTCATAGCATAGATCTCTTTATCAGAGGAGATCCATTTTAAAACATCGGAGCTGAAAACACCACTAGCAAATTCACACACAAACTCTTTACTATCTACTATACAAACAAGTACTCCTCCCCATGCTAGGTCATAGGCATCAGTGTGAACTTTCATCTGTTTGGATTTAGGAACATGCAGTTCAGGTAGCACTGCTACAGTTGCTTTAATTTTTCGAACTGCTGCTGTATGTTGTTCTTCCCATCGAAAAGCTTTCTTCTTTTGGAGAAGTTGCTGTAAGATATACCTGTCTTCACCAGAATTGGGATAGAAACTGTTAAGATAATTTAACAAACCTAAAAAGGCTTGAAGCTTGGGCTTATCCAAACATTCAGGAAAGCTGATGACTTTTTCCTTTATATGTGGCTGGACTTGCAGTTTTAAATCTCGGATCACCATGCCAAGGAAATTGCATTCAGTTGTGCATAACTGAATTTTTTTCTCTGAGAGGACAATACCTGCATCTTGTGCCAGCTGAAAGAATGTGGAGAGATGAGTAGCATGTTCATCTAAAGAATTACTGAAAATAAGAATACCATCTATATATACACACAAGAAATGAGAAGTGCCTCCAAAAATTTTATCCATATGCACCTGATAATATGTTGGCGCATTCATTAAGCCAAAAGGCATGACAGTCCATTGAAAGTGGCCAAAGGGGCAGCTAAATGCCATCTTGGCTCTATCTTCTTCTTTGACTCTTATCTGATAAAAACCTGAGTCAAACTGTGAGAAATATTTACATGTTGCAACCTTTTCTAGCAAATAGCTTTTATCAGGTATGGGATATGGATATGGCTCTGTGATGGCATTTAATGGTCGATAATTGATGACCATTCTTTTCTTTCCTCTTTTCTGTTTTGAATGTTTGTTAACCATAAAGGCATAACAACAAAATGGAGAGGTAGATTTTTCTATGAAGCCATTTTCTCCAGATCTTTGATCTGTATTTCCATATCATCATAATCTTGTGTCGGTATTGCAATCCTTTTTCCAATCTTCATGTGCTTGCCTTCAAGTATCTTGATCTCCATTTCAGGCATAGCTTTAGACCAAAACTGCTGAGGATTCTCGGAGCAGATAGAGGACTTGATCTTTTCTCCAATTTCTAGTATCTCGGCAGGGATTATGTTAGGGCTCTGAGTCATGGCACTAGGAAACTGTTCTGTGGCATAGATAAGCCTAGGTATTCTAAGCCTTTCATTCTCTATGGTGAACATGATGCTTTTTCTAGTCGCACCATAGGGTGTATATCTATCTATAAAAGTTCCTCCAAGGAGGATGTCTATAGGCATCTTCTCTAAAGCAAAGAAATCACAATGAAAGATTTTATTTTGGATTCGCAGGGGATGCTGATGTTTGTACTTATTACATATGAAACTATTCCCCTGGATATCAATGCTCTTGTAAGCAAGGTTGTCATCCAGTGTCTTCCAATCACTGATGAGCTGAGGTTTAGCAAAGGATAAAGAAGTTCCTGTGTCTACTTGTGCATCTATAAGTCTGCCATTTATTTCTAAAGTGAAAAACTGAGCAAATCTACCATTAATTAAATGGTTGAGATAGGCAGGCTGTGGTAGTTCAAGAGAAGGAATGCTGGTACATACCAACTTTTGTCTTCCTGGATCTTGGACTATGACTGGTTCTGAGTAGACTTCTTCTTCTGGTTGATTACTGCATTCACCTGGACAGTAATCTTGGTTAGAGTAAAAGATACTGCCGACTTCATCCTCTTCATAACCATCATCCCATCGGGGGTCTGCTGCTAAAACAGGTTCTTCTGCTGGCATGATTTGTTCGCAAATGGGTTCTCTGATCTCTTTAGGCGGCTCTCTACTGGTGAACTTATTCTTAATCCAAGAGTCGCTTGGCTTGAATGAACTTGGATAATGCACAAGAGGATGCTGAGGTCTGTCCATTATCAATGGTTGCCGTGGTTGAGAGGGTTGTCTCCCTCTGGATGATTCTCCTCTGGAATATCCTCTTCCTCTGGGCTTCTCTAGTCTCTGTGGAACTTCATGGTGATTACGTGACCAGGGTCCATGTGCTTCATTAGACAAAATAGACCAGTAATGTTTTCTTGGTCTGTAATGTCGGGCTCCACGTTGCATGTTTGTCATTGGCTGCTCAAGCTCATCTGCAAGAGATTCTAATGCTGTTGCGTCTTCATCATCATCAGATGCTTCATCTGGGAGATCTTTGAGAGTTGGTTCATATATATCTTCTTGAAGATAAAGATCTTCATCGGCATCTACTATATCCCACCACGGTGTTGTGTTGGAGGAAAAAACAGATTTAACAGTAGGATTTTTACAAGAGCAGTTAAGAGCAATATGGCCAGGTTTGCGACAAATGTAGCAAATGCGCTGCTTGGAAGGAGGACGTGCTATTCGTCGTTTCTTGAGGAAACGATGAGGAGGTGCATAGGAGTGTTTCCTAGGAAAGGAGCGGCGCTTATAAGAAATATGCCGGTGACGCTGCTTTTGATGTCGACGAGGTTGCACATATGGTTGACAGCCAAATGGGGCTGTTTCAGGGAAAACTGGAGTGATTTGTGTTGGCTGGTGCTTGCTTAGCTTCTGCATGGACTTAGTCTCAGAGACTAAAGTCATAATGTTTTGCTGGGCAAAGTCAATAACATCTGAGAGGGCTAGATCTTCGATCGCAAGGCCTTTCAGATCAATATAAGAGAGGACTCTGTCTATCAAATTATAGGGTAAAGCATGCAGGAATTTTAGCTTAACTTCTGTAGATCCAGAACTGTGACTATCATATGCAAGCTTTCTAAACTGTTTAGCAAAAGCATCAAATTGCTTAAGATCGCAAAGCTCCATTTTTAACAACCATTTTTTGGATTCTATTTCTCTATTGCCGACAGGTGGTGCAAACTCATCAATCGATAATCTATACAATGCATTCAAAGAATCTGGCTGATTATGTACATGCTCAAATTGCTAAGCTTCAGGGATAGCTTGCTACCAAAGACTAGCAATTCCCCATAAAAATTTTACTGCAAAGCAAGTGCTGCCTACTTGGTCAAGATGGGCCTGTATAACAAGAACTCGCATGGTATTGCACCAGGCGGTGATTTCATCTAAAGGGTTTAACAGGTCATCAACATTTAGGTACCAAGGCTGCAAATGGATATGGGTGCGTTGCATGAGGGAATGGCTTGGTGATTTCTTAATGGTTTTGAAAGAAGGACCAAAAGATACTGAACAAAGAGGTTTAGATGAGGATTCGGCCTTTTGGTCTTCTTTGGATAGCCAACTGAGACTATCATCTAAGCTATCAATCTTTGAATCTATAGCATCTATCTTTTTTTGTATATTATTTACAGTATCCTTAATGGATAATACATCTCTACACAGATCATCAAAATTTTCAGAGAAATGAGAATTAAATCTAGATACATAATTTCTCTGTCGAAACTCATTGGAGGGGTTATCATATGTAGCTGAGAAATACTGCATAGTTCCTGCTGGTTGTCGGTGGACACCTTTTGGCGGCGGCCATCTTCCACCTCTGTATAGAGTAACTGTATCTTCTGTGTAGAACTCAAGGCTGTCTTCTCTGGGAAGACTCATTAGTGTTGCTAGTAAATCGTTGCTGGGATTTACCTCTTCATCTTCTATAAGAATATGACCTGTTTTTACAGATCTACGAGATGAGGACGTAGATGGTCTGGTAGGAGTAACATGGGAAGAATGCATGGATAAGGATCTAGGAAGGATATTAATAGATCTGCCATCACTCTAGTGGATAGTGGCTTGACTTTTCATTTTGGGAGAGACATGTTTAAGCCAATCTAGTTTCCATTCTGGTGGAACTTCGACTGTCTCAATATGTCCTCTTTACAACTGGACTGTACCACTCAATCTTCTTGCATAAGGCAGATTATCTAAAATCTTGGGGTGATTAGTGTTGGTCATACTATAAACAACGGAGATATTTATGGATGCATATTGAAATTCTCCAAACATATCAAGACCAAACAAGGATGTAAACAAACCCCAACAATCTAATGATCCATGCTTGACTTCTTTACAAGCTCTGTCACGGACTGCAACAGAGAGGTTAAGACAAAACTCAAAACAAATAGTATCATCATGAAGTCGACCAAGGCTAGATAATTGACAGGAATGTTTGAAACTCACTTGGCGACGATCACACAAAGCTAAATACAATACTGGCTTAATATTACTAGGAATTAAAGGTCTAATATGTATTCTAATTAACCCGAAATGGACAAACTTTACATCTTCATGTGACCTGATATAATGGATTTCGTTCTCAGGTAACAGGGAGAGTAAGTTTGTTTGGTAAGTTTTCTTCGGTTTATAGCAGAGGGTTAACTCAACAGACTTAATTCTGGGTTTGACAAACGATAGATAAGTAGAAGTATACAAGAACTTAGACTTAACTAATTCAGACTTTTTATACACACTAGAAGCCTTAATAGCCGGAGGTTTGAACTGGCTTGTTTCTTGCTCAAGATTTTCTTCAATTATATCAATATCGGGGCAATCCGACAATTGATCTGGGACAAATGGAGGAAGTTCATACATGCCTTCAAATTCAGATTCATTCACAAGTTTGACGGTAGATGTGGATGGTGCTTTTTCGAATTCCATTGTGGGGAGATTTGGGTTCTGGTAAGCGAAAAATTTCTGGTAAGGGAATATAGGGATGCAGAGATAAAGCGACCTATGACAAATTGATTAAATGGCCTGAGACTCGATGCAATAACTTTCCCAAAGAAATTGTCAAAGCAAAGAACACAAAAGATCGATCCACGAAATAGGAAAATGAATTCACAACTTACAGTGAACTTTGAATTTCATTACTGAGTTCTGTGGCTTTGATACCATTCTTTTTACGTCAATAGACGCCTCCTTTGTCGCACACTTTTACAGCTTGATTTAGCAGAAACCTGTGATAGTAGGCAAGGGCCGAATGGCTACGACTTCACTATTTTACTCAAAATATTACAAACTTATAGAATATGGATTAAATTCTCCATTGCCTCTATTTCCCCAAAATTTCCCTTTCTTTATTTTTTTATGGATTGATCCCTAGACCTTCTTTATAAGCCATGTGTCATAAAATCCTCAAATCGTTGAAAACCAAAATCAGATGTATTTTAACCAAACTATCTCCCTCTCAGATCCTAATCTACAAACCTTGGTTTTCTCTATATGCTCAGATCTCCAAAAATCCTTTTAAAAAACTAGATTCAATATAACTAATCCAAAAATAACTATGCTACCTAAATCAAAGCTATATCTACACCAAATTAGATAAGAAAACCACTTATCTAGAGCTCTTTAAAAGACAAATGCATTGCATCTTATAATCAAAGCCATCAGATTTAGGAAGGACAAAGGATTTGGATGTTAAATTTTTTTTTTGGTGTAGGTATTTATAAAAAATATGCACCACTAAATATGTGTAATAAATATATAGCGTAAATATTTTTTAAACAAAATGGGTGTAGTGCTCGACAACGAAGATGCCTCTTGTGTAATAATTATATTCTATGTGGAATAGTGGATGAGACATGGAAAACAAATGGCATGAGTTTATTTAGCATGCACACATGCCTCTCAATCAGAGTTGATATTTAACAAGGATTCCAACTTACCAAATTTTTTTTTGGCAAGAGTTAAACATGATTTATGGCCATCATTTTCAATAATTATTTATTTGAGTGTGATGATTAGTATTATTTCAAAAGTAAATGGGACCTGTATGACCCTCTCCTCTAGTGATAGACATTTAATCACACATCATGTTTTACATGTTCCAACTATCAATTTGGGTATCACAATGTGTTCAAATAGCTCGACCGCTTTATTCTATCAGAATAAAATCTTTTCTCCTTTTCCAACATTGATAACCAACCTGATAATGTCCATTCTAGTATTATTTTGTCAGACCATTACCCTATTTAAAGTAAAGTGGATTGGAATTTAGGATAGTATAATGTGCCACATAATCAATTCATTCTTAATATTCTATGTTGATTCATGCTAAAATGACTTAGAGAACTAGGATCAATAAGTCATCCACATAGAGAACCAAGATCAATAGAGAATCATCCTGCCACAAGATGTAGACATTTAGATCTAAATGGCATATGGAAAACCCAACTATAAGGAGAAAGGAGTCCATCTCAGTGGCATCTGGTAAAGCTTTGGAGTTTGGTAACTTCTATCTTTTAGTGGTTCATATTCTATTTTTTGAAGCTTCAACTTATTTCATCACCAGTGGTCACAACTTTGATACCTTTGTTATTTTTCAATCCATCAAATAAGCTTTCCCTCTTTCCCATACTTTCTATGTATTAGTTAATGAAGTGTTGGGTTGCCTAATTTATTAGGGGAATTACTCTTCCTAATTGCTCTCTTATCTCAATAATGGGTTTATAGATGGCTATTTCCTTGTTCTTTTAAAAGAGTAATCCTTATTTCATAAAGTGTTTCACTTCATTGACAAAATTTTTAAAAGGATTTGAGTCTATCTTATAATAGACTAAAACCCAATGTTATAGTCAAAGCATGATGTCCTCTCTCGAGTGGATATAAAATTATCAATGGACATGGATTCAAAAAGGGAAGACTTTCACATTTTTTTAGTATTCTAATTCATTTTGAAACCTCACCCTCTATGCTCTAGGAGTATGTACTTGAAAGAGCATAAAATATCAATTATCATCTTACAAATCCTCTTTTTATCACCGGTATGTTTCAAGTTTTTACTAAAATTATTCCATCCACTCATGTCTATTGTTGGTCTTGTTGGGATCCTTCAAAATCCTTGTATGAAGAAAAGGAAGTTAGTGATTTTCTCTAGTTTGATGCTAATCAAACTCAATAATTACACAAAGTAACTTGGGATATTTGTTGTCTCCCTTGTGACAAAGGAAGAATGGGAAAAATGTCAAGAAATTCCATAAAATATTTAATAGAGTCCTTATCTTCCTAAAGAGTGAGGAATAGGTCATCAACAAAGTACCCATTAATTAGTTGGTGGTTTGAGGTAGGGATAAAAATACCCTTCACCAAACCCTTGGAAGCATGGATATCCAAAAGATAATTGAAGCCCTCAATAGCTAGAACAAAAAGAGAAGGCACAAGGGGACAACCCTATAATATAGATCTGTGAAGCTCAAAGTGTTGGGATTGAGAGACATTTATAGTAATACAAGCCTCAACATCTTGAAATACCATATTAACAATGTGAACAAACCTAGGATCGAACCTGAGAGCCTAAAGCATAGCTATAATAAAATGCCATTTAATCATATAATAATCTTTCTCAAAATCAATCTTGTTGAATAACACCTTATGATTAGCTATCTTGGCCAATTGTTTACTTTCCCTGATAGAAATAACATTATCCAAAATGTATCTATATTGAATAAAACCTTTTTGTTAACTTATCACAATTAAGGTGAGAAAATACATGATTACAAGGGCTAAAGCTTTAGCTATAATTTTTTAAGATATATTAAGGAAGGTGATGGGCCTCTAGTTGGTAATTTCATTAGGGTCATTGGCCTTAGGCATGAATTTGATGTTACATTGATTAATGAGATGGATGAAAGAGTTAGACAAAAAGAATTTAGAGTAGACTTTATGAAGATCAGGTCCAACCATAACCCAAAGGGTTTGATAGAATTTATAAGGAAACCCATCAATTCTTGGGGCCTTATTAGAGGCTCTCTCCATGGTAACTTCCTTAAATTCACTGAGGTTGAGAGTCCTATCACAATTAATTGTCTATGATGTAGAGATATTACATGGGACTACTTAAAGGTAATGTGTGAGAGAGAGAGAGAGAGAGAGAGAGAGAGAGCAAATTCATGAGTAGGGGAGGAGGGTTGAACAAAAAACACTCCTTGATAGTGATGTATAAAATATTATAATATATCAATTAATTTGGTAAACATATCTTAAGTACATCTAATGGATTTAATTTTGTTTGAAACTTATCTTTGTCGATGAAGAGTGAAAAAATTCCTTGGGAACTTTGTCTCAAACTTTCAAAAAATGCATACATGCTCTAAGTTGTGATCTTAAGGCCTTGTAAACCTTAGTCAACTAGAGTTTATATATCCACATGGTATCCTAAGTATGTAAATGAGGGATTAATGGTGAGGCTTCCAACTCCTATGAAACCCTAATTTATTAATGATTTTTAGCATGACAAATACATTTCCTAAATAGAGTTGCTTGTTTTCCAAAAATCTAGAGAAATTAGGTGGTGTGGGCTATTACATCATCCCATCACTTAATTTAGCTAATATCCCCTACAAGTCTAGGAACTAGGTTCTAAATTTTAATGATATGCTCAATAGTCTGCTCATGTTTGAGATTCATAGTATTGAGGTAAAACTCAGAATTATGGGTATAACTTACAGGGTAGTCCAATCAATGCATAAGTAAATAGGGTGATGGTCAAAAATAAAGTATCTGGGATCATAGAAATAGGCCAATCATGAACATGAGTATAGAATAAAAGGTCTTATTCTGTTAGCAGAGAATGGTTAAGATGCTTAAGAACTCAATCTTATTTTTGATGAAAATTAGATCATGTGAACTAAGAAAAATTTCATTCTCTCCTCTTTCAATGGTTGGGATCAAAAACCCCATATTTATTTCACATTTAAAATGATGACTCTTGTTCCCCTACACACCATCTCATGGGGAGACATCCTTATTTATTTTTAATGCACTCAATCACCTTGAAGTCACCACAGAGAATCCAATGCACATTTGTAAGAAAGTTTTCCAACCATCTCTAGAGAAAGATGCATTCCATAACATCATTAGAGGCATGTAAGTTGATAAGGCCAATGATGCAATTATCAAAGTCAAAAAGAGTTTATACAACCTAATGGTTGGGGTTAGAACCATAGGAAATAATATTTTGTGATAATTCGAGTGCTAAAAGGGTAGAAACCCCTCCATAGATAAGCTCATGATAGGTCGGGTGACAAAGGGCCCTAATCCATATGGTGCAAAAACACTATTGATATAAATAGACAAAAAACCATTGTTTTAGCTATGTATATTGTGAGCATAATTGAGGGGAATAAGGCTTGGAAACATTTCCTAAGAGACTAAATTTATGCATGTGCTATAAGTTATGAAAATGATTGTTTGGAAAACATTACAACTCACGTTCTCTTGACTACTTTAGTTCCTATCAAAATACAAGGGTCTTTTGTGGCTAAGAGAATTCAGGAAGTTAATGAAGCATTTTCGAAAGTAGGTTGATGATAGTTTTTAAATTTCTCTCTCTTTTAATGACTACAATATTTTGTGATCCCCTATCATGATAAATTATAACTTCCCTCTAACTAAAATTCCAAGCACAAAATATCTTAGACTCTTTAGAAAAATAATTTTCACTCATCAAGGTTTGGGTTCCTCTCATGATTGGATGCCATGGATTTCTTTGAAAACTATACATCAAATACTAAGTACAAACTTGATTTCATTTTTGTGTATTCATGTATTAATGTTATATGTCATACTTTGTAACATAAATCTGCAATCCCCAATTTCATGTTGGAAGGATTGGAGATGGAATTATAGTATTACCTTCTAAAACTACTCTCTAAAAATCCTCTATTAGATCATGATTTAGTTTTATTTGGATTTAGGTAAACTAAATAAATGGTAAAATTTGAATTCCTTACATAAAACATGGATTATCACACTCAAATGGATTAGCAATGCCACGATTGAGCCCAAAATACTCATTTTATATGGTGTTTGAATTATCAAGGTCTCCTCTTTGGAAATGTCTCAAATATATTGGGATTCCTAATCCCAAGATCCCATTTCACTCTAACCTGAAACATTCAAGAATAAATTTTTGGACATGTTTGAGAGCCTATATTTCTTGTGTGATGGATTCATAGCCTATATTAGTCTTATCACATAGAGCCTCTTAATTTTTGAATGAAACATTTATGGGAAAGTGCTTAGTGGCATCTATATATTTCTTTTATGTGTATTTTTTAGAGTTATGATTTTATTTTAGATATAAAGGTATGAAATTAAACTAATTTTTACAATGAAAATATTTCTATGGTGTTCTCTATTAATGATAAAGAGTTTTTTAACTCTTGGATTTTTTTACAAATCCAAACGTAGGAAAATAAGGTGGGTCTTTAATTTCAACATCTATAAGAGCTTTTCAAACACTAGGATAGTGATACATACACTATGAGTCATCATCCTTCTAACCAACCCTTGCATGGTACTCCTCCACCTTATACATTCTACTTTATAAAATAAAAATAATATAATAAACAAACTTAATTTTATTTATTGTACAATCTTCCACTTAAAAACCAAAATTTCAATGTTGGCTATTTCATCTATTTATTTTCTTTTAAAATTAGATTTGAATCTTTGAATCAAAATCTTATCTTGTTATCAATTAAAAAGTTTAAAATATTAACAAAATATATTTGTTAAAACCATTTCATAAACTTTTTCGAGATTCTTCATCATCATCATCATCATCATCATCATCATCATCATCATCATCATCATCATCATCATCATCATCATCATCATCATCATCATCATCATCATCATCATCATCATCATCATCATCATCATCATCATCATCATCATCATCATCATCATCATCATCATCATCATCATCATCATCATCATCATCATCATCATCATCATCACTACTTTTAATTTAAGTTAGAATAGGATACTATATGTTTTCTACAACTTGAAAGTGTGATATCTAAAAATTATAATTATCTTTTTTATAAATATAAAAGTCAATTTATCTCATTATTTGTGGAGTGTAATTAATGGGACAAATTTAAGGTATTATCTATGTAATAATTATTTTATTCTAATAAACTTAAAATTTATTATTATAACACATGTTTCGTGACATACTTTTTACATTATTTTTAATTTAAATATTTGTTAATTTTATAAATATTAAATTCTAAAAAATTATTTAAATACTTTAAAATATTATACATAATATTTTTAATTGTATTATATTTTAAATTAAACATGTGTCTATTCCATATAAAATTAATAAATACTTTATATTTATTACTCCTCAAGAAAAATAAATATTACTTTCTAATTAATAAAATATAATCTAACCAATAAATGTAAATATAAGTATTGCTTTATTTTACTAATTAATAAATTATAATCTAATTAACAAATATAAATATAATTTACTTTTGAGTTATAATGTCTAAAAATATTGATTTTAATTTAAAATATGTATATTTAATTATTAATTAATATTTTAAATGTGATGTGACTTATCAAGCGATGATAGTCTAGTGGTGAGTGAGTTGAGTGTTAAAAGTGGGAGATATCAGAGTCAATTTTCTAGAATTATCACTCTCTAGCATCATTCTCACACTTAGCTATGATGAATTATTCATGAAAAATATCCACAATGCAATGGGCTATCATCTTGGTGTTCAATGTGATGGAAGTCAGCTTGTGGCTTGAAACATGTTTTTAATGTGATGATGCAAGTTCACAGTCCATGGGCATGGATAATATTCACCATTAGTTTTGGAATTCCAGTTATAATAATTTATATACCTAACACTTTTTTAAAATTTGGATGTGATGGTGAAGGAGAAGGAGATGGTGTTGAGGGAACAAGTGTTATTCGCAGGTTGTGGGCAGGCAAGCAAAGGAGAAGTTGAAGGCATTGAAGGAGGTCTAGGTTTATCGCATCCCAACTTAGATGGTAAAGAAGGAAATGCTAGTGGTGAGGAAAAAGTGAGCTCCACTGATTAGGTTTAAATGCCCTTTGTAGCCCATTTGAGGAACAGATCTTAGGGTTGGAGCCTTTAGAGGTGGTTAGGGATTCTTTTAGTGGTGATGTTGAACCAAAGTAGAGGATATATGATGCTCTGAAGGACACAACTGGGGAATCCATGGGGTTATTACTCTATGCTAAGTGTAATAATTTTATAAATATTTTTCATTCCTACATTGATTCTGCAAAGATTTTATTATTAAGAGTAATCCTGGATTTAATCCCTGTTTGACCCTGACAAATTAGATTCTTATTATAGAGCCTTCTGTGGAAGAAATGGACGTGAAGTCTAGGTCTGAAGAGAGAGCAAAATCAATGTCATAAAAAGATATTCTAGAAATGACCTATTTTGAAGATGTCCCATTAATTTTTATTGATAATACTCTTGTTTTAAAGATTTCAAATGAGGAGCTTTCTACCATCAAGTTGGACAGAGGTCAAAAGTCTTTGATCAACTATTATTTGGGGAAGTGACCATCTAGGGATGACCTTTTGAAGTAGTCCAAAGTCACATAGCCTTATATAGATGCTCCCTCCTTAATGATTTTGTCTAATGATTTGTTTATGCTCTTGTTTCAATCAATTAGTGATAGGGACTTTGTTTGTGAGATGGGCCTTGGTTTATCGATAAACAAGGGGTGTTTCTTTATCCCTAGGCACCCTTTCTTGATCTAGTTCATGTTTTTATTTCATAGGATTCAGTTTAGGTAAGATTTTATAATCTTTCCCAATGTTTGTCAGATCCTAGGCTTTTTAATCAGTTGGTAGAAAAGATAGGTGTTTTTGTTAAAATAGATGAAGCCTTGGAGGTCTGGCAGAGTTTTATCAAGGAATGTGTTCTATTAGATTTATCCAAACCATTACATCCACATATTATCCTCCCTTTGAGTGTGGACACAATTTATTAACTTCAATGATTTACCCTTTCAATTTTCTAATTATAATTAGTCTAATCATAAAATTGCATCGTTTCCAAAGAAGCATTTTGAAGGCACTCATGTAACCATTTTGAAGATGTGGGTCAGAAAGATTGGCTACCCTAATAAACATTTGGTTCATATTTTTTATTTTCCTATGAAATACACTTTTGTTGAGTTCTCTCCATCTTTGGATTTGTCTCAAGAAGTTCAAGGCAATCCTCATAAGGTTGAAAAAGCTGAAGCAGCTTGGGATTTAGAAGGTATGGGAGAATGACATCAATCTTCCCCCTTTCATGCCTCCCATTCCCTTTAAAACCATCTCATGTGGATACATCCTTATTTATCTTCAGTAGACTTAATCATGTTGAAGTCACAAAAGAGAATCCAATGTGCATCCAAAAGGGAGTCTGCCAACCATATCTAGTGTAAGGAGTGTTCTATAGTATCATTACACATATACAAGATAATAAGGACAATGATGAAATTAATAAAGTCGAAAGAGTCCAGACCACCTAATGGGTGGGGTCAAAACCATAGGAAATAATATTTTGAGACAATTCAGGTGCTAAAAGGATGACAAACCCTCCATAGATAGGATTGTGATAGGCATCCTAACAAAGGGCCCCAAGCTAGATAGTGTGAGAAGTAGATTGAAGAAGGGATATAGAAATTTTGAATTCTTGCATACATGATATTTTTATTTTGTTAAAAATGATGAAAAATGTTTTTGATGGTATACTTACATGTCAGATCAGTGATCCCTCTAACATTCTAAGAATAAACTATCATTAAGAATCAAAAAGGTTCATATCATTTCCCTCTATAAGACCTCAGAGGGTTGTAAACTAATTAAAATCTGATCTAGAAAGAGCATAGTCTCCAAATTTCAATGGTTAACTTTTTTTTGCACATAATCCTCATTTGTAGAGGGTGATGGACTACGAGAGTACTGTAGAATAGATTTATGGTTGAGGGTCACAAGACCGAGATCTTAATATGAGATATTCACTCCTGAAGGGTGATGTGAAGATGGGACTGTACGATTTGGAGATGAAGAGGAAAAATAATGAGAAGTCAATTGAGGAGAATAAGAGATAAGAGACAATGGTTGGACTTCCATGGTCATATGGACTTTACCAGTAGATATTGATGGTCATGGCCCCTGTGGGTTGGTAAATAGCTAAATAGGGTTTGGCACTTCCACACGCAACATTACTCTTCATATTATATAATGTTGTACACCCATTAAAATTATGTGGTTTTGAATCAAACCCACTTTATTCTTGAGGAATAGGAGCGGAGACTGTTATAGGGCATTCTCTAATCATATGGTCTAAAGCCTGGCATTAGAAATAAGTGTTTGGGAGGTTGATATAAATCACATGTTGTGTAAAATGATTATTACCTACTTGAAATTCAATAGACTCTTTGAGTTCTTTGACAAGGTCTATTTCCACATAGACCCTTTTCTGAGGATGTGTTTCATAGAAATTTTATTATTCATGGAAGATAAATCAGCCTAGATACTTGATAAGTTGTTCAACCAAATTCCATAAAAGGAAGATGTAAGCTTTAAAATTATACCCAAACTAAGATTTCAAACAAATTAGAGCCCAAAGTATTGCAAATAAGAGAAAACAACCAAAGTATTGCAAATAAATTAGAGCCCATGTGTAACAATAGGTTTGAAATGTTTGGGGTTTATGAGATGAAATAACTAGAAACCCTTAATGAGGTTTTTAACCCCTTTTAGTTTCACCCCATGGCCTTGTCAATGGTTGTGAACCCACTACTTTAACATGCTCTCCATAGGAACTTGACTCACAAAATAAGCAACCAAAGTAAATTTTTCAAAATAATTAGAAGTTTTATCAAACTCTGGTAAATTCATAAGCATATCTTGTAAAGGAATGTCAGGGTCAATGTCAATACCTCATATTAGACCTTCAAGATAAACTTATGAGCTAGTTTCAAAACCATTATTTCTTAGGCTTCCACTATATATCCTTATATCAAATGATGCAAAAATGGTGGTGATGACCATTTAATCAAAGGAAGGTAACACTGTCCAAAGGGAAGAATGACAACCTAAATCAACATAATAAATTCAACATAAAAATAGAATCAATCTCTTATAAATAAAAAATATATCGACTAAATAAAATTGATGTCGTATAAATAAAAAATAGATCGACTATGCGATAGATGAAAAAGAAACCCTAAAAACCCATAGACACATGTATAAAGAATAAAATCACAAAACTCAATCAATGATGTCAATATTTTATTTGATTTTTTTTACACTACACTAGATAGAAACACAATGGTGATAAAAGAATAAATATAGAAAACATGGGTGACAAATACTCACAATGTAGCCAAGGGCCACAATGTTAATAAACATTGAGACCTGTGTTTACGTTGCATCCACATCTTCATCCATTATCAAAGTGGCATCATTTGGCATAGAATATAGAATATGGATTAAATTCTCTATTGCCTCTATTTCCCTAAAATTTCCCTTTATTGAATTTTTTATGGATCGATCCCTAAACCTTCCCTATAAGCCCTGTGTCATAAAATCCTTAAATCCTTGAAAACCAAAATTAGATGTATTTTAACCAAACTACTTCCCTCTCGGATCCTAATCTACAAACCTTTATTTTCTCTATATGCTCAAATCTCCAAAAATCCTTTTGAAAAACTAGATTCAATATAACTAATCCAAAAATAACTATGCTACCTAAATCAAAGATATATCTACACCAAAATAGATAAGAAAACCACTTATCTAGAGCTCTTTAGAAGACAAATGCATTGCAT
Source organism: Torreya grandis (assembly GCA_037957365.1). Lineage (NCBI taxonomy): Eukaryota > Viridiplantae > Streptophyta > Pinopsida > Cupressales > Taxaceae > Torreya > Torreya grandis. The sequence goes on from JARHVA010000729.1 coordinate 2,475,089, forward strand.
TTTATAATCAAATCCATCAAATTTAGGAAGGATAAAGGATTTGGATGTTAAATTTACTTGTTTTTGGTGCAAGTATTTAGAAAAAATATGCACCACTAAATATGTGTAAAGAATAGATAGTGCAAATATTTTTTAAACAAAATGGTGGTAGTGGCAATGCTCGACAATGAAGATGCCTCTTGTGTAATAATTATATTCTATGTGTAATAGTGGATCAGACATGGAAAACAAATGGCATGAGTTTAGTTATCATGCACACATGCCTCTCAATCAGAGTTGAGATTTGACAAGGACTCCAACTTATCAATAAATTTTTTGGCAAGAGTTAAACATGATTTATGGCCATCGTTTTCAACAATTATTTATTTGAGTGTTATGATTAGTATTATTTCAAAACTAAATGGGACCTCGATGACCTTATCCTTTGGTGATAGACATTTAATCACACATTATGGATAATGTGGTCCAACTATCAATTTGGGGATCACCATGTGTTCAAATAGCTTAACCACTTTATTATATTAGGATACAATATGTTCTCCTTCTCCAACATTGACAACCAACCTGATAATGTCTATTCTATTATTATTTTATCAAACCATTCCCATATTTAAAGTAAAGTGGAGTGGACTTTAGGATTGTACAATGTGCCACATAATCAATTAATTATTAATATTCTATGTTGATTCATGTTGGAAGGACTTGACTCATCACAAAAATCTTAAAATTTTCCCTACAACCCCCTTATGTCACCATCAAGATTGAGTGGTGTAATGAGGCTATTATTTGCACCACCTACTTCCTTTATTGCTATGGTAAATAATTTATTCATATTAGAAAGTGGTCAGAAGAGCCCACACTCAATAAGTACTAGTAGGTCTCTATCTCTCTTAAGTTTTATCCATTCAATTTTTAGATTCAATGGCTTGATGTCTCTCTTAAACACCACATTAAAGTGGTCGATATCCATGCATCCAAAAGAGATCAGTTGTGCACTCAGCTTCATTATTTTAAAATTGGTGACAAAGCCTATAAGAAGTGAAATAGCGTGCCAAGATCTCTGAATATATTTCATGCAATGATTGTTGAATCTTATGACATATTGTGAGAGCTCCAAAATTCCAAGAGAGGAAAAATATTCACTAACCTGTCTATTGCAAAATGTGAATGAATCGATTGATTGAGAGATTCTTCATTAACCTTCCAAAAAGGAAAAGTGGGGTACATATAGATAAAATAAGGGCAATATGAGGAAGCCTCTAATTTTCTTAATTAACTAATTAAAATTAAATATAATTAGCCTATGGACCCTTTATAATTAACCTAAGGAAGCTTAAATAACATAAAATGGCCATACAATCATGTAGGCAAAACTGAGTGGGGAAAATCACTACATTAACACCCCCCCTTAAGCATAGCTTAGGTGAGATGAGAACTGGGTCCTGGCATTGAAACCCTGATAAGGTACCCAAGTATATAGTGATGAACCTCCATAAGAGTAAGAAGAAGGTGGAGCAACCATAACCCTAATGAGAGCTCATAGATGAACAAAATTACTCTCTATGAAGGGTTTGGTTAGAATATCTACAATCTACTATGATGTTGGATAGTATCAAAGATCAATGACTTGCTCTTTGATAAGCTTCCTAATGAAATGCATATGAATCTCTATGTGCTTGATCTTTTGATGGAGAACCAGATTCCTAAAAATCTAAATAGTGCTTTGGTTGTCACAGTAGATGATTGTTAGCTTATGAAACTAGACACCAAACATAGTGAGAATCCCTTGAAGACAAATTGCTTTAGTGGTGGCATTGATAGCTCCTCTATATTCTGCCTTTGTGGATGAAAAAATAATTGCATGTTGCTTCTTACTTGACCAATGTATTAGACCTAAACCAAGTGATAAACTATATCTTGAAGTGGACTTTCAACTTTGAATATCTCCATCCCAATCTAAATCTATGTATCTGATCAAATCAACCTCTATTCCTTCTCCATAGTGTATACCATAGTTGTACAAACCCTGAATGTAGTAAAGAATCTTCTATGTTGCTTTCCAATGAAACTCATGTGGCTCCTACATAAATTGGGAGTCCAATCTAGCCATATAGGATATGTCAGGTCTAGTGTGTGTGAGATAGATAAGACTGCTTGCAAGTTGCTGATATGGAGTTGCATCAATAAGTGGTGTAGGACAATCAGCGTCAAGCTTCAAACCAAACAAGAAGGGATTATTATCTAGTTTACAATCAACCATGTTAAACATATCAAGCAAATCAGGAGAATACTTGGATTGTGATAAAGTTATCCTAGAATCTGACTGAATGATTTCAATCCTGAGAAAGTAGTACAGCAATCCCATGTTTGTCACTAAAAATCTATTCAAAAGTGTAGTTTTCACTAGTGAGATGGATGATCATGAGCTCCTTGTAATCATTAAGTCATCCACATAAAGAACTAGGATCAACAGATAATCATCTTTCCATCAGATGTAGACATTCAGATCTGAGTGGCATTGGGTAAACCCAACTGTGAGGAGAAAGGAGTCCATCTTGGCATACCATGCCCTAGGGGCCTGTTTGGGTCCATAGATAGATTCCCTAAGTTCGTAGAACAAGGAGGTATTTTCCACAAAGCCTTGTGGTTTCTCCATATATATCTCTTATTTGAGGTCACCATGTAAAAAAGCACTCTTTGCATCCATTTAGTGATCATCCCATCGATCTACAACTGTAATGGCTAGAGTGAGTCTTATAGATGTCATCTTGGATATAGGAGCAAATGGCTTAGTGTAGTTTATGCTAGGCACAAAATAAAACCCCTTTGAAACCAAATGAGATTTTTACTTATCGACTAACCCTTCTACACCATACTTGGTTTGATAAACCCATTTACACCAAACTAATTTTATTCCTTTTAGAAGAGGGACCAAGTACAATGCTTTGTTCCTAATTAGGGAACTATACTCTTCTTGCATAGTAAAATCCAATTCTAGAATGCCAGATGCCTCATGAAAGGTTTACAGATCTGAGGCAATGGCCAAGTAGGAATGTGATGTCCCTTGTAACTATGATCATGTCTACCTTGTATCTGATGGATTTTCAACCCTTCTCCCAGCACTTTGAAGTGTCTATCTGGCCCAAGTGGGACCAAAATTGTATGAGATTTGAGATTCAAGAGGTGAGTCCTCATTATCTATAGTGTGAGTGTGAGATGGAGGAGGATAATCCTCATCATTTCTCTCATCTCTTGAACTAGAAGAAGAAGAGTCATCCTCATCATCAGGAGGATCTTGAGGTGGATCTATGTCACTATCAGAAGTGGAGTCAATTTCCAGTGAGACTTTTAAAGAGTCTAGAATGCCAATATTATGTTCAAGTGGGCCCTTGAAAAACATGACACTCCTTTCAATGAACAACTGATGATTTTTAGGATGGAGAAGCCTATATCCCTTAACACCCTCTGCATACCCCATAAAGATGCAAGACTGACTCTGAGGGTCCATTGCCTTGCATTTCTTCTTGGGAACATGGGCCATTATTGGTGATCCAAATACTCAAAATTGATCTACTATGGGCTTGTGAATATCCCAAGCTTCAAAAGGAGTGATTCCCTTTAAGGCTTTGTGTGGAACTCAGTTTTAAATGTAGCACACATAATTGATTGCTTCAACCTAATACTAAGGAGTAAGAGAGTTTGATTGAAGCATGTAGTTGGCCATTTATTTTAAGGTACAACTCTTTCATTTGGCCACACCATTCTATCGAGGACTATATGAAACTTTGTGTTCCATTTGAATCCCCTCTGATGTGCAAAACTACTCAAACCTATTTTTGACATACTCTCCACCATTGTCAGTCCTTAATATTTTAATGGAACATTCTATCTACTTCTCCACAAGTGTCTTGAAGTCATTAAAGTGATCAAAGACCTTAGACTTATTTTTGAGAAAAAACACCTAGGTATACCTAAAAAATTCATCGATGAATGTGAGCATGTATCTTGTCCTATTGAATAAAGGTTTTGGAAATGGTCCTGCTAAGTCACTATGGACTATCTCTAGCTATTGTTCAGCTATTCTTGCTTTGCCCTTATCATATTTCTCTTCTAGATGCTTACCAAGAATGCAACTATTGCAAAGGCCATCTGAGAATTTTAATCTAGGTAGTCCTAAAACCATGTCCTGATGACTGACTTGCTCCAAGTAATGATAGTTTAAATGGCCAAACTGTTCATGCCATAGTTTACTCACTCCATCTACATGAGTAAGTAGTGTAGTTGAGGGTTGATCTAGGGCAATTATGAGAAGGTATATAGCCTAGACTAATGATTTGCCTTCCCATAAGCCACTACGGTGTCACTATGTAGTTCCTTGATGATCACTAAATTAAGTGTGAACTCAACTCACTTCCCTACACTTATGTGAGTGATTTGATATATTGATAGAAAATTGGTGGATACTAAAGGAACACATAGAACATCATTAAAGGTCCCATTACTTACTTGAACTAATCCTTTATTGTTGACTTCTACCAAAATGTCATCACCCATGAGAATTGAAGGCACAGAACATGGCTTTATTTCTAAAAATAGATCCTCTGAGGAGGCCATGTGATAGGAATCACTTGAGTCAATATCCCAAGTTGAAGGCTAAGAAGCTACTGCAACAAGTGGTTTTCCCTTGTTTTTACCCTTTTTCTATCTTTTGCCTTTGTAAAATCTTGTGCTGATGTGTTTTAAGTTCAAGAACACTGATGTTGTTCTTCTCGAGCATCTTAGTCAAGGTGTCAATCTTCTTTTTTGTGCACTCAGATTCATCATGCCAAAGTTTCTTGCAAAAGTTGAATTTGTGTTTCTCTTTCTTAGGTTTCCCTCTTGAGGAGGACTCATTTTATGATGCCTTAGGCTTGGCATCTGATTTCTAATTCATCTTATGATCATGATCAGGTTTATACTATTTCTTCTCCTATTTGTCACTAGTTGAAGGCTTCTTCTTATCTTGATTGAAAATCAAAGCATGTGATTTTAAAGACTTTAGTGCACCAATTTGAACCAACTTATCTTGCTCCCAAGTCAGATCGACAACAAAATCATCAAATGATGGCATTTTCTAAGTGTATCCAAGTGCATTTTTGGTAGCATGAAATGTAGAGATGAAAATGGAATAGTCGTGACCTAGTTTTGTAAGCACAAATAAAATTAATTGGTCATCTATTTTCTCAATGCCACATTGTCTAAACTGTAGTCTCAGTTATTTGAACTTTGTAAATAAGTCTTGTATCGTGTCATAGTCACCTTGGCTCAATGTGATGAGCTCATTCTCCAGCTCATAACCCTTCATGATGTCTTGCATTCCAAAAAGCTTGTTCAGGATGGTCTAGACTTCATTCAGATTTTTTACAAATTCAACATGAAAATGGAGGTCAGGAGACATTGATAGGCATGGAAACTCATAGGCCTCATCACATCGATTGTACCACTTAAAATTTTATTCATCTATAGATGGCTCAGTTTCCTCACCCATAGTAATCTAATAGAATCCTTTACCTCTCAAAGCAAGTTATATTTTCGAATTCCATTCTAGATAGTTAAACGATGTGAGTGGTTCAATGTTTAGATCCATTAGTGCAGATTAGAATCAGACAAATTTTAAAATTGAAATGAAATCAAAAAATAGAAATCACATAGTACAAGTACCCCCTAAACTATCAAGTGTACCCCCTGAAGTTGACAATGCACACACACCCAGTCTTCAACATCGGGCATAGTCAAGAATGCATTTATAAGTAATCAATCTGAAAAAGTATGAGAGGGATGTCAAGCACTGTTGATAATGCATCTAAGAGGAAAGATACAAAAGTTTGAAGAGAGTTTTAAGCTATTACATCATGTCAAAATAGATATTACAAAAGTCTTGAAATAATGTCACCAATACATAGAGCTCGAGAAAGTATGTACTTTTTTAAAAAATGGCACCCAAAAAGGAGATACAAATTGAAAGTTATAGCACTTACTAGTTCTTACTCCAACATATTCCTAAACCCTTTCCAAAAATGGAAATTTGTTTTTTAGACCATTCATCCAAAAATCTAATAATGGAAAAAAACTTTACTCTATTTCTTCATTACCTTTCACCTAAAATTTGATGCCCTCCTAAAAATCATGCAGGGTTTCACAACTACTTTACTTTAGGTTCTTTCAAATGCTTTAATTAAGAAGTAATATGTAATTGCCCTTAGAAAACCCAAGTGGGTCTTGCTAGTGTAAATCGGGTTTTTGACTAGCTACTACTTCAAGATTTTGAGCTACTACAACTTCAGGGTTTTGAAATTGCTTTGCTAAAAAAAAGTAATAAGTAGTTGACCCTGGAAAACTTGATTACTTCTTGGCAGTGTATTTTGAGTTCTTCAAACAACTTTACTTCGAGGTTTCAAACAACTATAACTTAAAAAATTAAATGAGTAGTCGACCTTGGAAAACCCAATTACTTCTTGGCAACGTATTAAATCCTAAATACTTATAAATAATTGCCTTGGAGAAGCTTGATTACTTCCAAGTAGTAGCCCTGGAGAAACCTGATTACTTCTTGCAGTGTATTTCAGGTTTCTTAGACTACTTTACTTAACTTCATGAGTTTGAAGGAAAGCAACTCAAAAAACCCAATTTGGTCTATGATCCAGTTGTTGGGGTTGAGAACCCTAATTAATTCCAAGCAAGTGTAGTTTAGGTTTCTTGGACTGATTTACTTAACTTCATGAATTGGAAGTAAATTAATCTCAAAAACTTGATTTTGTCTACAAGTAAGTTGTTGCACTCTGAAAACTTGATTTAGTCTAAAATCAACTAATTACCTTCTGAGAACTTGAATTGGTCTACATAGAGTAAACCAAGTTTTGCAAGCTTGATTACTTCGTTCGTACGGACGTTTGACCAAATGGAAGAAATTGATTTTTTAGGAAAACCTACAAAATTTTCAAAAATTTAAAAATAACCCATTTTAGATATCAAAAAACCCAAAAAATATATGTAAATAGATTTTTCATAATAGGCCTTATGACACAAGTTTTGAGGTAAATTAAGAAAATACCTCCTAGGTCAAAAATGGTGACCAAAATAGAAGAAAAACTAGCAAGATGAATGCATGGAGGATCTTACAAGGGAGTCTGATGCCTGAGACTATTAGGAAGGCTCTTATACCATAAAAGAGTGTGCCAAGATCTCTAGACAGATTTTACACAATCAATGTTGAATCTTGTGAGGTAGTGTGAGAGATCCAAAATTCCAAGAAAGGAAAAATATGCATTAACTTGTCTATTGCAAAATGTGAATGAGTCGATTGATTGAGAGATTCTTCATTAACCTTCTAAAAAAAACTGGGGTACATAAAAAGAAAATTAGGGCAACATGAG
>JARHVA010000729.1:2487500-2640000 GCA_037957365.1 Torreya grandis
CCATTATTTATTGTCAGAGAAGTTTTACAATTAAAAAATCAATATTTATATAACATATATAGTTTTTACATTTTAAATTATTTAAATTAAAACTTTAATTTAAATTATTATAATATTGTTACCGTTTGTTGTCACACAAATAAATATGATAGTGTAGTAACCCATATCAAATAGTTTAATTAATGTATTTACAAATTTAAGGTTTGAAGAGATGAAAATTAAATGTACAACCATTATAATCATTTTCGAACTTAAAAAAGGTGTCGGAAGCATCTTTGTTGCATGTGCATCGTACAACAATTTAATATATTCGTTTAAGATATGTTCCTTTAAATTTATGGATAGTTTATTCAATCGAAGTGACGCTTTTGTCGTTAAATTTAGTGAACACGAGGGATGTTTGAAGAATAGAACCACTACAGCGCGACTAGTTGGACGGAGTTTTTTTTGGATTTGGGTTCACACTTTTATGTAAATATAATGTTTTTGTTTTGTTTTGTTTTTGTTTTTTTAATGATAAAGGTGAAAAGGAGAGTTTTGATGGATTGTCATAATCTTAAATAAAGTTAATTAAAATAATAATTAATCTTGATTTTCAATTTGAATAAATAAAATTTATTAGAAAAAAACATCTTAAAAAAATTTAAGTTGAAGAAAAATTATATTTTGAAATGATTTAAAATAATATGTTTGAAAATCATTAAAAATTAATTAATTTAATAGTTATTTATGTATTATAAATGTAATACATATTGGTGATCTAATTATAATTCTGAAATGTTATAATATGATTGATTATTTTAGAATATTATTTAGTAAAAATTAGATAAATATTGAATTTTTTATAAATATATATTAGTTATGCATTATACAAATATACTATATTGTGTAATCAAATACTATATTCACTATTAAATACTATTGACTCATTTTTCACATTAACGAAATCCAAATACATTTCATTACATGATGAATAAGTTATCGATGTCAAAAAATGCCATAAAAAATATATTCAATAATTTATATTAAAAAATAAATTATTAAAGTACTAGGTTTGAATAAGACATACATTGATATTGTATAAAACTAAATGAATTTCAATTAAATTTCATATAAATCTAAAATTAATTTACCTTTAAAAATTAAATCAGATTTAATTAATCTTTAAATTGGAGTAATAAGGATAAAAAGATGCTTTATCAATATATTTTGAATATTGAGACTTAATGGGATAGTCTTCAAATTTTGATAGTGGAAATTAGGGTTTTTTAGGAAGACAATAGAAATCTTGAAAATTTATAATGAATAAAGAGTTTGTCCAAATTATATATTTGACATTTTTTGTATGTTCAAATTGTCAACTTTACATTTTTGGAAAATTTTAAGTAAGCAAAAAAATATATGATTATGTTCGTCAAATTTGAGGTTCCAAAAAAAATTCTTAATCTTTTGAAACATCAATTCAATCATTGGGGAAGTACATTTATTCTGATTACACTAATTGGATAGGTATATTTGAAAACAGTGAGGAAAATAATGTGTTTTGGGCCCTTTGTTACACTTAGCTTGACTCTTATCAGGGTCATAAACAATGTATATTATCGAAAAAAAATTTCAAATATTTATAATAATAACTAAACCAGTTAAATCATGGTAATACAATGTATTTTTAATATGAAATTTAATACTACAATGAATGCTCTAATGATTTCTATAAATGCACTAAGATGTTTTGTGTTTATTGAAGACTTGAATAAAAATTAAATCTTATTTGCATGCAAACTAACATCAAATGATCAAAAAAAGGAGAAAAAAAGATAAGACCATAACAAGAGGAGTGTTGTCACTGACCAAGATCACACAAAACCCTAGAAATATGCATTCGACATTTTTGGAATCATAAAAATATGAAATGCACACTTTTGATAAGACAACTACATAACCATAAAATGAGAAGAGAGAAAAAAAAGGGACATGACAATGTATCTCAAAATAATCTAATAACATAAAAAAATTATACCTTAAAATTATGTAATGTAATGTTTGAAAATTTATCATAAACCTTTCTATTATAATTTGATTCGTTCTTTTTTTATAATTTTTTAATGAATCTAAATATGTATTGGATCAATTTTTTTTTTCAAAAACTACTGAAATTTTTTAAAAATGCTTCTTAAAAAAAGAAAAAAAAAACAATTTAAATAATAATTATTATTATATTGTCTAGTTAGTTTTAACAAACTTTAAAATTTATTGAAAATATTAATACAAAATAATTAAATTATTAAATTATCCCATCATTTTCTTAGCAAACCTTTATAAATAGTTTAATATTCAAAACATAAACTAAGCACTACCTAATCTTGTTCTTTACGTTTTTAAAAAATTACTCTAAATTTATTAAACAGTATTAATCTCTTCCAACATTTTCTTTGAAAACTTTTTCTTTTTTTTCTCTCTTTTTTAATAAAGTTTTCTCTTTTTTTTTTTTTTTAATGATATATAGATATACACCTATAAATTATTTTACAATTAATAATTAATTCTATATTTAATTTATTAATAAACATACATTAATAAATCATTTTAAAATTTATTAAAATAAATAAATATTTAATAATCATGAAACAAACAAAATAACACTGTTTAACAAAACAAAACTAAATAGTATATCTAGTAATTAGGCACCGCATGTAAAAAATGAGAGACAAGAAAACTAATACATGAAAAGTGAATACTAATTAAGGAATCATTAATAAATCATTTTTAAATTAATAAGGTGATACCATTCCACTATTTTAAGCACTTTACCTTTTCTTTTTCTTTTGTCTTTTTGATTGATTGATAAGACATACATTAATAAATCATTTAATAAGGGAATTCTTTGTTTGATTGATAGACACACTAATACAATTAATAAGGTGATTCTATTCTGCCAATTATAAGCACTTCACATCATGTGGTTACTATAAAAATTCTACTTCCATGTCATATTGCTTCAATGTTAAATTGCGGACTCCAGACAGACTGTAATATCTCCTATTAGAGAGATAATCTAATCTCTTTGTTGACCTTTAGATAGAGAATCCAACAGAGAATGACCTAACTACTAACCATCACACTTCTCAGCAGCGATTCCAAGCATAGAGCCTGGCACATCATACACAATCCGGAGGTTCTGGTGCTGATAGTTCTCCAGAATGGAAACTGCCGAACCTCCGAGTGCCGGAGGTACAGCGAAAGCCAAGCATAACACGGAACCCTCCGCATTAGCAGGAGCTAAGGAGTTTTCGAGGGGCAGAGTCAAGTCTACACTTTTCTCAAAATGCAACATTATCGGAGGAATCTTTGCTCCGTCGGGAATGTTATAACACGTATCGAAAGGCTGTTCAAAGCCGCCATAGTCAGACCGGAGAGCTGACGGCGGAAAGAATCTCTCATTGCAGTGTAAGCAGGCTCCACCAGCCGTGTGATAACTGTTCCCGAGTGTATGATCGTTCCGGTGGGGATAGAAACGAGCTCTTCTCGTACAGAAATACCGCTTAACCCCACGAAATAGAAGGATGGTTGTGCAGCGCTTGATAACAACGACGTAAACTTTAAGCCGGGCGTGGAAAGAGCGCCTTTTCCTAGTCGAAGTGAGCCCGTGAATGCCGAGGAGCCGAGGCTGGGAAGGCAATAAGAAAGCACGCTGTCGTATAACATGGCCGTCTGTGAAACAAAGGAGAGGGGTTCCCTTCCAAAACCAACCAAACCGGGCGCCGGCCGGAAGATTCAGTCAGAGCTGTCGCGCACCCGAAAAGAAATTCCTTCTTCATCTGGGACTGCGAGCCCACCACCAGCGTATCCGATGACAACAGTTCCTCCATCTCGGAGCCATCGTCGTAACGCCGAGTAAAGCCGCATTTATAATTGCTAGACGTGGGATTGCGGAGTGTCTGACACGCCTCCGAAGCGCAGCCTAGGTACTAAAAAGTAGGAAATTGGGAAGCCTGGAACACTTGACCCAAGCAGTCGGAGCAGGCACTGCAGGAAATCCAGGCGATATTGCTGCCGGTGTCCACGATCATGTAGATGTTCTGTGCGGGTATGGCGAAGCCCAGCTTGATAATGTAGTTTCCAGCCCTTGCAGATGCTAATGGCACGTCAGCATTCTCGTGTGGATTAAGCATAGTATTTGGTGTTACTCTGATTGTTCCGACCTACTACTGATCACCATATTCCTCCTTCCGTTATTGCTCTGTAGAGATTGGTGTTGCTCCTGATTGAATCTGATATCGACCTCCACCATGTTGAATTGGGAAGGTGAAAAGGAGAGCACTTGTCTTGAATGTGTATAAGAGGAAAATTTAAATCTTCCAATTGAGTCATGGAGCAATTCTTTACATCTTTTCATATAAATGATGAACAATTTAGTCTATTAAACTGCTTAGCACTTGCCTTGAATGTGTATAAGAGGAAAATTTAAATCTTCCAATTGAGCCATGGAGCAATTCTTTACATCTTTCCATATAAATGATAAACAATTTAGTCTAATAAACTTACTGTCTTCTGCTAAGCTGCGGAGGAGGAACAGAGAAAGTACAACCACGGAAAACAAAAAATTTGTTAACTTTATCATTCTCATTGTAGACAAGCATCCAGAACCGATAACTGGCTTGAGAGAATATGTATATGTATATGTATATATATATATATATTATAATATGACTAATCCTTCATTTTATGGGTCAAAGTCTAAAAGTAACAGGGTCCCATAAAGTTCCTGCTGTTTCTACTTTTAACGACCAGTGGACTCATGGGCCATTCGAGTCACGAAAATTCTAAATTTTGGAATCTCTTTTTAAAATGGGGTTGGAAGTTTTTTATATTTCTTTAGGAAGATATTTTAATAAATATAAATTTATGAATATAAAATTTTGATTTAAATTTTTATTATAAATAAAATTATAATAATTTTAAATATTATTATTTTTTTTTTAAAATTTAAATTAATTTTTTTTTAAATATATTTATTATAAATTTATCTTATTATTTAATGATTCAATATATTTATTATTCAATAAAACTAAAATATAAAAAGTTATGAAGTATAATAGTGGAATTGATTGGTTTTTATTATTTTTTATTAAATACATTTTTTAAATTAGTTTTTAATATTTATTAAAATATAGATAATTTTTAATAATATAAAATATTTATAATATTATTATATTAAAATGTATATATAATTTTATATGTATACTTTTTTTAGTTAATAAAATGATGGCTATCAATTTATCAATAATTTATATTTAAAATTAATAAATAAAATGACAAAAATTTAATATAAATTTAACTTGATATGTATTTATGTATAAGAATTAAGTTTTGTGATTTGTTTAAATTTTTATTTAATTTACTCTTGTTATGACAAGAAATTATAGGAATCACTTTTCAATTATTTATATTTGTCCATCAAATTTATGAAGTTGAAATAATATCATATTACACATTACAAAGTTTTTACAAAAATTTAGTCTATAATTTATAGAATATTTTTTTGGGTCTTATTTGGAAATATTATCTCTATTTATTATAAAAATAATAACAAATCATTATCCGATACGAGAAATTAGCATTCCTACCCAAACAATGCATCTGAATTGCCTCTTAACTTACTCAACAACACAAACTACATTTATGTCTGACACACACTCCAATACATTGTCTACAAACTCTACACACACAAACATATTTGTAGAAGACAAATCATTACCCTGTATGAGAGATAGTGAACCATAATTCTCTTCATTTGCATATTTAATGACAAGTATTGGCATTTAAAACTTGGCATCAATCTTTAGTTAGCATGAAAGCGACCCACTAAAATAGTGATTTTTTTGTGTACGTGTATGTGAGCTTTGAAGCAAATGACATCGCATTTATGAAAGTACTTCCCCTCCATCAATTTAGTTTAGAAAAACACTAATACTTAAACAAGTTGTAATTAACAAAAGCAATAAATAATTAAGCACATGTTCTTTGAAAAAAGTTTCACATAAATACACCATAAAAATGCATATACTACATAAAACATACATTTAAATCACCATTCTTATTTTCCATAAACCTGTCAAAAAATTTCAAATAATATCACTTTTTTTAGAGGATCAACCTTTTCAGTGAAACTTACAACAATAGTAGCCACATATAAAGTTTATTGTCATCCAATAAATAATTTATGTTCTTAGAGCTACACAGATATCTACAGCATAATGAATGGAAATAAATATGCACATCAAACATTAATGTTATGCGATGGCTGCAATTTTCATAGAAACTATTACAATGTGCTTCGAACAATGTGCCAACACTATGATTATTTTGGTGATACTTATTTATTGGACAGATTATTAGATCTACTAAATGTTTGCATAATAATTTTTTTAACATTCACAATCCTTAAATTTTTGTAATATTATTTTCAAGATCAAATGTTATTTTATGTTAATTTGGTTAACTTTTCAATTATTGTAACAAACAATTATACAATATTAAATTCAAAATTTACATATGAATTTGAGTACAAAAATTTTTTAATACAAATTCAGGAAAGGGACTAATCATTATATAACCGTTGTTAAAAATATAGATAAAAATAATATTTACTTTGAAAAAATATTATAAAATATATCAACTTTTCGATGACAAATCATATACACAATATTTGAAAGCGACCACTGGAAATGATCAAACATTGCAAATTTCGTAATAACTCTCATTTGCTCCTTCCTATCAAACACGCGAAGATGAAGCCACAATAAATTAGTCTCTACAAAATGTGATCATATTTAAAAATTGAAAAAAATATGAAGTTACAATAAATTATAATGTAGATATCATATTATAAAAAATTTAAATTAGGATTGGTTTATAATATTTTTTACTCAAATTCAATAATTATATAAAAATATAATATATAGATAGTTAAAAAAAATGATTGGTTGATTTATATGATCTGATTTCCCTAATGATAAATAAACATGGCTTAAAATAATAAAATCATCAGTTAAGTATGGAAACATATAAATAAAATAAAAATATGAAATCACAAATGTGAAAGTTAAGGACAAGGTGACATTATAGGCATATCATCTTTAGGGGGTTTGAGCAATGAAAGAAATTGCTTTGATCGAAGGATATTAAGAAGCCACCCACCCATCTTAAGTGGTCTTATAATGAGAAAAAAATACCATGATTCCTCAACTGGTGGTGGTGGCACATAATACTCAATTGTCTCACCACCCTACAAAGGTAATGTCCAGCAAGACAAGCCAAAAAATACCTATTTATATCTTGTAGTGAAATTTATCCCTCTACTAAAAAGGAGTGGAGGATATGTTTCAACATCAATTTTCAAAACTCTTATGATCATATCTAGTCTCTTTTTATTCTTGACATGCTAGAAGCTTTGGGGTTTGGTAACTTATATCTTTCATTGGTTCAAATTATAGTTTTTGAAGCTTTGAGATGTTTCGTCACCAATGGTCACAAGTTCGATAGCTTTGAGATTTTTTGCTCCATCAAACAAGGTTTCCCTTTTACCCATGATTTTTATGTATTAGTTGATGATGTATTTGTTTACTTTATTAGCAGAATTACTCTTCCTAATTGTTCTCTTAGCTCAAGGTAAGTGCACAAAGTTGGGAGACAATTCCATGTACATTATTTGTAATGTGATCGCATTAGTTAATAACATGATTTCATTATTTAATTAACGTGATCATGCTATTTGAATCTAGGTTAGAGATTATCGACCCATAATGTGATTGCATTAAATATAACACAATCATGTTATATTGAACAATAACTTGATTGCATTATGAATGTGATCATGTTATTGTCATTTATAATAATACGATCACATTATGAATGTGATCACGTTACCTGTGTGTTGAAAAAATACAAATAGAATTTGAACAAAAAAATATTCATTTTGCATTCAAGTTCCCTTGCTCTCCCATAGCTTCTACAATCGTATAATTCTTAGAAGACTCAAAATACTGCCAGAAAGCTACTAGATTCCTTCCAAGGACCTGTTGATTGATGATGCCACCACATAGGAGAGGTAAGTGATTGAAATCTTCCCTATTTAACCTTATTTTTTTCATAATTTTCATTATTTAACCCTAGTTTTTAATTATAGTTTATATTTTTATTAGCCCATCATACTAACCCTCCCAACCCTCCACAGAACCCTCTAGTTGCTCATCAACCTAACCCTCCATAAAACCCTATTGTTCCTCTTATAGTTCCCCAAAACCCCCTGACAATAAAAAGGTTTTAATTGACAACATTATGGGAAACAAACGTGAAATTAAAGAGTTAATTAATATTATGAGGGATCCCTATTTGACCAACCCCCATTGTACCTAGCTAGTTGATTTCGTATAGACCTTATTAGGTCAAATTAACTCTATAATGAGTCAAATTAACTGATGGACCTCATATAGAGATACTTGTCGGGCATATTATGCTAAAAAGTTAGCATCCCTTCAGATCAAGAATAAAGATATTTCAAAAGTTAACAATTTCACCCTATTCATCGACCCAGCCACCAATGCCCCTTTTCCCATGATCGATAAATATTTTCCTATCCATCATTGTGTACATAACTTTATCATGAGCAATTTTTGGGATAGATGGTGGATGGTCTTTGAATATTTACCATGTAAAAACTATGAGCTCCCATTATATTTTTTGAGGAAACTCTATTTTGAGTTTATCCTCAATGAGATTCTCAATTATTTTGATTGTAGTGAGTTTAAGGGCCAAGGAAAAGGTTCTGCATAAGATCAACTAGGTGCACATCATGCACCTAATCGACCTATATGGATCTACATCCAAAATCCTCTTAAGCCTAAGATCCCCTTTGTGATTCAATAGGTCATGGAGATAGATGCTCTCTATGCTCTTAGTTCACTCACCGATACACTTGTTTAACCTACAAGTAGGCTTCCACAAAGTGATGCTATAGATATACCACAAGCTACCTGACCCTGACCCTACCCTTAAAATTTGTGTGGAGCTATGTGTATAGGACCTTCTGATGATGATGGCATTGGTAGTTCAAATGGCTTAGATCATATTCTTATGAGTGATGATTTTTAAAACACATATTTGGCATGCAGACATTAGTCACCACACAAATACAGGTATATTTTATATAAATGTCATGTTAAATTTAATTTACATTTGCAAATTTAATTTTTGAGCTAACAATTAATTTACATAGAGTCTTAATATAAGATATATGTCATTTTTTTATGTCACAAGAAGTGACGGTTCCTTTATCATCATAATCAACATTTAGAACATTTGATTTGTCATGCCCATTATTTACATATTCTGATCTAGTTGCTAGGGCATCCGCAACTGTATCAACCTCTATTAGGATGACACCATTTACTTATATAGAGGTAAAAATTATTTACATAAATTTTTTGCTCTTTGCATCTATTAATACTAAAATTGTTTACATATATGTTTTAATCTTTACATCTAATTTACTTCTTCTCTCAAGAATTAATGTAAAAGTAACACAACCAAAAACATAAAAGTCATGAATGGTCTTATGTTAGACCATGTTTCCTTGGGAGTAACATCCTACAATGCTCTTACACCAGTGTATTGTGTTCAAAATTATGTACCTTATTCCCAATGAAAACCAAAATTATCCTAAGATACATATTGCATTTCATTGGCTCATCCTGTATGTATCCCATGTACTAAAGCAAGGTTAAAAAACATACATTATATTACTTTTCACTATTGGAATTTTTATAGAGGTTATGGAATGCATTTACTCGATCATTTAAGTAGATATCCAACAAGTAGTGTTGTCTTTCCTTGAACATCGCCCAAGTGACTATGGGCATATCTAAATTCACAATTATCTCTAGATAGTCCCAACACAAGGCTACTTTATCTAAAAGTTGTAAAATAAATAGCATGTCCATATGATTTATTGAAAAAAATCTTATCCTAAGGAACCATTTCATACCTATTAACCAAGTGTCATCTTCCATAACAAAGATTCATCCATTGAATTTAAGACCCTTTTCACTTTATTTAGTTTGTGGGTAATTCCATCCAAGCTTTGATGTGTGTCATCATTGTCATGAGCACCCTTAGTGGATGATATTCCATGTCATCTATCATTATCTCTCTCTTGTTAAACACCATGTTCATAATCACACATATGGAAATATTTTATCACGTTCATTAATTTTTTCCTAGAGGCATCTTATCATTGAGTTTTCTTAGAACTACATGTACTTCCAAGTCAATGGTTATCACAATTACAACCTCTTCTCTATTTATCAAAGTTTCCCCAGGTAATGAAGTAACTTCACTATAAGGTTTTTGCTCTTTTCCTCATATAGTTTGATCATGGTTGATATTTTATACCTATAATTAAAATAGAAAATATGGTCATCTTAATTTTATGATAATAAATCATGCCAATAATAAATCCAACTTTTTTTTTAAATAGCATAATTGAAAGCATGGTTGGTCAAAAAGTTCAAAAGTTTTGAAAAATGCTTTGATACAAACATGTAGGACCCTCGTGTGTTACTTGAAACCTCATTTCAAAACTTTTATTATTGAAAATAAAACATGATAACATAATAATATAGAGTTAAACATGTTCACACTCTAACTTTTTTCACAATTTTTTTCGTGAAAATAACCATAATCAATCCTATCAAATTAACGAGTGTGATAGATGTGTTACAACTATATTTAGTCATTGATTAATGATTTAGATATTATATTCATATCTTATACCCATTACCCAAGGTCAATACAATAGTTTATAAGAAATCTATTTCATGCTTCCAGGGATAGGACATTATTTATGAAGAAAACATGAAGCACATTTTTCCATAAAATATTTGAAGCTTCCTTATGAATATACATGTATTTGCCTAGTGGAAGTTACCTTGGAAGTGATAATATCCTATTAAAGGGGAGTTTTGTTCATATACATCCCTATGAAATACTTTCTTAATATTGAAAACTAAAATTCCTATGATCATATTACAGCTAAAACCATCAGAACACAAACTTGACATGAATTCACATGTAGCATAAATACATCCTCATCTTTGATATGGGTAAACACAAACAATAAATTTTCACTCCTTTCCATCTATATTTTTGCACCCCACATTTATATAGGACCCACATTTGTGTGTGTGTGTGTGTGTGTGTGTGTGTGTGTGTGTGTGTGTGTGTGTGTGTGTGTGTGTGTGTGTGTGTGTGTGTGTGTGTGTGTGTGTGTGTGTGTGTGTGTGTGTGTGTGTGTGTGTGTGTGTGTATTATGTTTGGCATGTGTAATAAATATCTCACACTAATCCACTTAAACAACCATCTCTGAAAAATAATGAGGAACTACTATAATCATCAATGTCATGAAAAACACATACATCCTTCTGATTAGGCTAAAATTTAGCATGAGTGTCAAAACCCACCCATTGGTTGCCCAAATCATTTCTTAAAAAGGGGAGATGTTTTTTCATCCATGCCTAATCTTTATTATCCTTACTTGAAAAGTGATAATAAGATTGAAAATGACCTTGTAAGACCATACAAAAAGGAAGTAGTTACAAGGGTCCTACCTAAGTCAAACTCCTATTTTTAAACAAGTAATAAATCAGTAACCAATATAGTCCAACATGTAATGTAGTATAAACTGGAGATCTTGAATCAAGTATATTTATATTTATCAATAAAAAATAGTATATTATATATTCCATTTCACTAATCCTTTTATTTTGGTTTTGGTATAAGGTTACTTCTCTAACTCTTCCATAGATCACTTATCAATTCAGATCTAAGTGTATTGTTACATGCATGCTTGTCCTCTTCTTTCCTATAATGTGTCATTACATTCATGTACTTATATAGAAAAATATTCTATATACAAAGTATTTATATTAATCATTTTGGTTTCCATATATAAAATTTGATGCTTTATATAAAACTAAGTGAGATTTTGTTTACATGAATAGTTGATGGCTGGTACTAACACTTCTCCATCTCTACGAATTGAGATATACATAAGCATTGTTGATGCAATGTCATATACATAGGCACTGACAAAGGTATATATTAGTTATTTTAATTTTAAATTGTAAAAATAGACTTGTTTTAATAAATTTAGTACATATACTTGGGGCAAATATAACTTATGTAAATGTATTGTGTATGCAAGGTTGTTCCTCTGACTCAAATATTCATAGAACTTCTAAAAACAACATTACACATACTTTGAAAAATATCATATGTCATCATTTATATATTAATGGTACTCCATTAATATTTTCCATTATTTATCTATACTATTAGGTGCATGCATGAATGCTATATGCACAAATATGGCAATTTATGATGAGTTGTAATACTATGATTGAACTTCCATTTGGGGTTTGAACATGTAATTCTACAAAAAAAATCAACTATTTAAATAATGGAACCAAGTGGGAATGTATCCTTGCATATATTGAAATGTTAATCCAACCATCTAGCCCTATGTGTGTGCCTTGCATAGTCATAAACAATCTTCTCCCTAAATTTGAGAAAAAATTGGAAACAGGTATCTTTTTTATAATAAGCTCACACATTTTATTTTCTTTGTCATATTTTACTTGATAAGTCACTAATTTATATTTTCTTAAACCAACTAATTCCTATCTAATTGCACTTATAATCTCCTCATGGATAATTTTTTTTAAATTTGGAAATGCACCACAAATGCTACAATTTCCATTTAAACGTGATTTATTGTAAAATAATTGCCTGTCTAATCTTTTGTAGAAAGAGTTGGGATAAATTCCCTCACTGATTTGGGTGTAAATTCAATGCCACACTCCTACAAAATGTTATTATGCAAAGTACAACAAATATGGCAAAAAGTGTCACAGTAAATTTAAAATTAAACATGTTGCCTACAACAATAAGTGGTGCATGTGTGATTTATTTTAACATAAAAATGTTTTTCCATTTCAAAATATTTTTGATAAATAGAAAGTTGTCAATGTTTTTCCAAAAATTTAGAGTATAATTGTGTTTGAGTCATATTTAATAAATGTTTTGGATGCATTTCATGGTTACAAGAACCAATTCTTATTTTCATAACATCTATTGCATTGGGTGAAACACTTGTATTATCTTTCAAAAATTTAGAAAATAACTCTTTGAGATTATCAACTATAGCCTTGTCCTTTCATGGAAGTCTATTAGAGATTGCCCAGATCTCATTGGTATTAGGTTCATTAAGTCTTTCATGTCTTTCAATTTATTTTGTTATTGCTTTTATGTTTATATTATTTTTGAAACCATTAATTTCCCCCCTATTTTTTCATACTATACAAGTTGTAAGTATACACCAGGCCACATTACAATATTTGGTGCATGATATTGAGCCTACAATATGATATGCATCATGTAGATTTTCAACAATTTCATTATTTTCATCATCCATGTTAGATGTTCTTAGTCCTAATATGTACATTATAGATCTCATCTATTATTCAAATTTATCCCACATAAAGATCTTTTGCTTGTAAATGGCTTGAAAAATTGAGCAAAGTTCTGGATGGAATGTGTGGTCCAAAGATCATATGTAGCTCGTAAAGCCTTTGAAATAATTTAAGTAAAATTAAAGAGTAGTTTGTCATATTTTGAGGAGGCAAGTTCTCATGATGATCAATGCAAGAAGGATTATGGAACAAGTTTGCATATGCCTCAAGATATCATCAATTTTTTCAAGGATCGAGTAAAATTTCATATGCCTCAAGAGATCATCATATCCCTTCTAAATTTCATGTCTCAATGAGCTCTCTATCTCAAGATATAAATCTTTAAAGTTAAACAAGTAGATTGACATGTTCACATGAATGTTAGTGACGGTCACACGGACAACAAAATTAAACCACAACAAGTAACCATTGGGGTTCAAAACATGACGGGTGCATGGACATCAAATATAGGTCTACAAACATTAAATTTAGGCCTCTTAAAATAAGCATTTGACTTCAAATAGAGGTAGATCAATGGCTCGCATTTAATTTTACATCTTCATCTAATAGTGTGAGGCAACATGATAGTGTCATTAGGTCTAAGAAAATCTAATGATGCATATTTGATCATGCATTCAAGATCAACAACGAGTAGTGGGTCAAAGGGGTCAATGGGTCCTAAGTGCAAATGCATGAATGACAATTTTTTTAAGCATGTTCAATTGATAGAATATATATGGCTCATGATCAATTGTACCAAGTAGATATAATGGTGTGAGTAGGGTCAAAATGTCAACAGACGTAAATTAACATTGACAGCTAATGAGCAAAAGTGAGCCCAGGATCTTTTTCATTAGAGCTTTAAGAAGTAGTTTTTTGACCACGACAAAGTAAATACAAAGTAACCAAGCTTGAATAGGATCCAGATCAAACCATAGGATGACATAAAGGAAGACACGTTGGAAAAAGGATCTTAGCACCCTAAGAAGGTAAAATACATAAATTTAAAATCAAACATGATCTAGATAGCCAGGAGTAGATCTTTCAAATCCATTAAATGTTATTAAATCCCTGTAAATGTTTTTGAGAGCCTCTAGATGTAGGTTCTATATGTCATTAAGGCTGAAGAGACCCTATCTTATAGACCTCCATTCACAATCATGACTATATGAAAACTAATAAAGGAGATTTGTTTTCATCCATAATAGATCTATATTTAGGATTTATAAGTAATGGAAAAATGGTGCCGATTTAAGGAATGCCAGAAAGAACATCATGAGCAAGATCAAGTAAGTACTTGGTAATGTAAATAATATTGGGCATGATCAATGAATATAGTGAAGGTCATTAATGTTGAGGAGCTTGAAAGAGATTCATATAGTGGTGGGGATTTCTTCTTACAGCTAAGTTTTGATATTCACACTCTCCATCACACCAAAAAATGGATACAGTGACATTAATGTAGGGGAGAGCTTGATATGTATTATAGTGGTGGTTGATCCAAGTGGAATTGGGCTCATTAATGACCCTTTCATCACCAAATTTTCTCTCTCATACTTTAGATATAGCTGATAAATCTATTGCAACTCAACAAATACCTCAACATCATGGGCAATAGCAGAAGTCTCATTTTCTTCTTCATGTCACTCAATTTCTAGGTAATACTTCTACTTCCAAGGTACAATCCAAAGGTACTATTCTTCCTTTCAATATTGTGGATCAGATAAAAAAAGGCTAATGTCACTATGTCAATGTATGATGCCCTATCTATTTCAAGACAAAAAAATTCTTCAGCAAGATCTCTCAAAACCTTATCATATAGACAAGCTAGCTGATAAGGTGAACACTATTTTTATATATAGTAGTCAACATATCCAAATTCAAGTTCCTAGTCAAGGTCAAGATCACACTTTTATTCATTCCCCTAAGGTTTCCAAGCCCCCTCCTTTCCATTTGTTAGTCATCATAGGGGATAGTTTAGTGCATAATTATATAATAGATTCAGGTGATTCAACCTCAATTATGCCTAAATCCATAGTAGATAAGCTTGAGATTAAGTATGTGCCTAATGAAAAGGGTGTTCTCTAGTTGGATGGTTTCCCCACCAGAATAGTAGGTATAGTGAATGATCTTAAGGTCACATTGGTAGCTTGCTCAAATTATTTCATCACTTTAGATGTAATGGTTGTAGACCTACCCCCATATTTTTTCCCATGCCTATCTAGGGACTTTATTGAAAAAATGGGGTGTTATTTTTCCTATGACTGGTCATACATGGTTTTCAGAACCAAATATGGGACTAGGGTCACTATTAGGTCAGAACCTATCTCTAAGTTCCACCTAGAGCCCTATATGACTATCCTTACAAATGTCAACTATACCATATTTGAAGAGGATGGAAATATTAGTGAACAAGATCCTTATGACCATCTTACAGGCATTTTAGACCTGTACTTGGATGAATGGGTAGCTAACAATCATGGATTTGATCCCTTTATCCATATTGAAGAATCAAACTTATGGGTGTATTGTATGCATGAAGAAGATGTTGTTATACCTTATGTAACTAACACCATTGAAGATGAAGATGGTCTATAGACCTTATTATTTGATGCCTCAAGGTCAAATAATGGTAGTGGAACTAGATATATACTAATTTGACCCTCTGATCAAAGGTATTATTCAGATGTAAAATTTCAATTCAATTTCACTTTAAACATAGCTGAATATGAAGCTCTTATAAATCATTTGAAAGAGTCAAGAAGAAGAGGTGTCAAACTTCTTCAAGTCAAGGGTGATAGTGAGATTTTTATGTAATAAGTGAGAGGCATAAGTGCAATTAAAAACCATTATTTGAAATCTTACAAGCATCGTGTATGGGATCTCATAGAGAACTTCTTGGCATTCAATATACAATCCATACTAAGAGATGCAAACCAACAAGAAAATAGGTTTGTATCCATTAGAGCTTAGTTTGAGGTTATGGAAGGAGTTAAAGGTAACCAGAGTCAAGACAAAGTCAAGGTCATATGCAGGGCAATTGTGTCTAACAATGAGTTGAGTTGGTAGGTGTTTGATAATGATGAACAAATTGTAAGTTTTTTGATGTAGGAGGTAGAATTCTACCATAAGAATCAAAGCAAACTCCAAGACCAGTATGATTATCAGATAGTGTAGCTAAGGTCTGAAAAGATACTTAAGGTGCTTGTGACATTTGAAAGAATCTTCAATGAAGATGATGAAGTGAGAAAAGGGAAGGCATTTATCTCAACTAAGGAGGAATATTATGAAAAGATATAAATATTCAAAGATAAATTGTTAAAGTTGGGAAAGATTAATGCTGCAAAAGAGAGATTTATATTTTTTGCTTTATGCCAAGAGTTTTTTGATATATTTTCATTAGAATACAAGGATTTGAATGGTTTTCATCCCAAAATTTCACAGCACACTATTGAACTAGAAAGCAATGCAAACCCAGTCAGGTAGAGACAAAGGCATGTCAACCCAAAAGTGCAGGAATTGATGATAAGGGAGATATTTAAGTTAATTAAATCAAAGATAATATCCCCCATTAAGCATTCCTCATGGTGGAAAACCTTGAGCTAATGAAGAATAAGAATGGTGAAATAAGACTATGTGTTGACTTCAAGGACCTCAAGAAAGTGTCCCTAAAATACCATTACCCACTACCTTCAATGGATCAGATTCTTCAAATGGTAGAAGTTTCTTAAATATTTTTATTGCTTAATGGCCACTCTGGTTATAATCATATTATGGTCAAGGATGAAGATAGACATAAGATTGCCTTCACCATAAAGTATGGCACTTATGCATATATGAAAATGTCTTTTGGACTATCCAATGTTGGAGCAACTTTCTAGAGGGAAAAGGATCTTGATTTTGAATGTTTGATAAATGACATGGTTCTCATTTACCTAGATGACATCACTATTTTCTCAAAAGACCAATTTGATCACACTGGTCACTTGAGTTTAGTATTTGAAATATGTAGAGAATTTAGTGTGTCATTGAATCTTAAAAAATGTATATTTGGTGTTCATGAGAGCATGTTATTGGCTATGTAGTATCCAAGGATGGTCTTTTCGTAGACCCTAAAAGATTTGAGTCAATATTATCCTTACCCTTTCTCAAGCACAAGAAGGGTTTGTAGATCCTCTTAGGGAAGATTAATTTTATAAGAAGATATATCTTAGGCTTTGCAAAGTTGGTCAAGCCTCTTACTCACATATTAAGAAAGGGAAAGGATTTTATGTTCACTAAAGAAGGTAAGAAATTTTTTGAGGCCATCAAGGAGGCCTTATCGCATGCTCCTACACTTATTAACCTTGATTTTGACAAAGAATTCTACTTGTATGCCTTTTTTACATTGGATGCAATCTCTACCATTTTGATGCAGCAGAATGAGTAAGGTTTGGAGCAACCTATTACTTTCTTTAGTTAGGATTTAGAAGGGTATGAAGAGAGGTATATATTTGTAGAGAAACATGTGATTTCATTAGTGAGAGGTTTAAAGAAATTAATCACATGGTATCTAATAGTAGGATCATCCTCATGGTGGTACACCTAAGTATTAAAGAGTTTACACTCAATAAAGACCTCAATGAGAAAAGAGTTGGATGGGTGACAAGATGCATGGAGTATGAAATTGAAGATAGAGTTAGAAAGATTATAAGGGGAAGAAGGTTATGTGAACATCTTGTAGCATAGGTAAAACAAGATAAAGATCAAGTATTGGTAGTCCATGATAGCCAATAAGTAGTTGCAGAAAACACAACTTTCATTTGGAAATATGATATAACCAAATTTATTGAGTTAGGCTAGTGTCTCATGGGACTAGATACATCCAAGATAAGACACTTTAGGTTTCAAAATATAACTTATATCCTGATAGATGGAGTACTTTTCAAGAGATACATAGGAGTCATGATTTTGAGGTGTGTGAAATCATGTCAAATAGACAAGCTGCTTGAGCATTTCCATGATGGTCCAACTAGTGGGCACTTTGCTTCCAAGACCATGGCCTTAAAAATTATTAGATATAGGTACTTTTGGCCCATAATGTTTAGAGATGCACACTCTTGGGTAAGGAGATGCCCAAAATGTGCAATGTTTGTTAGAAAGAAAAAATTGGTTGCCCTTTGCTTATAACCCATACAAGTAAAACAACCTTTCATGCAATGGGGATTATATTTCATACGGATGATACACCTCCCTTCAAGTAAAGGAAATAAATGGATCATTACATCTGTAGACTACTTTACAAGGCGGGTTGAAGCAATTTCCCTCAAGGAAAGTAATGAACATTTTGTTTTGAACTTTTATGATCTCTTTGTGACTAAATTTGGTGTGCCTTATACAATCATTTATGACAATTGGCCTTAAATAACAATAAGGTATGTTAGTAGGATATTTCACATAGGATTTATCTCAAGGAATCCTCTAACTATTACCCACAGGGTAATGAACTAGTAGAGTCCACAAATAAAAACTTGTTGAGGATTATCAAGATAACTATGGATGTTAGTCAGAGGGAGTAGCATACTAGATTGAGGACTGAACTATGGGAAGATAGAGTGATACCTAAGAAAGCTACTGGACACTCTCCATATCTTCTTGATTATGGAAAAGAAGCCAAACTTCTTATATCTCTTGAACTTCCTACATTAGAGGTTGCACATCAACTTGAGCTCCTAGAAGATGATGTTGTGTAGATAAGGTTGAATAAGCTAAGACAATTAAAGGAGACAAGTAGCAATGCTATGCACATTATGTGGTGCAACAAACACCATGTGAATAAGTCATTTGATAAGATATCTTCCTGAAATACATTCTAAGAAGGTGATATAGTCCTCAAATGGGATGAAGACCTTGTAAAACCAGAAAAACACTCCAAGTTTGATATCCTTTAGAGTGGACTTTATATTATCATAGGTTGCAATGAGAGAAATGCATTTGAGATTGATAAGTTAAGTAGAGAGAGCCTCACCATCCTTGTCAATGAGAAGTATCTTAAATTTTCATACTAGTTTTATCCCATGATCATTGTACATAAGTAGATAGGTCTATACTTACCTCCAAGTGCCCTTGTACATTATTCTACTTGTTATCTTTCTATTGCTCTAGTAGTTGTCTGGTGTATTTTTTTCTTTATTTTTGTTTTTGTTTTTGTGTGTCTCTTTGCTTTAAAATGTTTCAAAGAGTCAGGCAAAATCCTTCTATAAGTGATACTCCATTTGTCTAGTTATCATGAGCAAGCTTGATGAAGTTCTAGGTTCCATGACTAGCAAGCTGGTCAAGCCAGTTATATCACCATAAATATTGGCTAGATTTGGCCCACATAAAAATATTTTTCTTTGAAATGACTCGAATAGATGATAAAAATTCTAGATGGAATGAGTGGTCTAAAGATCACATGTAGCTTGCAAATCCTTTGAAACACTTTAAGTAAACTTAAAGTGTAGTTTGTCAAATTTTGAGGAATAAGGTTCTCATAGTGATCAGTGCAAGAAGGATCATGGAAAAAGTTTACATTTTCCTTAGGAGATCATCAGAGCTTTCAAGGATCAGGAAAAAGTTCATAACTCAAGTTGTGAAGAGCCAGACCATCGTCAGGACATCATGCAAAAGTAAATGGGCTAGCTTGATCATACATTTAATAAATTTGATTAGAAAGCCTCTCAAAGCTAAAGGATCACATGGAATCAATATTTTTGGTACCATGATCATATTCTCTAAATTTCATGTCTTGATGAGCTCTCTATCTCAAGATATAAATATTTAAAGTTGAACAGGTAGATGGAGATGTTCACGCAGATGTTAGTGACAGTCACATGAACGTCAAAATTAAGTCACAAAAAATAACTGTTGGGGTTAAAAATATGATGGGTGTGTGGATGTCGAAGAAGAGCATCAAGGTATGAGGCAACCTAATTTTAGTTGTCTATGTTTAAATGAAGGTAGATCAATGGCTTATGTTTAATCATACATCTTTATCTAATGGTATGAGGCAACCTAATAGTTTCAGTGGGTCTAGGTAGATCCAATGATGCTCATTTTATTGTACATTAAAGATAAATGATGAGTAGTGGGTCAAAGGGGTCAGTGGATCTTGAGTACAAATACATGAATGACAAGTGTCATAAGTGTGTTAAACTGATAGAAGATCTATAGTTCATGCTCGATCATACTAAGTAGATATAATGGTGTGATCAGGGTCAAAATGTCAACAAACCTAAGTCAACATCAAAATATAATGAGAGAGGGCGAGCCTAGGATATTTTTCGTTGGAGGTCGAAGAAGTAGTTTTTGACTTGATCAAATTAAATACAATGAAACTAAGTTTGAATATGTTCCAGGTAAAACTAGAGGATGCCATGAAGGAAGACATGTTAAACAAAGGATCTGACCACCCTGAGTTGGTAAAATACATAACTACAAGATCAAACATGATCTGAATAACTAAGAGTAGATCTTGTAAAGCTATCAAACACTATTAAAGCCCTGTAAACCTTTTTTAGAGATTTTAGATGTAGGTTTTACATCTTATTCAGACTTAAGAGATCCTAGACTATGGGCCTCCATTTGCAATCATAAATTTATGAAAACTAATAAAGGAGATTGGTTTTCATCTATAATAGATCTCTATTTAGGATTTAAAAGCAATGGTAGAATGGTGATTGCAAAAGGAATGTCAGTAAGAACATCATGAGCAAGCTCAAGTAACTACCTAGTAATGTAAAGAATATTTTGCATGATCAAGAAAGATAGTGAAGGGAATTAATGTTGAGGATCTTGAGAGAGATTCATATGCCAGTGGGGATTTCTTCCTGCAACTAAGTCTTTATTTTCACACCCTCCATCATGCCAAAATAAATAAATCTAGTGACATTAATGTAAGGGAAATCTTGAGAAGGATTGCAGTAGTGGTTGATCCAAGTGGAATTGGGCTCATTAATGACTCTTTGATCACCAAATTTTCTTTGTCTTACTTTCCTTATAGACATAAATACTACCTTTGGAATCTTGATTTACATCCCTTGTCTAGGTATAGAAAACGTCTTCTAAAATCACTTTGTAAACTCTTTGAAGAAATATAAGACAAGTTCAAATTATATCTAATGTTAAGTGTGCTCTATTAAAGTTTGATTTACAAAGTATATGTTATCTATTCATCATCTTTAGGTCCTTCATGTACCTTACTTTAAGACTATTAGTTTCTTGTAGGTTGTGTGAAGTGTTAGATAGTGAGGATTACCTTGAAGTGTCATATGCATAGACCTATTTATTTTCATCCTTCAAGTTACATGCCTCTTTGAAAAATTCATGCAAAATATTCATGTGTGGAACTCTGTCATAGAATCTAATCAATCCTTGTCCCCCTTATATTCATTAATAGTCATAGATGTGTCTAATCTTATAGTGGATCATTGAGCATTGGTGCATCACCATACTTAAATTAGTTTTTAATTTATGCATTCTCTCCTGTTTTCACTCCAACAGATCAAGTTTTGAGAAGAGGATTTGAATTATCATAACTGAGGAGATAGTCTCATTTAAAATCTTAGAGGTCTGACCCAATATTAGGTAACCCACAACCTAGGGTCATTCCCACATTGGACTAGGTTTGGGTAGAGGACATGAACAATCCTTTGCTTAGCCAAGGTTAAACCTAGAACCTCCAACATCATCTTAATCAATTTTATCAATGAAATAAATAATTGAAATCTTTGACTATCATACTCCAAATTATGAAAGAAACTATCCCAAATTTGTTGATCTAGTCTTCTTGAATGGTAATCAGACATTTTATTATGCACTGGTTTTAAAATATTTTCGTCAACTTCAATTAAGTACCTTTATTTTCTACACACAATTCTTGGAGGTATTGGTAATGGTAGAATTTGTTGAGAGAGTGTTTTAAAACTATTATTACTTTCATTTTTTAGAGGTGGGATGCCATTTTATTCATTGCTAATTTATTCATTATTTATTTCCATAAATTATTCTTGATGGTTAATTTCATCATTATTTTTTTCCATATAATTTTCTTCATTCATGGGGGGTGAAGCATCGTACATAGACTCATCATCAAAAAAATCCAAAATTTGGAACTTTGAATGTGAAATACTAACATTAACTAATTCATTATTTTCAATTTCATTATTATTCTTTTCATTATGGTCAATTTCATTATTATTCATTTCATTGTGGTTAGTTTAAACATTATTCAATTGATTATAGTCAATTTCATCATTATTTAATTCATTATAATCAATTGGCTCATTATCTATGGCATTTGGTTCATCAAGATTAGGTTTATACCATGTTTACCATGAAGTTTTCACATTTGTATCTTGTGTTTCTCTCTCAAATGTTTTAATTCTTCTAGTGTTTTGTTATTCAATGATTTACTCTTCCTCTTCAAATGTGATTTGAAACCCATCAGAAGGTACAATTGATAACTTTTCAAAGGTGGGGTCAAGTACATAGGTACATAGATCTCACAAAAGTACACACAGAATGTTTGTGGGGATAGAATTCTCAATTTGGGTTAAAAATAGTTGTTGATAATTAACCTTAATTGAAAATAATAATAATTTGACTGAATTATGTTTTCTATAAGGATCTGGCCCATCTAACCCATTGAGAAGCTTGTATCGATAATAGCACAATTGTGTTATGTAATAACATGATCATATTATGTTATAACATGATCACATTATTTTCAAAATAAGATTTGGGGTTGGTAATTGGAAATGAGGACCAAGTGTTTCCTATGTTAATAATACCATGATCGAATTATTAAATAATGCGATCAAATTATACTTAAATAAGGGATTAGGGATTAAGGCATTAGTGCATAGGGTTTATGGATTAGGGATTACAATTTATGTTTTAGGGATTAGGGATTACAATTTATGTATTAGAGTTTAGGGATTAGGGACTAAGGTATGTCGAGTGTGGGTTTAAGGGTGTATATAAGGTCTAATTTATATATGCCATGTGGGAACCTAATTTTTACGATAAAGGTTGTTAATCAGGACTAAACCAATTGGTAAATAAGTAAAGTTTTTGGTTTACAATTTAGCGTATAGTGTTTAGGGCTTAGGTTTAGGGTACACAGGGTCAATAGCTAGATTGGTATGTTCTAAAGGCTTTAGCCATAGGTTTAAAAAGTGAATTTTATGACATCTCAGGATAAAATCAATTATATTAGAAGGCATGTTTGTTTATGAGATGTAGTGGGCACTAGGGCATCAGGGTTAGAATTTATGTTTTAGGGATTAGGGATTAGGGTATGTAGTTTAGGTTTAAGGATATGTATATTAATTTGTCTAATCATTCTATGCCATTTGAACCTAATTATTACTATAATAGATGTTAATTGGGACTAAATATATTGGTAAATAGGGAAAGCTTATTGTTTACAATTTAGGGTATAGTGTAGATTGAGTGAATTAGTCAAATAGGGCAATCAGTCATGTGATTTAGGCCAAACTAAGCCATGTGAACTTAATTTTTGTCTAGAAATGATGTTTATTTGGGCTAAAATGATTGGTTTAAGGTTTATGTTTTTGGTTTAGAGTTTAGGGATTATGAACTTTAAGGATTAGGGCTTAGGGTATATTTATACAATCTTGTAGGCAATTGGGGAAAATTTGGGGGCCTTGAACCTATATATTTGAGTAAAGAATGTGAATTTGGAATCAAATTATCCCCCACCATGATCATAGATTGAGCCTATAAATTCAATTGTGATAATGAGTGATGCAATTTTAATGAATTTCATCATTGTGAACCTAATTCTTACTCTATATATATATATATACACACACATATACATACATACATATATATATATATACATATATATATATATATATATATATATAAAGGATGTTGATCAGGGCTAAATTTATTGGTTTAGGGTTTAGGGTCTATTATTTAAAGGGTTTTGGGTTTAGGGATTATGGATTAGGGTTTAATGTAAATGGTACAAGGTTTTTAGGGTTAAATTTAATTGGTATATGGTAACTTAGGTTTTAAGCTATTAGATATAGGGTCTAATCACTAACATAATTAAAGAACATTTGAGCTACTTGTGACACCTATTTATGACTTGATTACCTTCATTTTTGCATTTATGATAAACATAGGGTTTATTATGCCATGTAAATGTTGTATACATGTTATACAATTGATTTATCCATAAATTTGGTTTAGGGGATCAATTTTTCCTAGATCACGCATCAAATTACATAAATTAATTAATTGGATCAATTCATGATAGAAGATCGATCTTTTGATTTTTACCCAAATCATATCTTGGTATTCAAGGGGTTCAAATTAGCCTCAAATTACTCCTTGATTAAAATAATTAACTATATTTTATTCCTTAGTTAATTAGGTTAAAGGGGCTAGAAATATCCCTAACTTACTTTAGATGCACAACTAAATTGGTATTTCAAAGGCTTTAGCCATAGGTTTAAAAGTGCATTTTATGACATCTCATGATAAAATCAGTTATATCATAAGGCATGTATGTTTGTGGCATGTAGAGGGCATTAGGGCGTAAGGAAATCTTACAGTTTATCTTTTAGGGATTAGGGATTAGGGCATAGGGTTTAGGTTTAAGGAATTGTATATAATAATGTCTAATCATTAGATACGCAATGTGTTCAAACCTTGCTCTTACTACAAAGGATGTTAATTGGGACTAAATTGAAGTTGGTAAATAGGGAAAGTTTATGGTTTACAATTTAAGGTATAGTGTTTAGCGTTTATGGTTTACAACTTCTAGGTTTTATTGTATATACATGGTTAGGGTATATAGGGTCAATCACAAAGATAATTGAGGATAATTTGAATCACTTGGACCCATTTGTGACTATAGAATGTGTTTTTGGGTTGTCATTATACCATGGATGTGATCATGTAGATTGAGTGAATTAATCAAATGGGGTAATTAGTCATGTGATTTAGGCCAAACTAAGCCCTATGAACTTAATTCTTAGTATAAATGATGTTAATTTGGGCTAAAATTATTGGTTCAAGGTTTAAATATTTATGGTTTAGAGTTTAGGGATTAGAATTTAGGGCTGAGGGTATAGGTTTTAGGGTATATAAGGTACAATCATGATGGTGATTGGGGAAAATTTGAGCTCTTTGAACATAGATCAGTGAGTAAAAAATGTGAATTTGGGATCAATTATCCCCCACATCATCACAGATTGAGCCTATAAAGTCAATTATTGTAATAACTGATACAATTTTAACCAAGTTCATCCTTGTGAACCTAATTATTACTATATATAAAATATATTAAATGGGGCTAAATTGATCCCAAGGGACTACTGAACCTCAATGTAAGGAATTTCATCCATATGATATCGATTGGGGATCCAAATGCTCACCATATTAAAAAAATAAGTATTTTTTCAATTTGATATACAATTCGGTCCAAATGAGCCATGTGCGAGAAATTACATTCATATATAATGGAAATTGGGGCTTACTTGGCCCTTTTTACATACCACATTGAACCAATCAAGTATTTGGTTCCAGATGATACATAATTGGGGCCAATCAAGGCTTGCCTAAGGAATTGTGTCAACATAATTTTAGTTAGGATCCTAATTTCACACCTTATTCAAATAATTAAATGTTTGATTGAATCTAAAATTAAATCAACACCAATTGAACCCTCTAGAAAGAACTATATCCATATAATAACAATCGGGATTCTGATTTTACACCAAATTCAACTGAAATAATATTTGGTTCAATATGATATATGATTTATTTAGTCCAAACAAGCCTTGTGTAAGAAATTTCATTCTTATACTATCAACAAGGGGCTCTGTTGGTCCCAAATACATAACATATTGAATCAAACAAGTATTTAGTTCAGTTGAATATGCAATTATGGCTAACCAAGGCTCATGTAAGTAACTATTCATACATCTTGTGTCAATTACAACTTCATTGGCCTCGATTATAAACTATATCCAGCTAACTTCATGTATTTAGTTTTATCTTATACATAATTGGGGCCAATTTAGCCGCATGAATGTAATTTTGTCCATATAATGTTCCAATTAGGTTAAATTAGCCTCGATTCCACACCATATTGAACTAATTGAGTATTTAGGTTCAATATGATATGTAATTGGAGCCACTAAATCCCCAATCAAAGAATTACATCCATCTAATGTCACATGGGGATATAATTACACCATTTTAAATCAATTGATATTTTTTTCAAAACTATACACAATTGAGGACAACCAAGTCCTATGTAATTAACTGCTTTCACCTAAAATATCAATCGAGGTGTTTTTCACCTCATACAACGAATTGTGTCCATCTAATGTCCATTGTGAATATTTTCCCTAATTTAACGTCATATGTAACCAATCGAATATTTTATTTAGTATAATCTGTAATTAAGATTAATTAGTCCCCATGCAAGGAAATCCTTCAATATAATGTTTTGATTAGGGCTTTGATATCACACCATATTAAACTATTTGAATATTTAATACAATCTAATACAAAGTCAAGGTTAAATGAGCCTTGAGAAAGGAATTATGTCCATGTGATGACAATTGGGTCTCTAATTTCACACCATACTATAAAAAACCAAGTATTTAGTTTAGTTTGATACATAATTGGGGCCAGCCAAGCTCCGTCCAAGGAAATATGTCCATCTAATGTCAATTTGGGATCTATTGGCCCGATTGCACATCATATAAGGATCAAAGGAACAATAAATTGGTTCATAGGATAATAATTCTCTAATTATCATTCAATTTTATCAATTATTGACATGAACATTGGTCCCAAACAACAACCTCAATCAACCAATATTTGGTCTTAAGAGTACTAGGCCTAATGGCTCCTATTCATGTTTTAAGGTGTTGACAATATGTAATGCAATCATGCTATTAAATACCATAATCATGTTAATAATGAAATCATGATCATATTATTTAAATCTGAATTTAATTCATATATCTTTTGGCTCGAGAATGGCTTAGATTCTTGAGCCAAAGATTGGAATATCAATGTACAACTATGTTTTGAAAGGTATGAAAATAAATAACAACTTTCAACTCTAATTGCCAAATACACTAAGAATTTCAATGTGAAAATTTAAAATTTTGATACCATCATGACGATCACACTCTTCTCTTCCAAAAATATGATTTTTATAATTTTTGGACTAATTTAAGGTTTCAAACTATATTTATTTCTGACTATGTCTTTTTTAGTCCAATACATACCTCAAACATTCATGCCTATACATGTTCATGTAATTTGTCTTTCATTGTTCCATGTGAAAAAAAAAATATATGGTGAACAAATAGGCCTAACTCTACACACATTAAAAAAAATTGATTTTCTTTCTTTTTGAGGTAGTTAGGCATGTTGCACGATTGACTATCCATTTCTTTATTAGTTTTTAGGATGTATTTACTTGAAAAACTCATAAAAAAAGGTATTTTTTGAAAAAATATAAAAAATATAGGTGACATGCTATAAGATGTTATCTTAATTTTCCCCAAAGGGTTTCAAATAATATTCAATGCTGCTCAAAACATGGTGCATGTCACAACCATCTATATACTATGTTTTCTGGAAAAAATAGGAGTTCTTAAAATTTTAGATGTTTGACCTAGTTATACTTAACTATTTTTTTTAAAAAATAATGTTTTAGAAACTAGACTCAAAATGCTACATTTTATGTTCTGACACCATCTTCAAATTTGGAGTGTATATGTCTTAAATTATCTATATAATTTTATATTTTTTAAATTTCAGGAAAATCTTGTCCACGGTTAGGCCATTTTTTATCCCCTAACTTTGTGCACTTACCCCTCAATGGGTTTGAAAATGATGCTTTCCTTGTGACTTGAAAATAAGAATTCTTATTTAGATAATTTCTTCACTTCATTGACAGTATTTTTATGAGCATTTGGGTCTACCCTGCAATAGATTAAAACCCAATGTTAGAGGCAAAACATGATGTACTTTCTTGAGTGGATCCAAAATTATCAACAAACATGGAATCAAAAAGGGAAGACTTTCACATTTATTAGCACTCCTTTTTCCTTTGACACCTCACACTCTATGATTTAGTAGTATGTAATTGAAAGGCTGGGAAAAAATAATTATTAGCTTACA
Source organism: Torreya grandis (assembly GCA_037957365.1). Classification (NCBI taxonomy): domain Eukaryota; kingdom Viridiplantae; phylum Streptophyta; class Pinopsida; order Cupressales; family Taxaceae; genus Torreya; species Torreya grandis. Next base: position 2,516,276 of record JARHVA010000729.1, read on the forward strand.
AAGCATCTTTCTTTTGTACACAAGTTTCAAGTTTTTACTAAAATTATTGCATCCACTCATGTCTATTATTATTCTTGTTGGGATCCTTCATAATCCTTGTATGAAGAAAAGGTTATTAGAAAGTTTCTCTAGTCCAATGCTAAATAAAATCAATAATTACACAAATTAACTTGGGATATAAAAGGAGGAATGGGCATTATTGATATATATAGACAAAGCACAACTTTTTTGGCTATGTATATTATCAGCGTAATTGAGGAGAATAAGGCTTGAAATTTTTTCCTAAGATATTAAATTTATACATGTGCTCTTTATGGAAAGAATTGTTAAGAAAATATTGGAACTTACATTTTCTTGATTACTTTTGTCCCTATCAAAAGACAACGGTCCTTTGTGGCTAAGAGAATTTGGGAAGTTAATGAAGCATTTTCTAAAGTTGGTCAATGATGGTTTTTAAACTAGTCTCTCCTTTAATGACTACAATATTTTGTGGTCCCCTATCATGACCAATTACAATTTCCCTCTAGCTGATATGCCAAACACAAAACATCTTAGACTCTATATAAAAATAATTTCTATTCGTCAAAATTTGGGTTCCTCTCATGATTGGATCCCATGGATTTCTTTGAAAAATACACATAAGATACTAAGTAGACATTTTCTTTCATTTTTTTGTATTCAGGAATTAATGTTAGATGTCATGCTTCATAACATAAGTCTATAATCCCCAATTACATGTTGGAAAGATTGGAGGTGGAATTATAGTATTAAATTCTAAAATTATTTTCCAAAAATCCTTTATTAAATCATGATTTAGTTTTATTTGGCTTTGTAAGCTCAATAAATGATAAAATTTGAATTCATTGCCTAAAACTTGGCTTATCGCATCAATTGGATTTGGAATGCCAAGCTTGATCCCAACATACTCATTTTATATGGTGTTTGATTTATCAAGGTCTTCTCTTTGGAATGTCCCAAGTATATTGGGATTCCTAATCCCAAGTTCCCATCTTACTTCAACCTAAAACTTTCAAGAATATGTTTTTGGACATGTTTGAGAGCCTATATTTCTTGGTGATGGATTCATAGCCTATTTTAGTCTTATCACCTAGAGAATATTAATTGGTGAATGAATTTTTTTTTTTGGAAAATGCTTAGTGGCATCTATATATTTATTTTATTTGTTTCATCTATGAAGTTCTTAAATTAATCTATTTTGTACAATGAAAATAGTCATATGGTGTTCTTTGTTAATGATAAAGAGTTTGTTAAATCTTAGGTTTTTTTGTAGATCCAAGCGTAGGAAAATAAGATGGCTCTCTAATTTCAACCTCTATAGGATAGTGATACCTACACCATGAATCATGTTCCTTCTAACCAACCTTTGAATGGTTCTCTTCCACCTTATATAATCTATTTGAAAAAAATAAAAATAAAATAATAAACAAACTTAATTTTAATGATTGTATAATCTTCCACTTAAAAACTAAAATTTCAGTGTTGGCTATCACATCTATTTTTATTTTTATTTAAATTCAATTAGAATCTTTGAATCAAAATCTTGTCTTGTTTTCAATTAAAAAAATTAAAATATTAACAAAATATATTCATTAAATTCATTTTATAAGATTTTTAAGGATGTAATATATATTTAATATAATATTTTTTATTTAAAATTGTGGCAATCCAAATATATATAATTTCATTTATTGTTATTATTATTCCTACCAAAGTAAGATAAATAACTTTTAATTTAAGTCAAAGTAGTTTGTTATACATTTTCTAAAACTTGAAAGTGTGATGTATAACTAGCAGTTGCCCCAAAGGTGCAAGGAAAGATGGAGGATTATGAAATAAATATTCCATTGAAAATTTTGAAGGCCAATTACATTTCACAACTTCACTAAAAAATGTGAAAAGGAACAATTGAAACATTCATTGCATCACATATTAGAAGATGACATTAAAATAAATACAAAATATTTGACAAATGTGTAAAAGAACATGGAAAGAAGCTTACAGATGAAGGTCAAACATGGCATTGTATAGACACTTCAAACAAATTCATGTTTCCTACATTAGTTAAGGATATTTGTGAGAGTGAAGGCAGTAATAAAAATAAAGCATACATCACTTGAGTTGATAGGAACAAATCAGCTTGGGTTGTTTCTTATAAGGGTGTGTTGTTCTTATAGACCTCAAGTGTAATGTGGTAGGTATAGATGTGTGGACTTGTAACATGAGGGTTGCTTCAATGTTTTATGTTACTGAAGAGAGTGCATGCCTTGTATATACATGTTTATCATTCTTCAAAGGAGGCCAATTTTCAGTGTTAAGTTAAAAAAAATATTCTTGCCCAATGGAAGCCTATTCTTTATACTCAAAGTATTGTAATATTTATCTATCTTCTAGAAGTAACTATGATCTTAGAAAAATATGTATATCTAATGAAGTATTTTAATTTTACATGCTATTGTGTGTGTTATCAATTTTTTATTAAACATGTATTTTACAAAATTGTTGATCATATTATGTGGACAAGGATGGCAAACACTATGTTGTTGAATGGAAGAGTACATTATATTAATGTATATATAAAAATGCCCGCATCCCTGAACTTGGGATTTAAATAATAATTAATAAATACAGAATAAATATATTACAATTATCATCCCCAGAATAGTAAGTCACTAACTACCTCAACTCCAATGTAACCATTCAATAAAACATAAATACAGAGGAATACCTAAAGTCTAAAACTATATTAATGTCTTATATATCAAAATACAAAGTGATCTTGATTAAAAAGGAGAGTTAAAGAGCTCTATCTACACATGCCACAAACTCCAAAAGTTATCTACCAAGCTCCTGAACAACACCAATGGGAAACAAAGTATAATTGTTTTTCCTTAGACAATCATATAAACTTGGTCCATGCTTTTAATAAAAAATATCAAAAGAATTTCTATTTATTAATTTGTTATTAAATAGAGACCCAACATAATGCAATGTTGGTATGATTGCAATAGTCAAACCAGATCTACATCTGAATACACATACAACCAAAAAAACATAAATATGCATCATATGATAGAGAAAATTTTAAAACCCAATAGAGAGTATTTATAAGAAATAATAATGTCATTATTTGTTTCTAAAATGGCAGACTATTCAAACAACATTAATGAGATAGGGAGGCTTGAAAACCTAGATCAATGAAGAAGCATTGTTACCTAGTTTTAGTTCTATCATACTTGGAAACTTTATGAAGCATGTCAATTTTAGCCTTTGTTGCCACACATTCCCAATAATTTGAAACCTAGCTAGAGGTTCCTGAAAACACAAATAGAGTGGATTTTAACATGCCCAAAATGATAATGACTTTCTAAAAAATTAGAAAAACAAATTAAATATAATAAACTCATACAAAAACAAACTAGGCATCATCTACATGCCCAAATCCATGATATATGCAATAAACTCATCTCTTTTCTTTCTATCTTTATCATGCCCTATGCAATATGTATCATAATGGATGTGTAATATGTATCTGTTCTTCTATGTCTACAAATCTTAATCCAAACCTTGTGACTAACCTTGTGGTAATGATGTCACAAATGAATTTGCTTTCTCCTACAATCTAAATTCCCATACAATATCTATTAACAAATATGATTCTTATGATAGTATATATACATTATATATATGTCCTATCTAGATATGGACATAAATGCATATTTATAGTCTGTTGAAAGCATAGAGGGGCTTTTAGAGTTTGTTGAAATCCTTGACTGAAATAAAATGCAGTTCCACTTGAGAGGAAACAACTGAGATAAAAAATGGTGGTAATGTTGCTCTTGGGCTGAGTTAAAGAAAAGAAAAGAACAAAACTTGATATGGAAACAATTTTAATGTTGTTAGATGAAAAGGTTACTTTGGGAGGTTCTAACCCTAGACATGGTGATAACAAGTATTACGTTAAGACATAGAAGAAGGTGAAGATCAACGGCATGGAAAAAAAGAGGTAGCTATAGAGAGGGCTTGGGTAGGGGCAGAAGAAGCGACTACAGAAAGATACAATAATGGCAGTGGTGGTTGCATCTATGAGTAATCATAAGGTGTATGTAACATTGTATCGATATAGAAGGCCACCTAGGCATATTATTTTCTTAGGCATCATCATCAATATAAATATTTGTCTCCATATTCATCTAATAGAAATACATTTGGTTTAAAGCAGGTCACCTGTTTGAATCACGAGAGAAGCATTTTAAGCGTCAAACTTGTGGTTCAATCAGCAATTTCTTATGCTTTGCTACTTGAGAAATACCAGTTTTGTAACATTGAAGATCATGCTTCCACACTAACTAATAAGACACTCTAGCCTAGGGAAAAAACCAAAATATAAAAAATCTAGTATCTAACCTAATAATAATAGACAACCTATATAAAGTCTATCAACTATATACTAAACATAGCAACACTGTGGCCTATTTACAAAGGTAGTTACAACCACTCTGGCCTTATTTCACATGTATTTTTTTATGGACATATTTATTTGTCTTTGCTAAAATGTCTAGATGTCCTAATCCCCATAGACGAAGGCCTTCAACAGGGCTACCTTATTCATATTTGGTGGAAGTAATGCCTACCTAATAATAATGATAAGAATGTGCCTCCTCCATTGCCAAAATAGCCACAAGTGTAGCCTCAATAGATGAATAAAAAGCCTCTAATGAAAAATTCAAATGATGTGCATATAGTTGTTGCTACCAAATGTCTTGACCCTCTATAATTCCTGCCTTGCCACCTCCACTCTTCCCACCCACCACATCCCTCAAACTTCCCACCTACAAACTAGGGACATCCTAAAACCAAAGGTATCAAAACTGCATCCTGCAAACCAAACTAAAAGATGTCAAACAGTCCAAGCAAATATTATTCTATTTTTTCTCTTGTGAGATGAATCTGTAGGACTTGCCCACCGTATAAGCTAGCAATTATCCCTATGGTGCAAGAGAAGCCTAAGGTTAAATGATAGAGAACTTTAATTTTTTTATTATATAAAGATAATGTTGATCATATAAAATTTATTGCACATAACAATAGTTACAAATATTTTTCTATTTTTTTAATTATATATAACAATAATTAAAAATCTAGATTTCTTATGAATGGTGTAAAATATATAATTTTGTCCATCTTTTTTCCTCTAATTTTCAAAGATTTACATATTTACTTTATTTCATTCTTGCAAAGAATTTAAAGGTGAATGTAAGAGATAGATACATATCATTGATTGAACATATTATTGATATGGTAGTAAGTGTTAAGCCTTGGTGATCAATATCTCTAATGTCAATTTTTTCTTTATTAAGTGTTATTATTTGTACTTTGTGTATTATTATAGCCCATGGCCCACATATATAGGGCTATATCTATATGTATGGGGTGGGGCTGCCCCATAGACATAGTTAATATAAATAATTCCAATTAAAATATACATCGTGAGGTGTCCCTACCATCCATGTCTTCACTCTATCTGTGTGTGTTGTCATATAGATCTAGATGGGCCTTTCCATATTTTCTTGAGTGTAGCCCCCTATATCTATCTAGGACTCTTGAGCATAGTGAATAGGATCTTATCTTTAACGTAGTGAATACTTATCTTCCCTTGAGCATAGGGGGCCTATGTATATCGATGTTTTTTTATGACCCATTATATAAACTAAACTCTATATGGGAGTTTAAAGTTTAGAGTTTAGAGTTAGTTATAGTTTAGTTATATAGAGATAGCCCCTCAACTAACTCTATCTAACTTCATATATATAGAGAGGGGCCCCCTATAACTCTATCTAATTACCATTTTCAACAATCATTTTTCCCACCTCAATGAGGTCATGTTGCTCAGTTACAACTACGCTTATATGTAAGACAAGATTATGCATGTCACCACCACCTTCAGCCATTTTGATAAAGTCCTTGTGCAACGAATGCCCAGTTACATTTACTATATATATATATATATATATATATATATATATATATATATATATATATATATATATATATATATATATATACATACATACATATACATATACATATATATATACATATATATATATATATATACATATATATATATACATATATATATATATACATATATATATACATATATATATATATATATATATACATATATATATACATATATATATATATATATATACATATATATATACATATATATATACATATATATATACATATATATATATATATACATATATATATATATATACATATATATATATATACATATATATATATATATATATACATATATATATATATATATATACATATATATATATATATATATATATATATATATGTTCTTCTATTTATATTGGTTCCTGTATTTCTGTAACAATAGCAATAGCACTTGCAATTGCAATTGTAGGTGTCATCATGGATAATTCCATGTTGTAAATAATGATTATATACACCGAAAGATGTTTGAAAATTATGGAAGCATTTTTTCAAACATACCTTGTTTCCTTCATCTCCAAACAAAAGTTTTCCATATTTACACATATGTCTATGATTATAGACACAATTTATTTCCTACACACAAAACATGTACCATTTATGCATTTCAATCCAACTATATTACATTACTAGGTATCATTTTAATTCTTGCATATTTACATCTAAAGTGGTTAGAATTTGATATCTATTCAAAATCCAAGAAATAGAAAATGGATGGAGCATCTTCCATGTCTAACAATGGTGAAGTATATGAGTTTCTAGGTATAGTAGATCCATCTCTCTAGAAAAGTCAAACCATATTGACACTCTATCTAAAGACAAGTTGAAAACAATATTTTGGAGGTGCCCAGATTTCAAATTAATGTGATGTGTTGAGAATAAGAAGCATAGGATGAATATGGTCAATCCTCCATCCTAGCATGGGTTAAATTTGACTAATCAAGGGAATCTTACCAACTAATTAGGTATTTTATTCTCCTATCCATTTAATTTCACTAACTAGTAATGAATTTAGAGGTGAATTAATATTGAATATAAAATAAATGCACCATTCTAAAAATAAACTCTGGAAAGGAAAAGTGCCAATCTTACATGTAACAACACTAACGTCTGGTGGTTTCCGTCACTGTCTTGTGGACATGTAGTACCATTTTCTACCAAATATCACTACATAGAATGTCTACAATTTGACCTCTACCCCACTCTTCATTCTCATATAGAGGTAATGTGTTCTTCACCAGGTCCCAAACAATTGGATATCCAAAACAACCTCAAACCTTCTTTCACTCTCGTATGTATTTTTGGCTTGGGGGATTGCATGAATTCATTCTCTATAGAAGAGGAAGTTGGAAAGCAATGACAAGAGCCTCATCTTGTTTTTCCAAGTTAGGACGATGAGTCTACGATGACTGTGCTAATGTAGAGACCTGATTTGATAGAAAAGGGTGGAATTTCTCACAAAGAAATAAATATATGTTTCAATTTTGGGCATCTCATTGGTTTCCATGAGAACAAACACAAAGGTGAGAAAGAGAGAGAGAGCATGAACATGTGCAATTTCCAAGAAAAAGGTAGGAAAACAAGGAGTTTTCTTCTAAGACCATACATGTCAACATTTAAATGGGACTAAATAAAATATTAATTCCATTGATCTTAACCTTATTCATTGGCTTCACGCAATCCTTGCTATCATCACATCCAGGGTTTAAACCTCCAGAAGCAACCTTTTCATCCAACAACATTAACACTGTTGCCATATCAAGTTATATTCTTTTTTTCTTTAACTCAACCCAAAAGAAACATCACCACCATTATTTTTATCTCAATTGTTTCAACTCAAGCGAAACCACATTCCATTTCAGTCAAATATTTCAATAGACTTAGAAAGCCCCTCTACGCTTTCAATAGACTACAAATATTCATTTATTGCCATGTCTGGACATTTTATATATATATATATATATATATATATATATATATATATATATATATATATATATATAATGTCATGCGCTACCAAACCGCTTTGCACCAACACCTCCCCCAAACTATATATATATATATATATATATATATATATATATAATGTCATGTGCTACCAAACCGCTTTGCACCAACACCTCCCCCAAACTGCCACCATTCAAAACCAGATTATTTGTAATAAAATATGTCATTTTATCTCTTTGTGAGACAGATCTATGAGCTTCACCCATTGTATAAGCCTCTAGCTTAAAATTATAATTTTTTTTATAACTATAAAAATCTATTTATTTTATTATTCATTAATGGAATGTAATTAACAAATTTAAAGTGTTATTTTTGTAATAATTATTTTATTTTAATAAATTTATTTATTTTATTGTGGCACATGTCCTAGAATATATATTTTTAAATATTTATTAATTTCATTAATATTAAATTCTAAATTAAATATTTTATAATGTTAAATAAAATATTTTAAATTATATTATATTTTAATAAACATGTGTCTATTCCTCATAAAACTAAAAAATAGTATATGTTTATTATTCTTCACTAGAAAAATAAATATTACTTTATTTTTTATAATTAATAAAATATAATTTAACCAATAAATATAAATATAAGTATTACATTATTTATTCTAATTAATAAATTATAATCGAACCAATAAATATAAATATAATTTACTTTTGAGTTTTAATGTCTAAAAATTTTAATTTATAATTTTAAATATGTACATTTAATTATTAATTAATAATTTAAACATGATGTGATTTATTTGGTGATGATATTTTAGTGGTGAGTGAGATGAGTGTTATAAGTGAGAGGTCTCAAGGTCTATTTCTTGGGATGACCAGTCTCTAGCATCGTTCCTACATTAAAATACAATAGATTATTATCCATAATGCAATAGGTTACCATCTCGGTGTTCAATGTGATAGGGATCAACATGTGGCTTAAAACCTATGTTCAATGTGAGGAGGAAAGTCCAAAGTCCATGGTTAAAGATAATATTCACCATTGGTTTGGGCATTCTGATTACAAAAATGCTTGTATCCAACATTTTTTTAAAATTTGGATGCGATGGGGAAAGAGAAGGAAATGATAGCAAAGGACCAGGTGTCATTGGTAGGTTGTGGGTAGGTAAGCAAAGAAGAAGTTAATGGATTTGAAGGAGGTCTATATTTTGGGCATCCTATTTTAAATGGTAGGAGAGGTGGCGATAGTGGTGAGAGAAAAGTGAGCTTTGCCTCAATTTTAAAAGTCCCTTGCATTATGTTTGAGGAACATAGCTTAGGGTTGGAGCCTTTAAAGGTGACCAGGGATTATTTTGGCGGTGGCATTGAACCAAAGTAAATGGTATCTAAGGCTGGGAAGGGTGCAACTAGAGAATAATTAGGGTTGTTGGTCTATGTTAAATGCATGAATTTTTTGAATATTTTTCATTCTTGTGGGGATTTCTACAAAGCTTCTACTATTAAGACTTATCCTAGATCTAATCCCTTCTTGACCCTCAAAATTTATATTTATGCGATAGATCTTTTTGTGGAGGAAGTGGAGGTGGAGCCCAGATCTGTAGAGAGAGCAAAATCAGCTTCACAAGAGAAAGCTATTTTGAAAATGGCATGTTTTAGAGATGTCTCATTGATTTTTTCTGATAATCCTCTTGCTCTAGAGATTTTATATGAGGAGCTTTCTGCCAGCATGTTGGAGGGAGGTCACAAATCTTTGATTAATAGACGTATGGGGAAACAACCATTTGGGGATGAGCTTTCAAAGTGGGCTAAAGCCACCTAGCCTTATCTAGATGTTCCCTCCTTAACAATGTTCTATAATGGTTTTTTTATGCTCTTGTTTTAATTAGTTGGTGATAGGAACTTTGTTTGTGAGAATGTGCCTTGGTTTATTGGCAAACAGGTGGTGTTTCTCTATCCTTGAGCCCCCCTTTTTTGATCCAACTTATGTTGTTATTTTCTAGGCTACAATTTAGGTAAGATTTTATAATCTTCCCTTGGTTTTTCAAGATCATGTGCTTTTTAAGTAGTTGGTAGAGAAGATAGGTGGTTTTTAAGGTGTATGGTCTGTTAGATTTCTTTGAACCATTGCATCATTCCATCCAAATATCTACCTCCCATGGAGTGTGGACACAATTCATTAATTTCGAAGGATTACCCATTATATGTTTTAATTGCAATTAGTCTAATCATAAAATTGCATCGTATCCAAAGAAGCATTTTGAAGATGCTCATGCATCCATTTTGAAGAAGTAGGTCAAAAAGTTTGGTTGTTCTAATCGATATTTGGTTCATAATTTGCATTTTCCTATGAAATCCACTCTTGTTGAGGTCTCTCTGTCTTTGGATATTTCTCAAGAAGTTCAAGACAAACCTGAGAATGTTGAACAAGCCAAAGCAGCTTAATGTTTGGAAGGTATGGGGGAATGACATCAATCTTCCCCCTTTTTGGTAGGGGAATTTGTCGCTAAGAGCCTTGCATTAGAATCCAAAGCTAAAGAGCCTCTGGTAGTCGAAGGGTCTCCATAGAGTGAAGAGGTTGGTGTTGATTTTGGGAAGGAAGAAGAGGAGTTGGTCTCTAGTGTAATTTTGACTATTGCTCAGCGTCCAAGTGGATTGAAGGCACCAAATTTTGGCAAGAAAGGTAAAAGAGGTAGGAAAACAAAAGCAGAAAGGTTACAAATTGATGCAATAAATTCCATTGATGGTGGCATCCATTAGACAATGAAGTCATTGCTTTCCAACAAAGGCAGGGGCATGCTAGCAGATAGAGGATGATTTTCTGTGTAGGCAGATTTTGTTGAAGTATTGAATAGGATTACTGCTTTGTCCATTATATTTTAGTTTGAAATGTTTCATTCTTTTTTATTTAAAGGGGTTTTAAGTAGTTTAGCTTTGGGGTCAATTTTTAATTCGCTATAGGCTCCTCGCTATGGTTTCTTAGTATTTAAAGACTAGGCCTCCCATTGTGTCTCAGAACCAGTTAAGGCTCTAGTTAAAGATGGTATCTATAAAAAAAAAAATGATGTGACTGATTACAACATTGTTCTTAATAGAAGTTCAACAAATCTATATCTATTTAAATATTAAATATATTTTTAACTTGTTTAAGAATGTCAAAATGTTGAAATTGTGTAACTTTTAATGTTCCATCTTTTTTTATAAAATCTCATTTCTTAATCCAATATTTCTTTTTCAAGATTAAGTAGAAAGCAATAACGTAATATGGTTGTAGATATGGTCGGATCAATGAAACATTGAAAATGTATGATTTATTTTCGTACATTTCATATGCCATTGCCGAGAATCTACCGACGTGTTGATTTTAGGCTTTAGTTGGGTAGTGGTGGCCGACAATGTCGATCTCACAGAAAAGAAAGTCTCTTTTAAGGCGTACGTTTCATATGCCATCCACACCAACTTTTGCTGAAACGACTTGTTAAATGGAATCTTATTCGAGTCTCAATTTTTTAGTACGGCCAGTGTGAGTATATCATTACCATTATGACCACTCTTAATCGTCGACCGCTCGACGAAATTATATCATCGATGGCGATCCGTCGTAGAATACCTCAAATAAAATAAAATACCAATTGTTAAATACAGGAAATGCTGATCATCCATCTAAACGGATGGGTTTTTTTCTCAACAAATCAAATATGGGGTATTGTACACCAATTCAAAATTAGAAAATCAATTATGAGTTACTGTACATTATTCAAAATTATATAATAATGTTATGATAAAACATTAAATTGTATAAAAGTAAGTTAATAAGTCTTTAATAAATAATTAAGGTATATAAATATTCGTTACCAAAGTTTTGTAAATGAGATAAAAAATTAAGTGAAAAATGATTATATTTGAAAAAATATGATTAAATGTAAAGTCATATTTTTTATTTTTATGTTGTCAGCTATCGATTATTGAATATTGATATTTTTAAATTTTATATTGAATTTTTTTATTTTCGTTTTTTTCTTTTATTTGTGATAGAGAGGATATATAATTAGATTATTATAATAATGATATTTAATTATGTTGTAGAATATTGCAATTCATGTTGGAATATGTCATTATCAAATGACTTCTTTTATGTTCTATATTATTCCCAATTTAATATCATTTATGTCTTGATATTACAATTTCAAATTATCATTAATAATTTCATGTTTTCAAATACATAAAGATAAAAACATTTAATATCATTCGAGTCTAATTCAAATCATATACAACATATAACTATTATTTATAATAATAAATAGTTGTAAACTTAAATTCATTTTTTATTTAAAATTTTAGACCTCATTAAATAATAACATGGCTATGCACAATTGATTTTTAAAATTCATGTTGTCAATAATCTCTTCACAAACCAATCTTTAACCTTCACCTATATTTTTACTCATCATATTCACTTTAACTTTAACTACAAATTGGTTTTAACTCCCTCTGATCACCATGCAGATCTTTTCCATGGTATAGTTAAATATTATTACTTTATTTGTGATTTTATGACCCATTCAGTCATTTCGAAGACCCAAAATTTTAATTATTCACATTTGTTGTATTGTGTTGTCAGATCATGTCTTGTAATAAGGGTAATTTAGAAGAAATGAAAGAAAATAGCCCACCTAAGGTAGGGCAACGACCGCCCAAGATAGATAAGGTTTTTGATCTATAGTCTAATATTCATGAGGATTATTATTTTAAAACACTTCTACACGTTTCCCCATATTTCAAAAAAAAAATAGCACATTGGATTAGAATAAAATTTTTGGTAGCTACGCATATGAGGTTAATACTATTTAGTGACTTTTATGGACAGTGTTTTATTTCCCTTTATTTTTTAGGTTCCAACATTGCTTTTTAAAATATTTTGTTGAATGTTTATGAATAGAGATGGATATAAAAACGTTTCAAAATGAGATAAAGTTAAATATTGATAGAATTCAATCTAACATTATTTTTTAAAGTATTTTGTTGAATGTTTATGAATAGAGATGATTATAAAAACATCTTAAAATGAGATGAAGTTAAATATTGATAAAACTTATTTTGTGGTGACATGTAATATGTTTGTCTAGGTAGGGCCAAAAGCTAATACTTGTAGTCATGATAGATGGCAATAATAGGTGAGGTCATAACTATTTTATCAATATGAATCCAAAGTGATTTTATGTATTATTAGACATGTTATGAATGAGAGAACTTCACATTCTTCTAATCATGTCATAAAAATAATTGTATAAAGAAGTGTGATACTATGATATTATTGAAAGGGTACATATAATTAAATGGTGATTCCTAAATAGAAATCTGATAAAATATACTAATTTTATATAAATATGTTGCTTATGTCTATAATTGGATGATGCAATAGCTTAGCAACATTAATTTTGACTATAGTTGGAATGGGACCTAGGTGCTACATTTTTTGAGTATAAAATTCCTTGTCATATCCACCTCATGCCATAGCCTCATTCAATAACAAAACTATAAAAATGCTACACAGATTTTAGATACATGAAACTCAAGGCTTAGAAATACTCAATTTCTTGACAAGAATGACCACTTCTTATTTGGAAATTATAGAGATCCCACCCACAACAAATTTGGGTTGGTAATATGGGATCAGTTGACTAGTTAGGAAGCTATAGTGGCTTCTTGAGAGTAATCTACTGGTGTGTGAGAAAAATTCTCCGTAAGTTAGCCTCTTATTTCCATACCAAAAAATTAACTATGCAATAGTTGTTTTAAGTTGAAAATCCAATAATGTAGCTTCTTACTTTTGATCCACATCAAGGAAGGTTTTTATTATATGTATATTCAGGGACTAGATTTAATAGTTGTATGGTGAATTTTGCATTTTTTTTCTTGTAAATTAGAGTAAATTATTTAGGGAGATTGTGTCAGATGCAATATGAAATTTTACATATAATTACAATAAATACAATAATCATCTATAATTTTTCCTTTATCTACTATGAATTATGTTAGTATTTGAAAGGAAATTTTGGTTAAATTTTTTGTTAACACATAAGTTTGACTATAAATTTTAGTTCTTGTATTTATTGATATTTTTCTTGACCTAAAAAAAAACATTGTGTTATAGAAAAGTAGGAGTTTCGGTCATGGGCTTAGTCATGCTCCTTTATAACTGTCCAAATCAGATTTAAGCTTATTCTAATGTGGCACAAGCCTCGAATATTCCTATATCACTCAAAATTTTACATTCAACTATGTTGGTATCCCTTTATATATGGTGCAAGCCTTATGTTTTCACCAGAAGTACATCAAAGAAGGGACAAAGATCTTTGTTGGATTAGTTGTGCCATGGCACAACTCTATCCTTTGTGGACCTAGTTAACACATTGATGGTGGTTCATTAAGGGTGAAATCCTTTGGTAACCTTGGCTCATAGGCATTCAGGTGCTTGATGGGCAATTGGGTATCTAATTGAGGAACTTAGGCTTAGGTTGGTGCTTAGACATGAATGTAAGGTGCAAGGTCTTAACCATACCTATATTATTTTCTTTATCAAGCATATGAGTCCTTACAAGTCGTATGCATGCCATAGATGTGTTAAGTTAAGGGCTCACAAGAGTTCAACATACATAATACAGACTTAAGCATTCAATCATTAACATTTCACAAAGCTTTCATCATTAACAAAGTTCAACAACAATACATATATATAAGTTCATAAAAACTAAGCATATGCTTGACTTAAATTGTTAATGGCCCAAGGGCTCAGAAGTGAGCTTGTGTATTAAAATGGGGAGCATCAAAGGCATCCCAAACTAAGTTCTAACTTTAATGACAAACGTAACATCTATAATCAATCTGCTAGAGCTTCGCTACTCCAATATCTCTCTCTTTTCTAACTAGACTTTGCTTTCTTTTTTAAAGTTTTGTAGCATCTTAGGATCATAGGGAATGGGGCATGTTGATCACTGAGCTAGTGTTGGAGGTACTCATTCTATCATCTCCATTATGTTATCTTTAATGAGCCATCATTATCCTATGTGCCCATTTCCCAATGATGATTGAGCCCAAAAAGAGTCGTTAGCCACCTATTAGCTAGTGCCACTAGATGACAAAATAAAAATCATGATAAGTTATTGCCTCGCACCTAGATATCTATTGTATTGATGTAAAGCACCATACCTAGATATATTTGGGGCTAAAGATTACCCCAAATAAAATTGTTAGTCCATCCTCAGACTAATCTTCCAAAGCATTAAGTGCATAAAACTCGAGCACATGATCCTGTAGTTCTGCCCTAAGTCTTCAAAACCTTGAATTGTGATCTGTATTTCTTCCATGGCATTGTCTATTTCTATGGAGCTGGTGTTAAGGGAAAGATGTCTATTTTATCCAACTCATTCTGGAAGACCTGTAACCTTTCCTTGGCCTTTGTTATAACTCTGTTAAGGATTTCTCCTTTCTTGTAGGCATTCCTTTGCAATGCGTGGAAGAGTTCTTCCAAGTCCTATTCCTTGGTCTTGATCTAGGCACTCAAAGTGTTGATCTATGTCATTATTTTGAGTACACTCAACCATGCTCACCATGTATGCCTTTTCCATTAGTGCATCATTCTCCGATTTTGCCTTTTTGAGGTGTGTGTCGATGACTGACACTTGGGTGGAGAAGTTTTAAAAATTTGCATTGACCGCTTCTATTCCCTCTTTCAGTTTCACGATGAGGTCTTCCACCTCTACCAGATTCATGGTAATTTATTGCTTGATGATGGCACAAGGGTCCTCCTCTTATTGTGGCATTACTTGTGCCTTCAATATTGGGAGAATATCCTCCCTTAGTGTACACACCTTGTCAACCTTTGATAAATTTGAAATGTCAATGCCATCTAGTAGGGATGGCTCAGTTTCCTCCATGCACTCAGCCATTTGCTATAATTTGAATTTGATGGCCTTATTCTTATCCTCTTCCTCCAACATGATCTTCTTCCATCTTGATGCTTGAACATCATTGATGATGTTCTTGTGTGCTACCTTAGAAGCCATTTAGAGGAGGTTGTTAGCTAACCTTACTAGATTCATAACATAGGGGTTGATGATAAGTGAGTCCTACCCTTCCTCTTGTGGTCTATGTTGATGATCGCCTTCTATGGTACCTCAAATTGAGGTTCATCCATGTAACAGTTAAACATAAAATAAAATTGTTGGCACATCAGTATCATGAAAGATTTAGGGGCATATACACCACCATGTAATAGTCATCATCTGTGAACCCCTTGTGCACCTTATTTTATAGGCTCAAATCAACTCCCTCTTCTTGGATGGCCATCTCTATCTACTCTGGATCTTTTTCATTTGAACCAGATCCTTCTTCGGTGCTTCCTTCTGATGTGTCTTATTTTTATAGCAGGCGTTCTTCCTTAGACTTATCCCCTTCATCCGCTTCTTCCTTCTCTTCAGCACCAGTTTTGCCCTCCTAAGTTTTTTGGATTTCAAATGTTCTCTCTAATTGTTTATACAAGGTGTCATTATCACCATCATTATCTCTAGGCATCCCTTCACTACTTAGGCACACCTGTAGTGTGACTTCCTCAACTATGTTGGTGGGGGCACAAGGAGCCTCTACTAATTTGTCCTTCATGGGTTTCATGCTTACAATAACCCTCTTTTCTTCAATTTCTTTCCTAGCCTTCTCCTTTTCAACCTTTTTTATTTTTTTGTTTCTCTTCTTCACAATCACAATTGTCTTCTCCTCCTTGGCCCTTATCTCCTTGACCTTATTTTTGTCAACTTTTTCTTGTGTCATGCCCTTAGCCTTCATGGCCTCCTTTTTTCATTCTAACTCTAGTACCACTTTTGTATGGTGCTGACTGAGGTCCATTTCCTTCTATCGGTGCTTATTCTCCTCCTTAGATTATGAATAGTGCATCACAAGTTTTAAGGTTAGGGCGTTTGACATTTCAACTTCCCCAAGCATGGTAGTAATTCTCCCTTAGAGAGCCTCATGGATTTCTTCAGTGTTGGTCTCTTCCTTGGTTTTTTCTTCTTGGATGATATAGACTTTCATCCCTCCTCCTTATTCTTCTTCTTGTGCCCATTTTGCTTCTACTTCCTCTTACGCCTCCATCTCTACCAAATCTATGGTGGCCATCACCACTAGTCCTTAGAATTCTTCTTTATCTTCTCCTTTAGCTTGGGTGAGGAAATTATTAGCGTGAAGACCATGTGATTCTTCCCTGGTGTAGAGGAGGTGACTTCATCTTTAGAGGTGATCTTCAAATAAAGGCACTCTTATATTTCTTCTAAGGTTTCTCCCCACTTCTTCTAAGGGGATTTGCTTGGTTCCACTGGAGCCAACTCTCCTTCTTCATCAACCTTAAGGGGCAGGTCATCATCTTTGCCCATAGGCATGCCCTTCTTCCTTGGCTTCATCTCATAGAAGAGCCTATGGATGTGCCTAAGGATGACATCTCTTTCAAGGGGATATATGTCAATGGCATCCAAGTCATCCTCCACATCTTGAATTGCTTTGCTTCTTAGGCACACGTATTGCCATCTCAACCTCTTTATTTTTGCATCCACAGTCTTTACTAGGATATCCACTTAATACACATTAGGGATTCTTCACAGTGCCTCTCTGAAGTACTTGGCTAATAATACATAACGTAGTTTCAGCCAACTCAAATGATTCCTATCTATGAGTGTCAATTAAATGATGTAGAAGTGATTCATCATGGCAAAAGTTATCATTCTAAATAGACTTTGAGGGATTTTCTCTAGGATGCACCATTCCTCTCCAAAAGCTTCAATATATCGAGCACACCATCCCATTACACACGTGCTTTATACTTTGGGGTTGAAGTAGAGGGGCAAGTGACATTTTGATACTTGAGCATTGGGGAGTCATTGTGCACTAGGAAGACCCATAGGTTGTCTTCATCACCATTAGGCATATCAATATCCTGTATCATAATCAGGATCAACATATAACCCCAACATAAGGTTTTTATCTTCATGTGTCATTCCAACACGTTCTTTATAATGTCCATTATGATGAACTTGATGATGTTGAATTTCATCCACTGTGCCATGCAGTACATGATGCAAAAGTAGATCTTTATTAAATCCACCCATCATCTACCTACGCATAGTTTGGAACTCACCAGGTGTACACTTTCCCTCATCTTAGGATCATTAATGTCCTTGATTAGGAATGTGAAGCCTCCTTTGTAGTAACTTAGGAGCTTCCTGACCCTTTCAACTTTAGCATCATCTGCTATCATCTGGTGGATGTCTGTGATGGAGCTTGGGAGTCTAGTGATTTAGTCAATAATGTTTGCAAAATGCCTCATGGGCCTCCTTGAAAAGTATAATCTATCCTTGTGGATGCACAAAAGGAGGAACTACACAAGTTCCTTCAACTTTTTGAAACTTGGTAACTCATAGATTTGCATCACATCAGTTGCCATCAACTTATCCTAGATTGAGACATGAAATAGTGTGATTTTTTGTGGAGTCCTTTTCCCTATGTCTAACATCTAGTCTTGTGCTAGGTCATTCACATTACTAGAGGATCAGTGATTATACTCTTTTAGGTACTAGTTGTACATGAATGACACCTAGTTTTCTCCCATCAAAACTTCCTTGGGGGATTGCATGAATTGGTAGAACATATTTTTGAGTGCCTCTAGATCAATTTGGGTAATGCTCACTCCTTCTATTAAAGGTGATACTATTTCATAGTGGTGGCTTCTACTACTAGTCGAGATCACTTGACATATTTTAGCACTTGCTACGAGCCCAAGCTCATCCATTTTTTCCCATTATGAATCTATTGGTATGAAACATCAATCTGTTGATCTTACCAAATCCTTAAATCTTCATTGGCACTTCACACAGTCACAAGGTATGTAACTCTATAATTAGCTTTCAAGTTTCATATACTTCTAATGGTGGCCTTAGCATCACTTTAGTTTCTTGTTACTTGATTTTTGCCTGAATTTGTGCCCCTTTCTTTCCTTTGCCAATTTCACTAGGCATGCAATTTGTTTCTCTACACAATCATCCCCTTTTGTCATTGAGGGGTGCCTAGGGTCTCGTTTTAGCAATTTTTTTCTAGTTTAGCTCTCTATTTAACTAGTTTTGCTCTAGTTGCCTATTCAAAATTCAAATAAGTATAAGGTTTGTAACTAGATGTAGTCAATAGTTAACTGATTTATACCCATATTCTCATCTACTGCCTCAATTGTGATTGATTAATGGCATGGTAGTACCTAAACTCCTTGGAATTTTCTATACCCAATAAAATATGTAAAAATATTTTGTTATCTACTCATTTAATATAATCTCTATGCCTCTGTCACTGCCACATTAACTTCTCCTAACAAATTTTTAGTAAAGTGATGTGTAGTTCAAATGATCACTTCCTACCTCACTTTGGGTGGATGCCAGCTTGTCTTGATGATCTTTTCCTATGTTTTGTTCTTCTGCTATGACCTTTACTTTCAATATCATATGGTGGGCATAACACCACACATTTGCATGATTCAACCTCCTTGGTCCCATTTCCTTTTCCATTTGTGCTTCTATTTAAAGTGTGCCTGTCTATCTTGGTTGATTTATCTCTAATTTTGTCTTCTTTATGTGGCCTTTCTAACCCCATACAAATCCCTTACATTGGTCCTCCAGCATAGCATTATTATCTAATTTCTTACACATGATCATGTTATGCATCTTCACTCTATCTTGTGTGACTCTCTCGATTCACATTTGCTATAATTCCTATGAGTTACATGCACCTAGAGACTTAGGTGTCTATCGTAGGTGCTTAGGAAATAGCCTCACTTCACTCACCTAGCTAGAATTATGCTTGGAAGTGTTGAACTCGCCCTTATATGAGCCTAAAGATGCCTCACTTCTTGAATATTGTGCATGAAGATCTAGTGCACCTTATGTCTCACTCTGGTAAACTTCACATTCCCGTAACTTACGTTTCTAGCCTCAAGCACTTTGAGAGTGTTTATGCTTGACTCACCTAGCTAGAATTATGCGTGAAAATACTAGAAACATTTTACTTGCAACATCAAAGCATTATTTAATCACTACCATAGTAAAAAGGAATTTGTCTAGCTTGTGCCAAACTTTATTATGGTCACTCAATACAGTCAAATAATGACCAAAAAGTCAGTATTTGATGATGAAAACCCCACATTATTATTGATACAGCTTCAATTGGTTGTCATTGAAATGCCTAGGGAGCATCTCACCTAATAACATATGCAGCTTACATGTGCTAGTCTCTAAGATATTGTGGATGATATATGGGCCCATCCACCTTATTTGTAGCTTACCTAGGTGACTAATATACTTGTATTCATAGAGAAAAATGAATGCCCCTTTTGTTATCACCTTGTTTTTTATGTGCTGGTAATGTCAAGGATTTTAACATGTTTTTTATTTGTTGGCTCCACTTTGCTTGGGCACGTGCCTCATCTAAGTGCTCTAAGTCCTCCAGCCTTGCGTTCAATGAATCTTGGTCATCTAATCAACAAATGTGCACAATTCACAATGATGGCACCAATAATTTCATCAACAATATCACCTTGGCACTAAACACCAGTTGAAATGGTGTAGCCTTGTTCAGGTGCTTGTAGGTTATGCGATATGCCCATAACATTGCTGATAATCAATCATCCCAATTGTTGTGACTAATGTCACATATTTTTGGGAGGCACATCCCTAGGATCTTATTGAATGTCTTATTTGTGCCATTCACTTGGGGATGGTAAGGTATTGTCTTCTGATGTGCCACCATATACTCTATTAGTAGGATCTACATAGTTTAATTAATGAAGTTTGTGCCCCTATTGCTAGTCAAATTGAGTGAGCACCCATACTATCTTATGATGTTTTACCATATAAATCTTCCAGTTGTGATGGCTACGAAGTTCTTGGTAGCAATGGCCTTGGCCCACTTGGTGAAATAGTCAATGGTTCTTATAATGTACATCACATATATTTGCCATGTTGTGGGGCTAATGGGCCCAAAAAAGTCAATGGAATGTTTTTTGAATGGCTCTTAGGGAAGAATGGAGATGAGAGACATCTCATCCTAGTGGTTGGGCTTCCCTATGCACTGGCATATGTCACATGTCTTACCATAATCCTTCACATCTTAAAACAGACTTAGCCATGACAAGTCTGACTATAACACCTTGTATGCCATTGTATTTCCTATGTAATGGCCTCATGTTATCCCCTCGTGTGCCTTGTGTAGGATGGAGTCCCTTTCATGCTCTAAGATACATCAATGCAAAACTTTATCTCAACCTAATTTGTACAGTTCACTATTGATGAGCTAAAACGGGATAGTGTAAACTATGAGCTATTTCTTTTCTTTTGTTGTCATTATTTAGGGAACATATCTAGATGTTAGAAAGGAGGTTATCTCCACCAATTCCTTAGGGTAACACTATATTTTATATAGTTCTGCATCTGGAATATCATCCTTAATTGGTATTACTACATCACCTGAGTCTATACCGGATAAATGGTCTGGCGCCAAGTTCTATTTTCTAGGCTTGACAACAATAGAGAACTGGAATTCTTGGAATAGAACAATCTATCAACAAATGCATCCATAGAGAATGGGCTTATACACGAGGTTCTTAGGAACCTCATGATATATAAAAAAGATGAATGGGGTTGCTAGTAAATATTGTCTAAATTTCTATAGGGCATAGACTATGGTGAGCATCTCATGCTTGGTCGTGGTATAGTTTTGCTCTGCCTTTTTTTATTTTTTTCTAGTGAAGGAGATGGGATAAGCCATTTTTCCTTCACCAGGATATGCTAAGATATCACCAATCATAGAGCTAAATGCATCAACATCGATATGGAAAGGGTTGATTTAATTAGGAAATTATAAGATAGGCATGCTAGCTACTTTGTGTTTTAAGGTCTCAATTGCATCCTCTTATGTTTCACCCCAGTAGAACGGGTCATCCTTATGCAATATATCTTATAGTAGTGCCATATTTTTTGCATAGCTCCTTATAATTTTTTTATAAAATCCATAGTGGCCAAGATAGACATGAACATCTTTCTATGTGGAAGGAGTCTAGAGCTAAATGATGATGGAAATATTCATTAGATTGATGAGAAAACCATCCATACAGATGATGTACCCAAGTAGAGTCCCAAACAGTGTTGCAAAGATGCACTTTTTCAAGTTCAGGGATATTTGAAGCTTCTTTCACCTCTCAAACATTAGTCATAGGTTATCACAATGGTCCTTGATGAGGCCATACACCATCCAGTTGTTTAGGTAAACTTGGAGGAAAATATGAATGAAGTCTTTGAACACAATGATCACCACTCTAGAGAACACAGGTGGCACATACTTGAGTCTAAAGGGCATCACATTATAAGCAAAATATACCCATTCAATTGTAAAGGTTGTTTTGATCTTGTCCTCATCATCAATCTAGACTTCGTGATATCGAAAGAACCCATCAATGAAGGTGTAGATCTTGCATCCTATGATGCCTTCCAAGACTTCATCAATGAATGAAATCAGGGAGGGGTCATTGATGCAGGAAATTTTCATCATTCTATAATTAACATAAATGTGAATGCACCTAAATTTCTTGATGCTTATTACCATTGGGCTCATCCACTCAGACACTTGCATAGGGTAAATGACCCCTATGATGAGCATTATGTCGATCTCTATTTTGACCTTAGTGCAGAGATTGGGATTCATCTTATAGGGGCACTTTTTGACTGGTCTTGCATTGTTAATTATCTTTATGCTCATCTTTCCAAGGCATGGGTGGCTGCCCTTCATATCTTGATAAGTCCTAGGGAACAAGTCTTGGAACTCCTTCAAGTGGTCTATGATGTTTGCCAGATCTACATCAGACCAATAGGTGCCTAGAGTAGACATATTTAGCTCTCATTTTCCATTGATATCCACTTTGATGAACCTTAGTGGTGCATAGTACAGTTTATTCTTCTCCTAGTGTGAGTCTTTGACTTGTCGAGTTCCCTCTATTGTCTCTATACAAAGATAAATGGGGTTTTCTTTGCTAGGAGTGATATCATCTAGATGATGCATTAGCTTTCTTCTGGTGGTCAATGTTTTTCAATAGTGATCCTTCCAAGTTTCATCATCTTATTCACTCGAGTCACTTTTTAATGTCTATTCCTCAAATAATATTGGGAGCACCAACCCCTTTTCCTCGAACATGTTTTTTAGGCTCTCTTCGAGGATGCTAGTGTCCTTGAACACTACCCTCTAAATTACTTACAATGTCTCAACCAACTCCATGCTATATGAGAAAAAAGATAAGGTATGCACAAACTTCTCCCTGAGGGAATCCCAATTGGTTACTCTCGATGCATCTCATTGACCACATACCACAGTCAAGCCCACATCTTCAGTCTTATAAAAGGCATGCACCCATAAGTTCTTTGCAGTAGTCACACTGCAATCCATCCATGTCTCTTCACATAAGCACACATGTGTCATGAGATCAAAGTCACCAAAGTATGTTGAGATATCCAAGTTCTCATTACTCCTCCCAAATCTAGTACAAATGGCCACTTTTATCTTTGGCCAAGGTGGCAAGTTAGACTTTTCAACTACCAGCCAATGCATGATAGTGTTTATTAAGGTATACACTAGCACACCCAATCTGTTTGTCTCCCTAGGGATGCATGCTTCAAGGTTGTGGGCATACCTTTCCACTAGGTTGATCCCTTCAAATTTTAGGAGCACTATAATATTTCCTTTGCTCAGGTAGAGTACTCTCTTTCCTTTCTCCTCATGGCATAGGACCCATCGTTTTGGAGTGTGATCAATCTAGACCTAGCTAGTCCTCATAGGCTTTAGTGCCTTCATGTGCACCAAGTAGAATCTATGACCAGTGGCCTCATAAGCTTATTCAACCCATTGATTGAAAGCAACATCAGTGGTGTCTGAGGATGACTGCCCATCCTCCTAAGAGAGTAGTCCTTGATCAAAAGGATTGAGATTCTTGGCACCTTATACCATGATGTTATATATATGGTTGATCTTATCCTCCAGACCAATGCTCTCCACATAGGGGGGTCCTTAGTCACTTGAAAATGGAATTACTACCCTTTCCTTGCCATTTTCAAAGGTCATATATCACTTCTTGAAATGTGTATCTGCATTATTTGCATAACACTAAGGCCTTCCTAGAAGCACTGGATAGTTATCCTATTCAACTAACTCAATAACCTCAAAGTTAGCATGAAATTGGGTGCCCATAATAACTACAATGGTGCCCTTTAGAATTTTCATCAACTGTGCTCGAGTCTTATTTTCCATGAAGATTACATGGGGAGAAGGCCTTAAGGCTGGCCTACACATCTTTTCCCATGCTTTCTTGGTCAAGATATTAACCTAGGAATTGGTGTTGATCAACACCTCACAGATGAACCATCCATAGATGGTGGCATTCACCATGAGTTCTTGGTCATATATTTTTTTTGTGTATGTTTGACCTCTCACACCCTTTCCATGCATGGAGTGGTAACTTCCACTGATTGTTGTCCTACATGTTATAGAAGCAAGTTATTTAATAAGGGAAACATCCCTTCTATTTGTAAGAAGCACATGATCTTTGTTAGCTCTTGCACTTCAACCTCCTAGCCATCTTAATTTTTGTGAGAGATAATAACATGTACTGCTAAGTCTCATACCAGTTGGAGCTCTCCTTGTAGGTTCTAGATCACACTCATGGCTTGTTGTATTACATATTTTTAGCATGCAAGGTTTAGATAAGGCACGAGTTTAGGTTCTGGCTATGTAATGCACTTAGTATGACTCAGCATCCCTATTCTAGGCATAACTCTAG
Source organism: Torreya grandis (assembly GCA_037957365.1). Lineage (NCBI taxonomy): Eukaryota > Viridiplantae > Streptophyta > Pinopsida > Cupressales > Taxaceae > Torreya > Torreya grandis. Next base: position 2,541,197 of record JARHVA010000729.1, read on the forward strand.
TATTGGCACAATTGGTAGTTGAGTGGTAAGTCCACTCTAAGTAGTTTCTTACACTTTGATTGACTCTATGTATGTTGGCTACACCTTGTAAGCCCATTTCACCTCTTTATGCTTGTGCTTGATTGTCCCTACCCCCTTTTTAGTGTCGGACCTACCTTAGGTTAACTTTTTATACAATTTAGGGCATTCCTTGACTAGATGTGGTCTTCGATAATACCCAAACATTAGATGCATCAAGTAGTCACATTGATAGTGCTCGATCGACCCCCACTTGTAACATGATCATGGTGGGAATCTTCCTCTAACTCACCCTCTGGTGCCTCTTTAATTCTCATAACTAACTTTTTGTTGGATATAACCCTCATTTCCTTAGTTCACCTACCCTCTAGTTATTGTAGTTGCCTACCATGCACCTCTCTCGATGTTTTGGTGCATCTCATAAATTACTCGATAGTCATCTGTGGTGTGAGTATAGGCATCACAAAAATTGTAATAGAGGTTTGTGTTGACCTAATTGGTGCATTAAAACAAAGGAAGTTGTGAACATCATGTACATCATGACAAACTTCACAGCTGAAAAGTAATGTACACACATTGTTTCAAGGGTAGTTGTTTCTATTATGACCTTCTGTCTCATAATTGGTTCACCACAACTCACTTTGAGCATCTTATGATGAAATAACGGTAAAATTTTGTAATTAGGATGCCATAGATCCAATCTGTGCCTCCATGAAGGGGCTAGTTCCTATATCAACACTCCCAACCACCTCAGCTCTGAGTGTGACTTCAAGCTCTTCGCAAGGGTCTGAGAATGTTTTCATGGATAGAACCCTTCAAAAAGGTACTAGAAATCCTCCAACAAACCATTTTATATGTTGGGAGGGGTGAATATCGTAAGGGAACTTGGAAAGGAGAGTCTTAAATCTAGAATCATACAAGCACACACTTTTTGATAATCCATGGTTGATCTCCTTGAGCATGGTGATACTCTACTACTCAAACTTTGGTACATTGGACTCTTTCAAGAAGGTTTCCTTTAGGGTGCCATAATCAACCATAGCTTGGTTAGGATCAAACTTCCTATACCATGTATGGGCACACTCAAACAAGGTTATCATAAACTGGGTTACCTTATGCTTGGACTGGGTTATTCCCTGAGTGTGCCATTGTAACTCACACTTGACCACCTGCTCTATAACATTCTCCATGCCCCTATACTCAAGTAGGTGCATGGCCATCTCATAATAAATCTAGGGTTGGGGAGCATCTTGTACTTGAGGGACTTGTCCACCTGGTACTTATCTTGGTGTTGGTCCTCCAAGGCTTCCAACCACTAGGCTAGGTGATGGTTCTATGGCTACTGTTGGTACCATAGATTATGATGGTACTGTACTAATGACTAGTGGTGTAAGGCCACTTCCTATGAGCTATTGTCCAGGCTACACAACTGATATTGGTTAAATTAGCATGCTTGAATTTATGTTTTATATAGTTGGGATAGCACCTTGAGGTCTAGAGGTATATGCACTTACCTCCTCAAAAAGGATAACTTGTTCAATCATAATGTTTTGGTCTAAATCTATAAAATGATCAAAGTCTAAGTTGACAATGATGTTAGTTATCAATCTTATATCTTTGTATGGGGGATCTAGTGCATGAGTTTGTGTCGTAGGTTCAAAGGGGGTAGGTACATCTTATGCATCTACAATGGTCAATTTTTGAAGGGACCCCGAGCATTCACCTATTAACTATGGATCGTATTTCATGACTTCAAGGCTTCCTTCCCCTGGGTATAATTGCTATAAAAAGGATCCTTCCCCATGCCTTTCTCGCTCACTACGAGTCCTCTCAACACTTCCAAGTTTCAGATCTTCTATTAGCTCATGCCTCCTTTTTTATAAGCCCTTCTCTTGATCTTTCAGTTGTCAATTTTCTCATCCCCTTTCATTTAGCCTCACCTACATGTCCCCTTCATCCCCATTGCATTACTCATATGCAAGGGGAATTTAGCCTTCCATCCTCACAATCTCAAAAATGTAATCCACCATTAGCTTCTTTAGTTTGATGCCAAGTTATTTCATAATTATGCCTCTAAGTTCATGCAAGAATTGATATTTTTCTTCTTCAAGGTAGGAGTATGTCGACATTGTGAACTCAATCATGTAGCTATTCAACACCCCTTGCCACTATTTATCTACAGCTCTAGTCTAAGTGGCATCTAAGTTTTCAAGCCTCTCTACGTGATCTTTCTTCCACTCGAGGTGTTGTCCATAGCTTCAGCTTCTGTGTGTCACATACATAGCCAACCATCAGTACACTTTCTTTGGTAGTTTACAAAAGAAAATATCATACAAGGCATCATACAATTAGTTCTGGAACAACTTCCTTTGGTTTTGTCCTCTACAAGTTGGATGCCTTAGCACAAATTTATCTTTCACTCATTCCATCTAGCACTTGATGTTCTCGAGGGAGAGTTGGATCATTGTCCTGGTGCATAATTGTAGCAACAAAGCTCAATAGGTCCTGGCAACATAACCAAAATGTTGTAGAAAAGTAGGAGTTTCGATAATGGGCCTAGTCATGAGTTTATATAGCTATCTAGGTCAGATTTAAGCTTGTTCCAATGGGGCGCAGGCCTCAACTATTCCTATGATGCTCAACATTTTATACTTGACTGTGCTGGTATCACTTTACATAAAGTGCAAGCCTTATGTTCTCACTCGAAGCATAGTAAAGAAGGGATTGAGGTATGTGTTGGGCTAGTTGTGCCATGGTGCAACTCTATCCTTCATGGACTTGGTTAGTGCATCGATGGTGGTTCATTCAAGGGTGAAAGCCTTTGGTAACCTTGACTCAAAGGCATTTGGGGGCTTCAGGGCCAACTGGGTATCTAGTTGAGGAACTTAGGCTTAGGTTGGTGCTTAGGCACAGACATCATTGCAAGGCACAGGGTCTTAACCATACCTATAGCATTTTCTTTATAGGGCATGGGAGTCCTTATGAGTCATAGGCATGCCATAGAAGAGTTAAGTTAGAGGCTCAAAAGAGTTCAACATACATAAGATAGAGTTAAGCATTTAGTCATTAACATTGCACAAAGCGTTCATCATTAACGGAGTTTAACAATAATATATATATATATATATATATATATATATATATATATATATATATATATATATATATATATATATATATATATATATATATATATATATAAGTTCATAGAAACTAAGCATATGCTCAACTTAAACTGCTAATGGCCTAGGTGCTCACAAGAGAGCTTGGGCATTACAATGGGGAACGCCAAAGGCATCCCAAACTAAGTTATAATTATAATGACGAACATAACATTTAGAATCAATTTGCTAGAGCTTCGCTACTCCAATTTCTCTCTTTATTAACTGGACTCTGCTTCCTTTTATAGATCTTCAGAGTGTCTTAGGATCATGGGGAATGGGGCACGCCGATCGCTGAGGTGGTGCTGAAGGTACTCATTTCACTGTCTCCACTATGTTGTCTTTAATGAGCCATCGTTGTCCCATGCACCTGCTTCCCAATGCTGATTGAGCCAAAAAAGAGTTGTTAGGCCCTTGCTAGCTGGCGCTAGTAGATGATAAAACAACAATCATGATAAGTGATTGCCTCATGCCTAGAGGTCTACTATGTTTGCTCGGAGCCTATACTTAGACGGATTTGAGGCCCAACACATTGGCATCTGTAAAAACCATTTACTAAATAAAAAAGCCATGAGTCAAGACCTTGCTAAATAATTCTCATTAAATTAAAGATTTCATTGCACAACATAAGTTTTCAACATCAAATTTAAAAGTGACAACATCAAAAAAATCATCAACAGATACATATAAAAAACAATTATCATACAAAACAGACCTACACCCCAAAATTAACCAACACCACAAAAAAATCATGATTCACAAATTAAATTACTTAAACAAGCATAACACAAATCTTCCAACAAGCAGCAAAATAAAGAACAAGATCTTTCAATTAAATACTGCCAAACCTCAATTCAAAATTCTGGCATTACATCACTGAAAAATAAAATAAAATAAACCCCTATTAAAGACCTTAAAGTTGAATTTTTTTAGTTTTCAATTTTTTATCGCATAGGCACATGCATAGAGAATAAAATCATAAAAATCAGTTAAAGACGTCAACATTTAATTTGCCTTTTTCACACTACATCAGACATAAACACAACGGTAATAAAAGAATAAATAAAACAAACATGGGCCACAAATACTCGCAATGTAGCCACGGGCCACAACGTTGAGAAAATTTCAGGCCTGTGTCTAGGCCGCATCCACATCTTCATCCGCTAGCAGCCTTTGGCATAGACTCTAAAACACGGATTCAATTCCTCATCGCCTATGTTTCCTCATAATTTCCTTCTCTTGGATTTGTCACGGATTGATCCTCAAATCGTCGAATACCAAAATTAGATGTATTTTAACCAAACTACCTTCCTCTCGGATGGCGATCTACAAACCCTGGTTTTCTCCATATGCTCGGATCTCCAAAACTACTTTTAAGAAACCAGATTCAATTAGCTGATACAAAATAACTATGCTACCTGATTTAAAGCTATATCTACACCAATATAGATAGCGTTCAGTATTTTTTAGACGAAATGGTGGCAGTGCTCTGCAACGAAGACGCCTCTTGTGTAACAATTATTATATTCTGTGTGGATGAGACATGACGAACAAATGGATGAGACATATGCCTCTCGATCAGAGTTGAGATTCGACAAGGACTCAAACTTACCCACAATTTTTTTTGGTAAGAGTTAAACATGATTTATGGTCATCATTTTCAACAAATATTTGTTTGATATAATTATATTTATTTATTATAATGTCAAATTTTGGATAGAAAAGGTACATTATAAATATTGAAATAAATAAATAAATTTTAGAATTGTTTTTAAAAAATGAGTAAAATTCTTAAGAAATGAAAAAGTTTATCTATAATAAATTAAACGGCAAGTTTCTAAATTTATTATTTTAAATATATAAATAAAAATAAGAATGTATGTTACAAAATAAAATTTATTATTTAAATTAAAATTTATTGAATTTATTGTAATCTTAAAAATATAAGAATTATGTATTTATAATCATTTCAAAAAATTAATATGTAATATGTAATTAATATTAATATGTAATGATAAATAATGTGTATATGACACATCTCCCTCGAATGAAATTCCACTATCCCAAGGTAAAATCTGAGTCTAATAAGCCATGGACCCATGATATTTTAGATAACAATTTAATGAATTTGAAGTCCATAGAGGACACTAAACTTGTCTACCATCTACGTGCTAAAAATACATAATATGTGAGGACCTTGATCATAATATCAAGGTCAATAAGTGGTCGTAATGGTATAGTTTAATATGTGTATAAATGGGATTCATTCTCGTTGCTCAAAGCCATGGTTTGTTCTCTCTTATGGCGGCCATATTTACTTGTGTATGACTGCCGTGGAAACTGTGTCTAAAATCAAGTAAAAAATATTTTTTAATAAATTTTAGTGTTGTAAAAAGTAAGTATATATAATTTAATTAGGAGTAAAAATATTATAATTTTTTTTTAAGTTTTGGTTTCATCTCAATGTTGATGATGGTGTAATAAAATAGATTATTATAAAAGATAAATTTAATGTTATATGTGTAGATATTTAATTTTGGTTACAATTAGTTTTCGATCAGATTTCAGATTGATTCCTATTAAATATTGATAATTAAGTTTAGGAATTATTGAGCATTTTAAATTTGGTCATGCATCATTCATCAAAACTTAAAATCTTGTTGAGGCATTCCTATTTGAGATACTAGCCCGTATGTAATTATAACCTCTCACAGATTCACTTCTAATCATTTTGTGACACAACAAACTGACAGTTTGACTTCTGGACCTATTAAACGGGGCACTTAATTAAATCTTAAAAGAGCAAAAATGCTAATCAAATCGAATCAACTAATTAAACAAGATTTAATGCTTAGTTGAATTATCCATTCGAAATTAATGAATATCTAAAAATGGAAATTCCAAAAATCAAAATATCAAGCTTTTCATCATTGCCATTATGACTTGTCAAGCTTTTTTGAAATATTTAATTTGAGAGTCATACATAGTAATTAAAAATCATAATTACATGACAACTATTAACTCAACTAGAATTAGTCTCAATTCACTCGAGGTTAGTTTGAGATCATTCCATATTTAAACTCAACCTTAACTCACTTTGGTTGAGAGTTAAATCTTAAGTCTATAAATACAAGGCCATACCCCTTCGTTTCTAAGTTCTCTTGATGTTAAGTTATTTTGCCTAAATCTCTTCAAAACTTTGATAGTGTAGTGTTATAATGCCAATTTAAAGAGAGAAGCTTCATGCAAGTGATATTACCATGCCCAAATCATAAGCCAAACAAGCAAGCCAAGGTGCCAAGGAAAGGTAAAGCCAACAAAGCTCTATTGATGAAGATTTCTTAATGCACAAGCCAAGCAAGCCATTTCAACACGCCATTTGAAGCTCCAAGAAAAATAAAAGAGTGATTTATTTTATGTTTTAGTTGTATTTTTATATGCATGCATATTACATATGCTCTCCATAGTGTGTAGACTAGAAGTGTTAAGATTTTAATATGTTAATTTGATTTGTTTTATTAAACTAATACAATACTAACCTCCCCTTTATTGTATTCCTTGTTCACAATAAGTAATTCTAAAAGATAAAAAAAATCTCCACACATACAGTCTAGTTATGTTTTTAAAGTTAAAAACTAGTATATTACCCTCTAACTATATATAATGGATGACTTGGTAAGTCTATATGATTTTTAAAATTAAGACTTATATTTGTCTTAATCACTTCATTGATTATAATAAGTTGTTAAAGTCTGTTTCAAGATGTATAAAAAAAGATTGTGTTTTTGTTTTAATATATGTTTTTAGTGTTTTTTTCAAAAGATTTAACGAGTTAATAGAGATAATGATGGTACTTTTTATGTGAGAAAAAAGCACACACTTGTCACGTTGTTGTTACAAATATTAAAAAAAATATATAAGAAGAAAAGAGTATATGCAAAATGATTAGAAAGTTATAATAGATATATTTTTATTTTTTGAAACCTATAAATATGAAGAGAAGATGAATTTTATTTTACTTAATATTTGTTAATGAAAATACATATAAATAGTTTAAATTAAAAACATTTATTTCAAAGTTTTAAAATTATATAAAATAAAACTTGCACAAGTTAGAAATACCAGAGTGAGGATATTCATTGTTTGAAGGAGCCCAAGTGAAAAAAAATGACGATAACATATTAACCATTTGTAATTCTATTTTAGATCCAAAACTAAGATTACCACATATTCATATGGGATTTGCCATAATAATAGGGTGTTTCAATTTAATTGGCATGTATGCTCACCAAACAATCAGCCATGGAAATCGTTATAAAAAATTACCAATATATTGCGGACATAAGGATGTGAGTAGGATCCATTTGATATGGCGTTAGGTTGAATTATTGTTTGACACAAAAATACCATTAAAATGAGTATCCTAACTAAAAATTTAAGGCAACCTAAAATATATGAGACTATTTACACGTTGTTTTAAGGCCCTATTAGTGGTACAAGGGCCAAGACTTTTTTGCTCTGTTATAGCATGGGTGAACTCTGGTTGTTTCCACTATGGGTCTCAAGTGATTCTTGTACACTTTTAAGTATTTACAATGGAGTGGGTATGGTGTCATAAAGAACAAAACAAAAAGCGAGTTTTCTATTGGATTTTGTAGAGGACAAAGGCCTAAAAACTAATGTTTACAGCCCATAAATGTTGCACACAAATCAAATCAAACACAATGGAGAATCTGAGGGATAAATTATAATAAGCCCAATGTTTGAACAAAGGTTGCTTCCACTAATAGATTGATTCCAAACATATAGCTAATGAGAGATTATGCTACAGAGATAGAGAATATCTAGACCAACCATAGGATAATTTAGATTACTACACCCAAGGCCTTTTTGCACAAACCATACTAAACTAGTTGAATTGCAATATTTAATCAAGGATTATAATTAACACCAACTCGTTGATTAGCTGTTTTGAAGGACATGGGGCATATTAACACTAACAGGGTTGTCTATGATGTTTTTAATTGATACAATTTTTGAAGTTCCAAATAGTACATTTTTTCTTAATCAAAATTGAGACACTTAAAATATTTAATAAATGCTGGAAAACTCAAGAGCTCACGATAAAGACTATAGTTAAAAAAAAATCTTTAAACTTTATAAAAACAAACAACAAACAATTATATTCCAAATAAAACCATAAAAACATGACCATCAAACCAAAATCCTAACAACAAAACAATTTTGATTTTAGATGATTTACTAATACTAAATTTTGTGATGCCTCAAGGCTCTGCTATGTTCTAGCCACGCAATGGTTATACTCCTTATACATGCAAGACATGGGCACAAGGCAAAAGGCATAGACCTAGATTCCTTGTTTGTCTAACCTCCCATTACGAATAGGTTTATAATTTTGTAATAATTATTTTAATCATAACATGCATTTATTCTTTTAATTTTATGATTGTGCCATGATTTTATTTGTCATATCCATGTGGCAAAAGCATAATTGTCACTCCTTTACATTCAAAGGATTTATTTTATTGTTTTGCCATCACCTTTAAAATAATTTTTTTTTAGTGTAATATTATTTTTATAATAAAATTATTGAAGCATTTTAAAAGGAAAAAAATATGTGGGCATTTTATCTTATTCATTTTGTAAATCTAGAAATACGAACATTTAAATTTAAATATTTATTATTTAATATTTATTATTTAATATATATTTTTAAATTAAATATTTTTAAATTATAAAGAGTTTCACGCAAGTTTTGAAGCAATCAACATGAAACTAAAACAATCACAATTAAAATATTAGTTAAACGTATTTAAAATATAATTAAATATAGTTTATACAATTTAATTTGACATGATATGAATATTTTATTTAAAAGAAATGATAATATTTTAAAATTGATATTTCACAATCACATTAAAAGAATCTAAGTCGTGATCTTAACTTATGAGTTAAAATAAGTTATGTTAAGTTTACGCTCATACATACACTTCCATTCATAAGATCATTAACTTTAAACAAGATTAAATATATGTCAAAATCTCTATATCCCACAATTAATCACAACAAATATTAAAACCACTTCACAACACTTATTTATTGATTCGTTGAATGATTGCTTTATCTTTTACCATTAATTATTATTTTTTTTTTACTGAAATGGGGAATAGAGGTCATTTAGGACAATCATAATGTCATGGGAGGGCCAATCCCACAAGAAAGTTCCCTTTACCCTCGGTCATTTAATGCATCCATATTTTCAACCCTAATATATCATAGCAATGTCTAATTATGATCCCGAATTCCATCAATTGTATCCGTATTGCTGACACATTTCCATTTTGAATGGATTGTTTTATTTTTTTTGTTTGTGTTGTTTCATTTGCAAAATTTTTGGATGTGGCAAATTTATGAAAATTGTTCCATCTTTGAAAACCATTTCTCCTGTTTCTGGTTGCAGAATACAAAAGCAGGCACTTACGGATGCCAATTGCCAAGTTGAAAGCTAAGGGAACAAAATACCATCCTATCACTCTGCCACAATTTTTTGTACGGTGAGTGTGAGTATGACCACTCTTAATCGTCGACCACAGAATAGCAACATTATCGGTGGCGATCCGTTGTAGAATACCTCAAATAAAATACAATACGAATTGTTAATTACAGGAAAAGCTGACCATCCATGTAAACGGATGGTTTTATTGTATAAAATAATATAGTGATAAAACATTTAATTATATAAAAATAAAATTGTAAGAGTCCCCACAATAAATAGTTAAGGTATAATATTATTCGTTACTAAGGTTTTGTAAACGAGGTAACAAATTATGTTAAAAATGATTATATTTGAAAAATTTATGATTAAATGTGTTGTTATATTCTTAATTTTTATGTTGCTAGTTATTAGCTATAGATTATTGAGATTTTTTGATTTTTTTTTTTCCTTATGATTAAATGTGTTGTCATATCTTTAATTTTTTATGTTGTTAGTTATCAATTATTGAACATTGAGATTTTTTTATTTTTTATTTTTTTTCCTTCCATCTATGGCAACAGAGATATATAATTGGATTATTATATTTACTTATGTTGTAAAAATATTCCAGTTCATGTTGGACTATGTAATTACCAAATGATATATTTTATATTTTGTATTATTCCTAATGTGATGTTGTTTAGGTCTTGATATTAGAATATATAGATGACATTGATGATTTCATGTTTTCAAGTGCATGCAAATGGGAATATTTAATATCATTCGAGTCTAATTCAGATAATATGCAACATGTAACTCTTATTTATAGTAATAATCAATTTTAAGTTTAAGTTCATTTTTTACTTAAAGTTTTATAGTTGGACTCATAATCATATGTTTGTTATATTATGTTATCAACATTAATCAATTTAATCTAACTGAGCTATTAATCCAACTTCATTTTATATTGCATGTAATTGAATTCATTGTCATTCTTAGTTGTTACAATGATCTCTTTGAGTTTGAGACCTTTGGGTTTGATGAGCTTAACTAACACACATCAACTCCTAAAGTGTGCTAGTCGATGACGTCACTGACTAAAGTTTAGCAAAAAGTTGATACCTAACTCGATTAACATTAAACGTGGTCCCCCTTCGACAACTCTCAATGACTGTCACCCTCACCGCTCAACAACCACCATCACATCAGCATGACGGTCAACATTTTATGCCCCTTATAAGCTGTAGTTAGAAAAAAGTGAGAAAAATGAGCTAGAGTTTTGAAATGGTTGACCCTGCCAACTTTACCATTGACTAACCCATGCCTAAGCTCATCACACTTGCTCTATATCTCTCACCTTGTCATTATCATCCAGTTCTTTCATTGCATTTCCCAGGAGGAGCATAGCATTTCTACAACCGACGTAGACATTGTATTGCATTTCATTGTGTATTGTGCTTTAAAATGGACATTTAATTTTTTCACACTTTTGCCTTAAGTTTTCCTCTTATTCTTGAAAATCAATGGAAGAACGGGATTTTTTGATGTTATTTGAGTTAGTCCATTCCATAAAGCCGTCTTTGCTTCCGCTATGCTCATCTCCATTCTGTGAGCCAGGGGCTGCACAGAGATCGATGATCACTTTGATGTAGTGTTTCCTATAAAACACATTTGAAGCCTTATATAACATTCTGATTAACCCTGCCTCCTCCCCTAATTTGTACATTTTTAGAGAAATTTACTTACAGAGCCCACTTGAAGGCATTGCCAAGTGGCCAGAGAGATCCTCGAATGAAAGGAGCTAGGGGTTGTGGGTCACTTGCAATCCACTATCCCACTAGAACTATATCTAGCTTAGAAAACAAAGGAGTACTCTAAAATTATTAGCCCACATGGAATAAATTATACAATTCAATATTAATCATTCTTTGGAGAGTTTTTTTTTTTTTTTGGAATTATATTTTTTTAATAGGAAAGTATCTTAAAGTTTTTACACCCAAAATTTATTTTCAACCCCTATTGTTTTCTCCAATCTTCTCATTAATATGTATAAATTATTTCTATCTCTAATTCTGTTATAGTGAAGTACATTAAATTTCCATTAACATGTTGGTGTGCATCTTTTTGTTTTTGATCTAAGCTTTTCTTTGGCATAGTGATCATAATTATTGTAATTTTTGTAAGTCAGAGGGAAATTTATTTTCCCTTCATTCCATCCTTCAAATATCCATCCTGCTTTCTTCTCAGTTAAAGCTGCCATGGAACATTCCAAATTTTGTTGAGTTCGTAGGGGTTTTGAAAGAGAAAATATTTTTCAAGATTCATTCACAATTATATACCTACTGCTACAATTTAACATTTTATATAAAGATTGTGTACATTTTATTCAAGATTCATTCTAAATGTAATACCTACCTGATCTTTTTGCAATAGAATTTCCCACTCCTATTTTTTTACCAATTATTTACTATCAACAAAATAAGTGCAAGATGATTTTATTTATTTTTATACAAAATATATAATAGGTATACATGTGTAAAATATACATTGATTAAATATGGGTACATACAATAAGAGTAGAGTTGATTGTATTGTGATCAGGGGTGGTTATTTTTTGGAATGGAGCTCCTAGTATATTTATCAGTGGTGATTAGGATGGAGATTCTAACCTAGTTCCCTTTAGGATGGTGATTAAAATTTAATGGAAATACTTTAGTACATATTTTGGCTTTGATACAATCTTAAATTTATATGGACCCGCTTTGTTGCAAAACCTGGTTTTCATACACTCAAATTTTCATGGACCCACTTTGCTATACAACCTAGATTTGATAAACTGTTAAATTCTTATAGACCTATTTTACCATGGAAATAGGTTTTAATACACTGTTAAATTTTCATGGACATCAAATTTTTGGATTAGGGGTTACATTGTAATTATTGATGATAACCATATATTACAATTTTTATAAAAATTTGAGGAGAGATTTTAAATAAGTGGGATGAGGTAAAATTTGAGATTTTAATTTATCTTATACAAAATATATGATAGGGATAGATGTGTAACATGAATACCCGTGAGGCTTATGGTGTTGATATCAATCCAATATATAATACCATCTTCCCATTTATTTTAAATCAATTTATTTATTTTTGTAGGGAATTGATATTGATATCAATCATGCATCTCCTAATACATTTCCATCAAGGTAAAATACATGGTGATATTCATAAATGCATAAGAGATGATATATAAAAATATTATATAAATCAACTTCGACAAAACCATTGAAACTATTATAAAAAAATGGATCACTACTTTTTTCATTATCTTCAAATAGAAGATGGACTTATTAAAAATCCCAAATGCACCATTCTTCCTTTTGGATTGATATTTTTTTTGGGGTAATCACTAGTATTCTCTCATCAACATTTCATGAAGTCAAATCACTTTATTCCACACATCAATGTATTTGTAAAATTGGCAATAAATAACCAAAGTCAACAGAAAATTATGTATATGTGTTTCCAGTTTATTTTGACATTCATGAAAGTGTTTACTACCTCTTTAGATGAAATTATTTCTCTATATGAGATCTTATTAATTATGAAGGTCAAAGATGTGTAGCTCTATTCATTAGAGATATAACCCAACATAGAGTTGTCCTCCTTAAGATTCATCAACACAACTCCTTATTTCATCGTTTATATTTAGACTCCTTTCTCCAATCTCAATTTTTGAGGCACAAACATATCCATTATTCTACTTAAAAATCATAAGTTGTTAGGAGAGAGATCTTAAAAACTTAACTCTTGTGTTTTATGTTAAATCTCCCCTTTTCCTATTGTAATGTCTTATTTGAAATGTCATTTTGAATGAATTGATTTTAACCTACATTATGGTTGTTAATGTACAATAATATATATTCATATTCTTAACACATAACAACAACGATAAAATAAAATCAACATTTAGGATCATATGAATTATATTAGTTAGTTTATATAATTTATAAACGATATGATATAAAATTGATGACCCATCTCTCCTTTTATATTTGTGTGTTATTTTAGACACCTAATTCTAGTACAAGACCCTTTTACATTCGATATGTTTCATCACATATGGTCCATGTGCATACGTTTAGATATTTTTAGTAGACTTTCCTTTTTTTGAGTGTTATGTCATCATCTCCTAACTTAGGTCTTCCTCATAGCTTGAATTTTTTTGAACACCATTTTCATATAATAATATATCCATTAGATGAAAATTGTATGATGACCTAAATATCGACTATTCATTTTCCTTTGTACAATTTTGAATTCTCTCAAATGTCTAAAATATTCTTTTAGTGTCCTTTCCTTGGTTAGACCATATGGATATTACTTTAATTTATGGGTCTATTGTGCCTTGATTTTCCCCTTTTACTATATTTTAATTTCAACCCATGTGTATATATGCCCTTGAGGAGTGCGCATGCACACGGACGTGCACACGCACGTGCAATCACGTACACAACTCTTAGTCATTTAATCATTTATATTCTTATCCAACCCTATTATAAGAAGGGTCCCTTATGCTTATTTTATCATGTATTATCAAGAGCTCTTAACATTCAATCAAAGGAGTTATACATTTATTTCATTTTTCCTTTCTATATCTAATGCCAAGTGTTTGTACCAAATTAAGGTTATATTAAGAGCATGTAGTTGCATTAAATTATCTAGGATATGAGGTGAATTCATTTATCTCAAGGTTGAGATTCCACTAACACGCACGTTAGGGCTCCATCATAGTATGGAAGCCAATAAAATAATTGTAAAGTACCAGTGTTGAATGTTAATGTGATATTTGTCATATTGATAGATTGTGTGTTTGTTTATAGTATTTAACTATTTTCAAAACCCATATCCATTTGGCATTCCAATCACTTATGGAATTCCCTAATCTAACTAAAGGATGTAACAAGAAGAGACTTAGGTCAAGTTACAGTTGAATTGAATGAGATTTGTAGTTAGCCACCACCTTCTTGGGCTACTCATGCAAATCACGTTGCCAGGATTTGGTAGAATACTAATAATGATTTTAATTTGGAGTTGTTAAAAGGCAATTGGTCATGTCAACAAATGGAAATACTATATATAATTTTTAAGTCTAATATCTTATTAGAATTAATTATTTTACAACATGAAATATCATTGAATCCTATGATGAAAAGTCGGTTTGACATGTAGTTTGATAGAACTAGTTATGCAACATTCTTTCTAGAGATATTATTTCATACATATCACCTTGTGATTATATTTTAACTTTCAACATGGGACGGTATTCATGATAATTGTGTACAATTATGGAATTCTTCAGATTCAAATGTTGAATTAGATCCTAAACATGTGTTGTATGACCTTACATACCAAGAAGCAATGTGGCGAAGAAGTCATTTTCCAACACCATTAAAATAATCTGAGGATGATAGAAATCTTGTGATCATAATGGGTACTATTTGGATTAGTTGTAAACAATTGACATTGTATAGTGGTATAATTTTGTACATGTAATGAATAAAAAGATTTCATTTTTTTTCATAATTGTATTCTATCTTCTCATGGGCCTCCCTAAGTTTAGTGGCCAAAAATTGTGCTCTGATACGTGAGAATTTTGGTAGTGGTG
This sequence comes from Torreya grandis, assembly GCA_037957365.1. Taxonomy (NCBI): domain Eukaryota; kingdom Viridiplantae; phylum Streptophyta; class Pinopsida; order Cupressales; family Taxaceae; genus Torreya; species Torreya grandis. The sequence continues at coordinate 2,556,543 of JARHVA010000729.1, forward strand.
GTCTATGAGGAAATCATTTAAATAAAATTGTTGGCCTATTTTGGTACATTAAAGCTTTCATAACTTAATATGGTTTATGTCCTGACCTTACTGTGGTTGATAAGGCAACTTGTCATTAAAATTTGAATGGGATAAATTGCATCCCATATGGGTTCATATAATTTATAATGCACACATGTAAAAAAATTTCTTGTGTCACCTACTAACATTTACTTACATGCACTGTCCATAAATACCATTATGTCCATGCCTCTAATTCAATACATCAAATGATTAGTTGATGAATAACATGAAAATCACACGGGATTCTTAAAAAAATCAATTTTTTGACCCTCTCCTAATTCTATGGGCTTCGTAACAAATTGCCCTATTTTTAAAACCTTTTCTTCACTTTATGGGCTTCTTAGTAAAATTTTTAACCCTTTTCTAAAACTATGGGATTTATAGTAAAATAACATTCCTAGCCTTGACCCAATGCACACAATTAGTGCACACCACTTAAGATCATCTATAAATGAAACTACCTCGTGCATGCACTATTTTATCCATTTCTATGTTTTGATTCATTTATTTTGATATGTTTTATGAAGGGTTTTATATTGATTTCAATAAAAAAAGTCCTCTGTAATACACATAAACTTGCATTCATTCAATACAAAAAGTTCACTTCTAATTCATTCAGTGAAATGTTCACCTTGAAGGCTATAATAGATGGCAAAAAGGTGGGAAGAAATAATTCACCTTGAATTGTAAAATCTAGGTGAGGGTCCAATTGATTGTAGTTTTATCAAGTGGGCCAATTTTCTTGATGTCAATGAGGAAGACTTGTGGATTTACTGGGTTGAGCAAGATAGGGTTGATAACTTCATCAAAGGAGAATTGAGAACGATGTTGTTCCCTGAAAAATTTCATGTTTCACATCGTAAGAGAAATTCATATTTTACTAGAAAGGATATCAAAATCAGCACAACCTCTGAATATGTCATGTGAGTCACCTCAAACTATATATTGCAAGCTAGTGTCTCTTGAAATTCCATTATGCTCCATTTATGTAGTTTTTACTATCTTGCATGACTACTTATTTATTTCCCACAATCATGCAGGCCCCACAACCATGCAGGTACTTATTTATTTGATGACTTTTGGGAAATTGATGCCATGCTAAAAGATAAGTCTTTAATATGCAAATCAGGAAAGGGTAGCCGATCAAGCTGAAGACATATAAGTTGCCATTGTTGTTGTCATTTCAGCACATGATACATGGTCTGTAAACCTGATTGTGTGTTGTTGACATACAATCAAGTAGAACACATGGATAATGAGTAGAACTATTTCCACGACCAACAATATGATTAGTTCAAGGGTAAGAAATGCTTTTTCCTCCTCATATTAGCCTCCAACTTAATGAATGGGTTCATAGGATAATATTGTTGGGAAAACACTGGGATATGGTGCATGACAAACTTTTATTATTTAGTGGTGAAACAAAGAAGGATGATTTCTTGAGCAAGGATGACATATATAACAAAGAGTAATTGATCAAGGAGGCAAAATACATGTACAATATTAATGATGTAACAATTTCCTAGGAGTGGGCACTGGATAATTCTGACAAGTGGTTTTTATATCAAGGATACAATGGGTGAGAGTTTTCTAGGGATGGGGAAATCCCCTTCATCTTGGGCATCCAACTCCCACAACAACTAGAATCGTTGTTGAGATTTGAGAAGCATAGCTTATTGGCGATGGATGCAACATTTGGGATGAATGCAATGAAGGTATTGTGCCAACATTTTTAAGAGTAGATGATAATATTAGTTATTTTGATCTTTGTAACAATAGTATTTATTCTAATGTTTTTATTTTTTTCTTATACAGTTTCAATTATACATACTATTGGCATTTGATTCGAAAGACGAAGGTGTTCCTGTTGTGTGGGTCATTATGTCTCTATCATGTACTATCATCATAAGAAAATGCATTTAAATTCTTCTTCAAAGATTGCATTTGAAAGACATTGAATGGATAATCAATGCCTTTATGGTCGATGATTCTGGTGCAAAGATAAAAGCTATTAGGTTTGTCATCATTATTCTTACACACATCATGGAATTCATATTTTTATGTTCATAGACAACATCCCCACTTTCTTCCATTTGCTTATGCAAAACTATTATGTTATTTAGGGAAACATTTGACTATGAGGTCTACTTATGCATTTGGCATGTTCATCATGTGTGGTTGAATAATTTGATAGTAAAGGTGAAAGAAGATGATGTCAGATGTGCAATGTTTCAAGACTTGTGGTTCATAATGCATAGTTGTGTCGATGAGGACATGGCTACAAGGGAGTCCAAAACGTTTTTAGAAAGATATCTCTCATCTCAGCCCACCTTTGTCAAATATTGGGAACAACACTGGGCATACAAGGTTAAAATGTGGTCACAATGTTATCAAACACTTTCACATGCTAGGCAAGACACCAATGCATATATATAATCTTACCATTCCCATTTGAAATGACATTTCCTAAGCACAGTAAGTACTTATACGCATTGTAGGGTGGATTGGTTAGTTCAATAACTAACAACATTAGTTTACATACATTATTGGTGGTTACATTTATGCAATGACATTAACTTCCATAGGAAATTCAAAGTAGAAAGACATGAAAATATTTCCTGGTTATGGACTTTGAACATCCCAAACTCTCATGTTACCTTTGAAAATAATGATCCTCATATGACATGGGTGCAAATTATGAAATATGAGTCATTGCATTATCACGTCTTCAATGTAACACCTTCTATATCAATGTGAAATTGCTTATTTTCAATCCAAGGATATACTTGCAGGCATGATGACAAATTAGGTAGTTGTAGAGGATGCAACCATATTTCATAGTGTTAGTGAGTACATCAATAACATATATGTTGATTATCATGTAAGTTTTGTTTCCCCTACATACTATATGCATTGACAACTTTGAGGTGATTGTAGTTTGTGTAATACAATTTCATTGCCCAGGTCAAGGACAATGGAGTTTGAATTGAAAATGTGGGAGAAGGCATGGATGTCAAAAATTTACACACTAAAATATATGGTGTATAGGATATGGATATGCAAGGATCAAGCCATGAACTAGAAGGTGTTTCATCAAATCTAGTAGATGACATTGAAGACCAGTTGAGTGGGGATGATATTGTAAGTCTAGTAACTAGTTTCAGTCATGTATTTCATATTTTTTGACTTTTTTGATTGGATGCTTTTCAATTTATTAATAGATCCCATATACTACTAGAGTTGATGATGTTGAGGCCTTGATATGTATAGCATGAGAGATATTTGATAGATGTTGTGTAGTGGACAAAAGTGTAAAAACTATGGCATTATTCAAACCCTATATGGAATAGGTTTACAATGAGGTGTAGAGTAGGATGATATCAAATGCACAAAACCCAATGCCTCATCCATTCCAAAAAGTCCAAGATGGGAATCAAAATTAAACTCATAGATAGAGAGACTTCATAGAAAATATGAATAGACACAAATATCAGAGCATGTCATAGGAGACCACACCTTTTCCAACCCCACATCGTAACAATCCAAAATGACAAGTCTGGGATGACGAGATTAATAAGGCAACGAATCGAGATTGGGGTGGACATAATAGACATAATACATCCTGATTGTAGCCATTTTAATGTTTCAATAACATCACACCAATAATAGATGCATGTAACAATAATAAATGCATGTAACAAAAAATAAATAACTTTTCTTTAAGGTGAACAGTTCTCTTAGACTACCCACATGTTGTAACATATTGCATAAATGTACAATCTCTTAAAGGATTTTTTGAATGATTTTTGAACCCTACCCTAAGGAATCCGATAAAGCTAGCCATTGTTTTAAACATAAATCAAATTTATAAATATTATGTAAACAAATGATGTTAGTAAAATTATATAAGCAAAAATTTCAATAGTTATAAGGTTCATTTGATTCATTATTAGCTTTAGTGCCTTATTCATGCTTATAAGAGTCTCTTTAGTCCTATTTTTACAACTACTTTTTACATCAACTACATTTTGACAACTACTTTTGTGATGGTGGCCATCTTTAATTATATTAATTTTACCATGGTGGTCATCCTTTATCCCTTAATTAGAATATTATTTTTACCCAAGCTCCTTGTGATTCCCTCGTCTCACCATATAAATGAAAAGAGAGTACCCCTTAGGGGATTAAGATGAACTAAGATGATCAAATCCAAAAAAAATTACCTTTTAGAGGATCATGAAAGAATTTAAGCAATGCATAAAAATAATAATATAATGTACATAATCACCAACCACTCTTGTGGTAACATAATCATTACCATTATGAGAGTGTCCATACAAATGGAAAAGAATATGTGTCTCATACTAGTATCTGAAAATCATAAGTCACCTATAATAATCAAACAAAAATGTATTTCAGGATCACCAATTTAACCTCGTGCCCATATAGTAGATTCGATGATTGAGCTAAGGAAAGTTATCTAGGGCATGTAAACTATGTTAATAAATACTCTCCTACTCTCTTCATCACATTTTCCCGTGTTGGCTATAACCCAAATGAACCATAGATATGTAACAATATTTGGGTATGGCCTAGGTAAGGTGGGAAAATTTATTAGATATGAACATTACAAGATTTAAATTGTATCCTACAAAGATTTAAGAAAAAAGTGAAAACTATTAAAAAAGAAATAAACCACTCATTGATTATGAAGAGGCGAATCACCTATTCTCTTAGCACACACTAATCTTCATTGAAAACTTTTTTTGATATACTTTTGGCATTGTGTTGGTCATTTTCAATGGATTTGAAAGGTTTCTGTAACCAATCCTTCACCATGAAAAATATTTTTTATTATGGATTGTTCCTCCAGGATATCTACTTAGGATGTCAAAATAAAAGACAATAATTTGGTGCTCACTTGTACTTGCATGTAAAACACACAATTTCATGTGAAGTTTATCCTTGAAGGTTTCATCTTCTCACAATCTTTCCTTGGTTCTTGGGGCTAGTGGCCTTATTTTTCATATATATGTCCCTTATACATTTTAGTTGCACTTTTTTGACTCAGTAGGCATCTATCATGTCACTCGCATCTACGCCCGACTCACTTCTTAACACTAGTCTCTCTTTACCTTTCAATTCTCTCTACTATCTCTCCATTACGCATATCTCATAGGTTTCAAACATCAATCTTTGAGGTGAATCTTAGTAATGTGTCCTATTATCATGAACGATCTCATATTACCCTATTTAACCTATCTTTGATCCTTTTAGGTGTTCCATCCTAACTCATAATTCCATTTTATACCCCAAGTTCACAAAGATTACACAAGGCTTGTAGCCTTTTTTTGGATAAACCTCCTTGCTTGGAACACTCCATAACTCATTTCCTTGGGTCTGTTTGACCATCTACGTAAAATAAAATACACACTATTATGTGAGGATTTCCACGTTCAAATCTCATTCAAATTTCTTCTAAACCCTACCTCGGCTATAACATAAGGTTCACCCACCTTTATATATCCTATAATTCACACTACACATGACTCATTCACCTCTAATAATCCCTTAAACCTTGTTTTATCTATTGATTGTGCATAACATTACGACTTATAGGTCTGTAACTACCACAAAAATCATTTTCTTCCTTTCAAACCTCTTATAATGCACCCAATGGGTTCATAATGTCATTTATGATTGTAATAATCTCTTCAAACCATCTATTCAATGTTGTCTTGGCCAAGACAAGAATTGAAGCTTTATCTTCCTCACAATTAGACTATGTCCTCAAGATAGAGTACACCTTGTTACGAAAGTTGTAACCTAATTGTCTTAAAATCATATCCTCTATTATTGTAAGGATTTAGTAGAAACTCTTCAATATTTCATCACAACAAAGATTCATTATTATGGTGCTCATTCTTTCCTCCAATGTTCTTCTCCACATTTAAATGTTTATCCCTTATCTAGGACTATCCTCAAGGTCCTTTTATTATAATTATGATATGTATTTTAATAACCTATATAGTTTGTCATGCCACCATTTTAGTAGGGATTCCTTTCACCCAAGTATATTTCCATAAGATGTAAACCTATTCACCCAAGTTTTCTTTTTCATAGGTTTCTTGCATTTGGAATCATATTACTCAATTACTCAAGGATCATAATGATCTTAAAAATGAATATTAATTGTTTATGTCACTTAAAATAGTTTTTCAAAATATTTATTTATTGACTATAATCACAATGCTATCACCCCTATAGATGTACCAAAAAAGTCACACAAAAATAGTCCATTAAAGGTAGTCTGTGTAAATAGGGTAAGGTTGGGTATGACTGTGTCAAATGTTTCCAAGAATCCAATATGAATTCATGATGTTATGATAATTTTACCAAATTTATGCTTAAATGAGTAGGATTATTTGTGAAAAACAACATTCCACTTCATTCCTTTCATCTAAACCATATACCACTTTGTGAGAAACAACATTCCACTTTCAAATTGGCTTCATAGGTGAAACATGGTATAAGGATAGATTTAATATTATTTATGACTTTTAATGAGGTTAGAGGGAACTTTTCCTTTCCTGATTCACTTAAAATTTATATGTTATCTTATAAACCTTTCCTTTCCTTTTCATAAGTTCACATTCCATGCTTAGTTTGCCCTGTGAAGTCCCATCTATCTATTGGAATCAAGACCATTTCATATATTGTTTGTTTTAGGTTATAAACCTTTCCTCATACTGGATTAGCCTTCCCTATGAGTTCCCCAAAAATATTTTATTTCATTTTCAATCCTTATTAAAATTTCATTGGTTACAACTCACACACTAATTCCTTGTTAGGCAACCTTATCCTTGACTTTGACTTGTCCTTGATTAACCTTGCATCACATTAGTTCTTCCCCTTTTTACACTATTTTTGTTTGTTTTGTTCCTTAATTTATGATCCTTGGGCTGATTTAGACCTTATTGACATTAGTATTCCTGTCACATGACCAAAAAATTGCATTCCGTAGTTCATAACATTCATTTTATTAAAACACTTAGTCTTATACCTTCACTTTGTATTTCATTAGGTCATCACCTTGTAGTTTGCAAGGGTAAAATCTAGGTTGGGATTAAAGGAATAAATATTTGGTTTTGTATAATCTTGAATGATCTTACCATACTTTCCTTAGTCCATTTTAAGGTCTTAGCCACTCTATTCAACTCTATTTTATATCTTAAGTCACATTGCTCCTTCATTGTTTGTAGCCTATTCTTAAGAAAATGATCCTTGGTTTCATCAATACAAGAATATTTGCAAGGATTTAATTATATTTTTGAGTTTTATTTACACCCTCTAAGATGTGGTTAAATATTCATCTTCAAACTTCATTCCTTTTTATCACTTCCTTTATAATACACCCTTCTTTAAAGCCTAATTAGGCCATTTCCAAACCTTTTATTGTAAATACCATACTTATTCATACTTGCTCAATCCCAAATAACTTTCATCACATCAAGCATGTCATATAAGGAAATATTAAAAAATTTAGACTTTTTGGATGGTTGCATCTCTCAAAAACACTAAAACCCTAATTCTAGGGTTTCTTAGGCCTACACAAACTTGTGGGCTTGTAAAATTCATTCTCTTGAGCAATAGGTCATTTTAAAGGCTCAAATAAACTTTTTCAACTTATTTTTCACCTTATTCATCTTTTCCATTTGGTGTGAGCCTTTAATTTTTTCATTACCATGTTAAATATCAACTTTTTCAGTTGACTGGGCATATTTTTGGACTGTGCGCAGCAGAGTTAGTGCACTAATACATTATAATGACCCTTAATTGATTCTTTAAAATATTCATGCCTTCTTATTATTGTGTCAAGCAAAAAACACTATTTAAAACCATGATTTCACTTTTATATGAGATAACTTGACCTCCATACAATGATTATGCTCCACTTTATAACTTGTAGGTCTTCTAATGACATTAGGGTTATGTATTCATGTGTCAAGTGTTTCAAAAAAATTATATAAGATTTCAAACCTATTTTTATAAGAGGGATAATTAACCATACTACTCCTTCATTGATTAAATTGACATGATAAATAAATAAGTCTTATCCCTCTATACAAGACGACTGTCAACCCAAACAATGCTCTCACTTACGCTTTTCTCTGCTATATATTGTACTTGGAAGTCATTACTTATTTGGAATCACTCAGTTTCACTACAACAAAAACTTCACTCACTGGCTATGGTTTTAATAAGTTTATAGTATATCCCGATGAAATAAGTAAGCCTCTCTCTCTTTTGATAGGTTTAAATAGTATTTGAATCCTTCAACCTATTATAAGTCATATAAGGGACCTCTTTTTATTTAAAAACAATGTTATTATTTTACTCAATACATTTAGACTATCAACACCAAATAACACACCTTATTTGAAAATTGAATCCCTCACTAGGTAGTAAACAAAACTCTCTAATGTTGAGTTATTTTTCAACTGTGATACATTCTCAATGCCACCACTAACATATAAAACGTTATAGGGACTAGTTACAAACTTGAGGATAATGTTTAAAAAATCTATCTCTTCTCACCTCCACCAAATTCAAGTGGTTCTTTCCAAATGAGACTGTCAGTTTCTTCTCAAAATTTTGTCCTACAATGTCTATTATAATGCCTTTACCTATATACATAAGGAGTTATTAAATCATTATCAAGGACAAGCACACATTATTACATCAATAGATTCAACCAAAAACAACAAAATTATTCTTTATTCATATTGTCAGTCTTGATTATAGAATTTAGCCCATGAGAGGACTTGTCACTCTGAAATCTATATTCTTTGAACTCAAACCTATAAGAAACACATTAGAAACATGCATTTGGATTCATGGATCCCTAAATACATTTCATAATCAATTTGAAGCAATATTAAATAGAAAAGTGGGTAACAAAACTCATACAACTTTCTTATTTCAATAGTTTATCTTTTTTTTATTCAATAGTTAAGCAGAATGATAAACTTATGTTTGTGAATTATTTTGGGAAAATATCACTAATTAATTTTTATAATTGTTTTGCAGGTGGCATTAACACTACATCAAGAGTGTTGTAGAAATATACGATGAATTACATAAATTTATATGGAAGAAATCAATTTTACTAGATCAGATCAATGTAGAACAACAAACATTGCATGAAATCTCATGTGTGGTGGTTGAGGCCATCAATTGGAGGAGGCTTGGTACCACAACAAATTTTAGGCAACTTGATAGATTTAATTGGGTGAATGTTCTCCTACACTTTAACATGTCATATCCTGCCTACCACGTTCTAATGGTGAGCTATGAGTACACGACATTCATAGATAGGCCGGATAATGATTTATACATATAGTGGTCATATGAATGGACACATAATGATACCACTTTTCCTGATGCATGGGGTACTCCTAGTGCTATTCTAACATATGTGAGGCCCTTCTTGGAGAAGTTCTTACCAACAAACGTGTCTAATGATCTAGATGCCTATGTGCATCTAGATCAAGTACAAAATATTTTCATTGGTGGTAAATTATGATTTAGAGTGCATTTCAAACTATATAGTGTTCAAAATACCCTGTTTCAGGCATCCAGTATTTATTTGGGGCAGCCATATGCAGTATTGTGGAAGAGATACATAATATCCCACAACATAGACTTTCCTCTCATACAACTAGGCCAAAGTATTTCAAGAATGAAACAACTAGTTTTTACATGCATGTCCTAGAGGATAAAAGCGACGATGACTATGATCCAATAGATGAAAATGATGTTTTTGAAACTCAATAGAATAGTTTTATAAAAATATGTTTCAATATTGATAAATAATTTAATTTAATGGTAAATAAAGTACATATTTGTGTATTACATATTTATTACTAATGTTGATGTTGATGTCAGTTTTCTTGATGTTGATGTTTCAATGTTGATGCATATACTAAGCTACTTATCTCACACTTTTCATTGTTCTTGATTGCATTTCTTTGCAAAAGTTACTTATTCATTGTTCACTATGTGGTTTATGTTTTTTCAACATATCTTTAGGTTTAAGGTATCTAAACATTCTCTTTGACTCTGTTTTCAGGACCTGAGGGCATTCAAATTAATTTTAATCTCTTCATGTAGGGTTTAAAAAGGATTTTCAAGTATCATAAAGTCTGTATGGTTACAAGACACCTCTTCAATCCATTATATTTCCACACTTGAGCCTCCATTCAGCTTTTTTATGAAGATATTTGCGTCACTATATATTCAGGCTATATCTTAAGGTTTTGACTTCACACAAATGTTGTCAAACATTGTAAGACTTTGAATAACATCCTTATACATTTATAAACATTGGATTCAATTTCTTAATCTCTATTTTCACTACACTATCCATGGTATTACCTCTTCTATGCACATAGTCTCCATTTAGTAAATCTACAAGTGACTTATTGTAAGTTTATATTAATGGTTTTGTAAATATCATTGGTTTTTTAAGCCTATGAGGGATTTATTATCTTGATTCCAATATCAAAAATATTTTTGAAACACTTGATCTTGATTATAAAGCTCCTATACTCCTCTTGTTAATTTCCTGGACTCGTTTGTCTGTACAATGACCAATCACAGGTCTGTAAGTGTTTTCCTCAAGTTTTAGATCACTAAAGGGATTTAACAACTAAGTTTGAAGGTGATATGTCTAAAGACACTTTGTGAAATCTTTCAAAATTATTCCCAACTCTTTTGATATCTCAATTAACCTCTTTTACTACAATTTGTAAACTCATAGCCTGAGTATGCTCTTTCTAAAAGGACTATGTCATCCTAACACTAATTAACATAAAAAGTAACAACATGAATTGTCTCACATATGTTTAATAACATAAAAAAATCACTCACTAGATTCAAACTAAGTTTTAGAAAATAATACACTATGAAACTTTTCCCCTTGAGCAAATAATAAGCAACCAATCTTCATTTCTATACAAAAAAATAGTGTTACAGACCCATTGCTAAAACTTGAAGTCACCACTAATTTGTTCTATGTCTTGAGAACTTATTTTTTTAGTACACATGAAAAACTTATCACAAAACCAAAATTGAACTATTTTTGAAATAAAGTAACTACCTAAAGTACCTATCAACAGTCATTTGCAAGACATTTGGCACCTTGGCATAATTTCCAAGGTTAATTGTTCGTAAAACTGACCTATGCATATGTGTAAATGTGTCTATGATGTATTTGTTATGATTTCCAAATCATTTGATGTTAGTTGATGTAATGAATAACGAAGGAGTTTAGCCATGTAAGTTGATGTTATTGTACTATATTGAGTGGTTGTGAATCATGTATATTTCCCTTAAAGGCCCTCAAGGCCATGTATTTGTTCATATTTATGTGAAGTTGCAGGTTGTTGAATGATTGGTGGAGACAAGCAATTTAGGGTTGTATGTTACACTCATAAAAGGAAGATATTGAAATGTTTGGTTTTAGGTCAGAGTTGGAGTTTAGTGTGGAAAAATTCATTGTATAGGTTAATAAATTATAAAAATTCAAAAATTTGTGATAATATAAGTAATAAGGTGAGACTGAGAGTAAAATGGACCATTGAATCCTTAAGGCCTTGTAGACTATTATCTTCATCATAAAATGAGGTAATCCTTTAGCTTTAAGACATCAATCAACTATGTGATGAGATTATGATTGTGAGATGAATGTGTGGTTCCTGTAGAGGGGAATATTTATTATTTGAATACAAGAGAGGTACTGAGCTCCTATCATAGTTCACAAAAGGATCAACTCTGTTACATAGTCCATAACCCCTACTTTGGTAGATGTTGTAATAGATATAGATTGGGAGAGAGGTAAGATCATTATGCTGGAAATTTGTTGATGTGAATAAATAGGAGAGAATATCTTAATGATAATTCTTAAAAGAAAGAGACCCCATAATAGAAGTTGAAAATATATAGGTCCTATTTCTATACTTTCATTGTTGTTTCATGACTGGAAGGATTGATATTTAAGAGAATCCATATGATTATTGAGTTCTTGGATTCTAAAACATGTTGGTAAGTTCATTGTGGAGGTTTAAAGTGGTTTATTATCTCTCTTTGATTGAAACATTGTTGTTGGTTATCTAACAGGGACACAATCCTATAGGAAACCCTTGTAATCTACATAGTCCAAGGGAAATTGAATTAGAATGTGTGAAAAGAGGATTGGATTTTGGTTTTCAAAGGTTGGAGGATTTGCATTAGGGTGAGACCATATTTATGCATTCAGGACATACATACCATCTTTTATGAACATTCATAAATAATCCAACCTATATGTTACAAAAAAGCAAGTTTGTAATTAATAGAAATATTTCATGGCTCCAAAAATGCCTATAAACTATATCATTACCAATCATTTTTGCTTAGTTTCTATTTAAAAATAAAAAATAAGCCATATTATTATAAGAAGTTCCAAAAACAAGTTAGGAATCCACTCATAGGACTTTAAACACCATGATAGCATATCCCATATGCTTATCAATAAGATGACATAATAGATTTTCATAAAAAGTCAATTTCTATTTTTTAAGGTGAAACAACTTCTGAACACAGTCATCCATTCATTCATAAAGGACTTAAATACACAAGATGAACAAGGCAATTGGTGGAAAATAAACATCAATTTTGTAGATTAAAATGTGAATAAGCATGTGCTTCAATTGATTTCCATCCAAAATCATAAGCATACATCATGTAATATGGGACACATGAGTCATTACACAGAACTAGTTATCATTATTCGTGTATGGAATACCACATCTATTGGGAGACTTCCCATTGGCTTGTGCAAACAAGATATCTAACTTTGACTTCAAAATCTATAACTACTTCTCATATATGGTAACTATTCCTCCACTTTTATTTGCATGGCCTACATAGTCTCTACCCTTGTATCATAGAATGATTTTGTGTAGGCATGCACAGCTTGTAGATTTAAAAAATTTATTTCAGCATCCATCTTCTCATCCCTTAGTGTGATAAGTGCATGGTGCAACTTATTAACCTCTTTGATCTTGTCAGCCAACACAGTTTCCATCTTGATAACCTTTACCCTTGCACCATCATGAAGCTCAGTAAAAAACTAGTTTTCCCTCTTGAGTGATCATTTTTTTAGATGTTAATGACAGTTAAAAACCAATATGTTCTTCTACACCCATTGCATTCTAAAATCTAATCCTTGTGATAAGTTCTTCCATGTCCTCTAGCAATTGGGTAGCCACATTCTCTTCTAGATTTGGTACTTCATCTACAAAAATATGATACACATGAAATTCAATGATAGCATTCAATATGTTTATAATTGAAAAGATAAAAAAAATCTAGACATAAATGAGGGTCCATGAGAATATTTAAAATCTAAGAACATCAATTTTTTTTATAATTACAAATAGTTTCCCTACACACAAAGAGTTTTCGAACTTAAATGAAAACAATGAAATCATTATATTAGAGTATGAAATATTTACCTATGGCATGGTCATTCTAATGTATTGGAGTGTTTCCCCATTCCTTCTCACCCCTCCTCCCCTACCTCAAACTATAGGCTATGGTCATCGACAGTTGTTATGTCGATTGCTTGAATAGATAAACACATGATATGAGACAAAGGAATTTTAGAGAGATAAGCCATGCATAAAAATATTATATTGCACTCCTACCTACCATGGTTACTTTTATATAGACAAAGAGACATGCAAACATGTGAAATTTTTCACCAACATGTGAAATAATGAAAGGAGAATAAGGTATACATGTGAAGACGATAGATCACTAGTCCTAAACATCACATATCATACATGTAAAAAATATAGGATGAGTACAGTGGAAAAACATTGCATCATTGAACCATGCATTATTGTGCAATACATCAATAAATGCAAATTAACCACCAAATCATTGCTTGAATCATAAATAAACAAAAACCTATGTATCCATCACAAACCAAAAACACAAAACTTGTATTCAAATCTCCTATCCAAATAATATGTTTGACCAAACATCAAACATGTCATACATATTATGCCAGAATGTATGTATATAAATAATAGTGTCCAAGGCAATAGTTGTAAGGTAATTTCAATGTTCATGTCATGGCCTTTAAGCTATAGAAATGGACAAAAAAGTGGAAGAAGTCAACCACATGAATACACACATATGCATGTTACCCTGGACATCTTTATTTCAAAATGTGTAGTTTATAAATCTTGACAAAATACAAGAATAATACACCAACATGAAGAATAAAATTTTCGATTTTGATATATAAGAAGTAACTATCATACCTCCTAAACATGGTCCATCCATGCCTATGACTGCACTAACTCATCTCCACCAAATGCCTATATGCAATAACAATATACATCACTATCAAAATATCTAATGGTAGGGTTGACATAAAGGTATGAGGAAAAAACAAGAGTGTATATAATATGTAGTCATTGTAATAAAAATAATATGAATTTGTGAGGAAACCTATCATGCACACTTTCATTTGTTACACTCCCCCCGACAAACATATCTACCATTTTGTAAATGCATTTCTCTCAAAGAAATGTGATCCTCATCACTAGAATGGGATTGAGGGTCATCCCTCTATAATCAGAATGATGATTATTGTAGAAATTTCCATGTTAATATTGAGTAATTTGAATTGAATTTAACATTAACTTTGTGAAAACCAATGAACATAATGCATTTAACCTAAGGTCCATTATTGCATGTACCTTTCTATTTCTCCACCCATTCTCTTTCTCTCTCCATTTGTCAATGATATTCTCTCACTGAATGCAAGATTTCGTTCTTCGTGCCAATTTTTCAATTGAATCTTATATAACCATCTCATCTTTGATAGAATTCATTGATTTCTCACTGAGATAACATAACTCAAACACATCTTCCTTTCTATTTGCCTTTTGTTGATTTCTCTTCCTTTAGGCATATATTTTCCACTTCTAGCATGCTCAAGGGGCCTTTTTGAAATGGGTTTCCAACCATGAATCTTACAATGGTGAGTGTTAATCCTATCTCATGACCAAAATGGATGGCCACCATCGGATCTAAATGTATTGCATGGCCTCACTAAGTAAAGGTACACATTCTGACTCATAATACCTCAATCCTTGATTTTGTACTCACATGCATACTATCATTCAACAACTAAGAGATGTGAGGTTATTATCATAAAGTAATAAATAAAGTATAATGTCATCAAACACAATATAATGCTAAAAGCATAAAATAATAAACATAAGTTAATGCCATCAAAGATAATCAAATGTTCTTACAACATTTAGTTCCTCCTCCATTTCAAATTATGAAGCATCTGGAAGCCAATCACTATCATCATCATCATCATCAACATCCTCATCATCATTTTCATCAATTCCATATGACTCCACCACCTTGCACCACATAGGTGGACATATATATGTGATTCCAACTCCAAACATATATGGAACAACAAACACGAGGCTATGAGCATGTCAAATGAAAGAGAGACTGGAAAAAATATACACATTTATAGGGACATAGTTATTATGTAGGTGATTATTAGCCACATCCATGTGGCTCCACTCCACCCCTTCCAACTAAAACACAAAACAAAAACAACATACAAAAATGCATGGTATCTTGAGAGAATTCTAATCCTGATTGTTGTAAGAGGGAAGAAAGAAACATTATTTAACATCTGGAGTAATCAAACATTAAGGGCAGCCAAATAGTCATTAGACATTTTGGGGACACCTTTAGTCTGCTCCTCCCCCTCCTCCTGCATTATTAAAAACTATATAACATATAAAAATAGGGATGCATGGTTTTCAATTATTGATAATGGAGAATGAAAGAGAGAGTACAAAAAAAATGCACATTTATAAGTATGGCATCATTATTTAGGTGACTATCAACCACATCCTCATGGCTCTGCTCCACTCCTCCCAACTAAAACACAAAATAAAATAACATAGAAAAATGCATGGTGTGTTAGTCAAAAGTATTGTAATTTTGATTGTTATAAGAGGGAATAAAGAAACATTATTTAACATGAGTAGAAATCAAACATTAAGAGTCTCCAAAATTTCCCATACATATCTTTAGAAACAACCATTGGGCACTTCTGGGACACCCTCTTCACATTCGGCCTACTCCACCCCTCCTCCTATAGTATTAAAAAAGGGCAATGTAACAAATCAAAAGAGGGATGCATGGTTCATAAATATTGAGAATTTTAATTATGTGATAATAAAATTAAAGTAGGAATTGAAAATACATGGACCATCAATAAAATTACATGTGTTATCCCCTTGTTTGCATCTTTATTCAATAAAGATTCTATCTCACACTGGGATTGCACCCCTAGTTATTCATGGGTAGGGGATGATTGTCTCATAATAGTGGGAATACCATCCCCAATTATTGACCTTCCATATAGCTTCCTCCTTAAATCTTTGAGGGGGAAAGGGAACATCTAAAATGAGTACATGCATGTAATGAAAACTTTTGACCAACTTATTTCTCCTAACACAATGCATGTCACAAAAAATTAACATAAAAAAATAATACAACTCAAATTCATGTTTGAGTATAGTAGCTAAAAATGCATACCATTTATTTGGTCTCAGCACAAAGTTCTTTGAGGCAATCATGTAATTCCCACTCATCCATCTAAAATATATAGCAGTTAACATTCATAGTATTTGTTTCCAACAAACAACAACTTGCATTGAAACAAGTCAAGATTATTCTTTACAACACAAACCCTTACCAATGAAATGGTTATAGAAATCACCGTAAAGGTCACCATGAGAGTATAATGGTATGCCAGTAGCTAGGGTAGGCTGACTAGTTGACAATGTAATGTAATAGTCATGAAATAATTAAGTCAATCACTATTCATGAAATTAACAACCTATATTGAAAGTATATATTATGAGCCTCTAATAAGGAAATGTACATATGAAAAGGAATTACATTTTTTGTAGATAGTGTAATGTTCCAAAGCAGAGATTGTATTTGCACATTATGGAAATGACAACACCTCATATGGTGATTCAAGGACAAGCTAAATGAACCTTTATATGTAGTAGATGAGATAGACTAAATGTAATGGTTACATTACATTTCGAAAACTTTAAAAGAACCAAAACATACCTGTTGTAAATTTTAAAATTTAGAAATAATATTTTTGAAGCCTAGAATATCATGTTCATGGATATTGTATGCAAAAAATTTAATTTCACTTGTAGATTCTATGAAAGACATTGATGTAAGTATTTAATAAGCTTGCTGAACATTCTAAATGAACAAGTTAACAATAGTAAGTATACATTGCATAGTACAATGGGAGTGCTACAAACACAAACATGGATTCACACACTCTTACTTTGTGGAAGTTTACACAAACACATGAAATATGAAAAGAATAACACTTTCAATGTACTTAAAATCACACATACATGATGACCCCATCATAAAGAATATAGTACATTTAGGAACTTGCAAGGATAAATACACAGGAAATGGTGAATAAAAATACAAGAATTAAAAATAGAGCTCAAGAAATTAAATCTTGGAAAATACTATAGAGGCTCTTAAACACCCTACAATAGGAGTAAAAAAAAATGGATTCAGACACTCTTAATTTGTGGAAGTCTACACAAACACATGAAATATGATAGGAGCAACACTTTCAATTTACTTAAAAGCACACATACATGATGACCCCATCACAAATAATAGATTTAATTTAGGCACTTGCAAGCATAAATACACATGAAATGGTGAATAAAAACACATGAACTCAAAATAGAGGTGAAGATATTAAAGCTTGGAAAATACTAGAGAGACTCCTATACACCCTGTTCTACCTTGTTACATAGCTCTCTTCCTTTAAATTTATAGTGCATATGACCCTACATATAAGAACATTTCTTTATGTATAAAAATAACTTATTAACAAAGACAAAATCCTAGGTGAGCTTAACCTTATGCATAGTGGTTCTCTGCCAAGGAGAAATAGGGATTGAGAAATAGTAGGTATAAGTAAAATTGAAGACAAATGTCCTTTTAAAGGATTTATTACAATCTCCCCTACTTTTCTTTGCATTTTCATCTAAATAATTTATGCGAAGGAGGCTTATGAACACAATGTGAATGTATCTAAAGTGTTTTCCCTTTTTCCCTATACCTATTCTTGCTTCATGTGTGTTGGATTTTATTTGTGTTAATAAGTTCTGAATTAAATTTTTTTTCACATTTATAAAAAAACTATGTGATTTATTTCCTTGTTCATCTTATTTAATGACCACTTGCCCTTCTATGATCATAAATAAAAATGAATTTGTCCTAAATAAGTTAGGGATTCATTACATTTCTATCAAAAATAATGTTCATTCATTGAATTTATAGGAGGAGCATTGCATTTCTATGACCAACATAGACATTTCTAGGTCTTTATTCACACTTTAATTTTTTCAGGCATAGACATTGCATTGTGTTTCACTGTGTATTATGCTTTAAAGTGGACATTTAATTTTTTCACACTTTTGCCTTCTATGATCACAAATATGAATGAATCTATACTAAGTAAGTTAGGGATTCAATTTTATTCAAGGTCATATGTACAATTATTTTTTATGTAGGGTCATATGTACTACCATTTTAGTAAGGTAACATTGAGCTTTGTTTTATTTTGTCATTTAAAATGACCATCTGTTAAAGGATATTTTGTGTTTGAACAATGAGAATTTGTTTCCTTTGAAAAGGAGGATTTAGTATGTGTTTTTTAATGAGAATAACAGCTTTTAAACTATGTGCAAACTCAAGAATACTAGTTTTAAATAGAGTTTATAAACACAGTTCAAAATTATGCAAACCACTATGTGTTAAAGATATAGTCTATAGATAAGAAAGGGTAACCTTGAACAGGGGCATAGAAAACCCTCAGATGGAATGAAATGGTCACTTGAATATGTGAAAATGATAAAACATTCCATAATTTACCTTGACATTTTATTAAACACTGACTCCTCCACTCTTGTTCGGACCACCTCCACTTGAGATATCTCCCTCCACCTTGGATCCAATAACGAGTGAATGGTTAAGGACATCTATTTGAACTTTAAGCTTGGCATTACCCGATTGAAAATAATCCATAAGAGATTAAGGAAAATATAAGAAAACATGATTATCTTTGTGTTAGGGCATGATAATCTAGCATTACCATCTCATGATTTGTATACAACGTTGGGTCATACCACGTGACAAGTTTAGTGACACCTACATAGTCACAATTCATGGTTGGTTACTATGTGATGATCGATTAGAAGTCAAGTTGGTGATGACCATGGTGGGGATAGTTACAATAAAGTGGTGGCATCAACATCAATTTAACTATAATTTTTACTAGTTTATTTGTGGTTTGTTTTAAGCAGAAACCAACCCCTCGATGATCACTAGTGACTAGCCCCTGATGATTGGTGATGCCCAACCCATGTTAGGAGTTGGTGTGTGCTAGTTAAGATCTATTCTTGTGGGGTAATTAATAGGTAATAATGAGGTTATGAGTCTAAAATTCCTTTAAGGCATGAACATTTGTAAGGAGAAAGTGGTTATGTTATATTATATTAAAGTGGATAAGCCACTAAGATAAGTTTAGACCCTAGTCCATAAAGGCACATCCTCACAGAAAGGAATTCATTATAGTTAATATAACATATATAAAACCATAGCCTTGGTGGAATTTTTATTAAAATTGACTAAATTTAGAATGTGGTCTCATAATGGTTGGTCTATGTACTATTTATGGTAAACTTGACTTAACGAATAACTAGGTAGATAGTGTTTGAGGGTGGAAATTAACTATTTAACCATTCAAGCCTATCATTTTCAGTCATGGCCACTATGGTCTAGGTGAATCTTTTCCATAATTTTGAGCCATTTGTGCATGAGTTAATGGAAAAACTTGAAATGGCCATGATTAATGGCATGGTAACCAATGGGGGAGAAAATGAAGTAGCCATGGGCCTATTTGGTCATGCAAACATGTGGGAAAGAGTTGACTGTCATAGTTGGTATTGTCTGGAAGATTGATGATTTAATCTAGGTTGTTGGAAGATCTTGAAAGCTAAGATTAAAACCATTTTCATCTCTATTTTTCCCCTTGTGAACCTTATTCAAGAACGTTTCTTTCATTATTTAAAGGTGAATTGTGTTTTAACAATGAAGAAAAGAAACTTGATTCTGTGTTTGATTTATCCTCCATATGAATGAAGCTTTAGTTTTGGCTATGGTTAAGTTAATGATTTGATGTATTATAGACTACATAGTGAAATGAGATGGCTATATGCTTTTTCTAAGTCATGGACTTTTAAATCTTTAAGGAAGATAATGGATAAAATTGTAATTATTGGGATGGGCTTGAAGACTTTGATGTGAAGTCTATAAAATACAAAAATATTCAGCTTTCACATGTTTCCTAACTCCTTGGCATATATGTTGTTTAATTTATGTTAGTAAATAGCATATGATTTATTTTATAGATACACATATGTTTCATGCATACTTGAGTATGATACAAGCATACCCAAGATATATGATACATTCAAATACCAATGTTGGACCTTTCCTCTTCTTGTGTGACAAACTACATTCAGGGCATCTACTTCCTTTATCATGATTAGTACATGTTATATTATTTCTTGATCACTTTTACATTATCATGTTGACCTTATATACAAACACACATGTATATACCCATGATTACATCTTTCATAATGTACATGAAATGTTATGTTGCATGAATTTTTTTCTAACATGTATATACAGGGACTAATATTATATGCTTATGCTAGTTGCTTATACTTCATTAATTCACTTGTCACTTCCTTAAATATCTTTCTCTTTATTTCTATTGTCCTGATTTTGGAAATTTTGAATATTTTCCTTGCTTGTTGGACCTTGTGCAAATCTATATTTATTTCTTTTACTATTTGGATATTCGAATATGTCCTTCCTTCAAGTGTGTGTCATTTGAATATGCCCATTATTTGTGAATTTATTACACCCCTTTTGTTTGACTTTAAGTGATCTTATATGTGTGCTTGATTATTTATTGAGCTTCTACTATTACTTTCTAGACTATGACATAATCGTTATCATACATCCTAGGGATTGTTGTGATCAAATGCTACAACTTTCATTGATATATTGACTTATACATACTACTCTTATATGTTAAATTTTTCATACACATATTATATAGTTATCTTATACTTTTGAGCTAAGTTAATTACCATATTCCATTTTGTTCACTTGAAATGGTGGGGGAGAGGGGATATTAGTGTGGGAATGTTATAGGGACATGAATCCACAAAAACATAGTTTACATAGGTTAAAACATTTGATAAAATTTACATGATTAAGATATACACTTGGATCATAATATTTTACAGACTACACCAATATTTACATATTTGGGACAAAGTTTTTTAGATTTATGATAGATATTATACATAGTTATTGAACAGAGGTTAAATTTTGATAGATACTTTAGATTGAGATATATTATAGGTGCATATGACATACAAGGGCACCAAACATTATAAATACATATTCAAACATAGGCTATCATAGTTAAACTTATTTAACAAGAAGCAATGTATTCACTAAGAAGCACCATTTTAAACATTTTTTATCCATAACAGTGGGCTCCTTTTAGTAGTGTGGTTGAGATTAAACACCATCAATGGCCTAACACTACTTCCATTTTGTAGGTTGAGTTTTTTTATACCACTTAACATTGATTTTATTCTATTGTCAATTGAGTTGTACGATTGAGATTCAATGATCTTAGTGTCCATGTCATAACTCATGTTTGCACAAGATGCGGGGCATAATTACATTCCAATATATTTTTAAAATTTCCAATGTACATAATTTAACCTCTCTCAGCTCCAATGCTTCATGAGGAAGCATATTTACAAAATCAACATACCAAGAGGAAACATGTTGCATCAACACACACATGCATACTCATTCTTTTCTCTCTTTATTTTTAATTATATAAATTATTAAAAATTAATACTATATGCATTGATTTATACTTTAACATGCTCTTGGTTATAGGTCATACACTATAAAAACACTCAGATTGGATCATTCAAAGGAAAGGTGCATTGTACACACCTAGGTACAAATTTATTTCCTTTAAATTAATAATTTTGTCCTTATAAAGTATTAAATTAAAGGTGGGGGGATGTAGATATTAAATTAGGATTTATATGGCATATCAGTAATATATACTTAACAAATACATACAATTTCTCAACCCTTTAATTATAGACTTTCCCTCTATTAAAATGCTTGCATTCATAATCTCACTATCCTAAATTTATTATCTTTTGGTATGACATGTCTTACCATAAAATATAGATGTTATATCTCAAATTTTCACCCTTGAGAGGGTGATTCAAGCCCTTTCAACTTGAGTTATTTAGTTTTATTGATCCTAGGTTGTGGGTGACCTTTAGGTGGATCAAACCTTTAGGTTATAGGGTTATCTCCCCTTTATGTATCAATTAGGTTCTTATTCACTACTAACTTGCAATGAAAAGAGATAAGGATACCATGAATTCAAATATATCTAAGGGGGAGATAAACAAAATAACTTTTTCACTACCAACTAGTTGGATGTACACATACGGACCAAGATACTAACCTTAACATACACTAATTCTAATCTAAATCTCTCATATAGTAACTATAATGTCAAGGTTGTGATAGATGATTGGGATAGGAGGAATAATAAAGAGGTCATATAATGACACTAAGGAATAGACAAAATCACTAAACCCTCACACTTCACTTTAACACTTCACATGACCTTCAAAATAAGATTTCAAATTGCATAGAGTTGTTATAAAAGGACACCATGTCAAGGAAGACTAGTCAAATCACTTTAAAAGATAAACTATTCATGCACACAAACTAAGCATAGTCATATTAAGAGGTAAAACCAATAGTTTCTCATTTATCAAAGGCATAAAAATGAATATGGATTCACCATACCTAGGTGGAGGATCAATACAAATCCAAACCAAACTTCTTAAATAGAGAAATGATAGTAAAAGAAAAAGAGAGGTGTGGAGGAGAGAGATTGAAAAGTGTCAAGCATGAAGGAATAAGTTACAAACAAGAAAGAGATTATATGATAGTATAATGAGGTCTTGTAGACATGTTTTTCTTTCATGAAGATTCTTTATTTATCAAAATGGTGTGGTAGTTTCTCTCTTACTTGACACCTTCATCGTCCTCTTCAAATCTTACCTCCCCTTAGCTTGGAAAGTGATAAGTGGCATAATTGATCATAAAGTCGTATTTAAATTATATTTTCCCTTATTTTTGATACCTTGCATCAGTTCTATAATCTCTTTATACTAATGTTGTAATGATGACTACATCTTCTTAGGTGTCTTGAATCTCATTTATCCTACCACACCTTTTCTTGCTCGAAAGATTAAAAACTTGAATTCATCTTCATGAATGAAACTTATATTCATGAAAGGTATATCCCTATCTTATAAATCCTGAATCAACTTCTTTGGAAGCACCAAGCACTCTCCAAGACATAATCTTGCACCTAAAGCTTACATTTGCCTTCGAATCCTTGTAGCCTTGAAAACACACAAAAATACTTGTGTATGAAAATATACATATGATATTTATAAAATAGTCATATTTTTGAGTACCCATTATATCCTTACATATCTATGTCAAATTTTATCACCTAATCCTAAGTGGAAGTACAATTATTCACTTGATTTCTCTCTTTAATTAGGCCTCTAGGCCTAGAAATTAAGTTTTGGATCAAATTAATTACCACACATGTGAAATTAAAAATAAGTGTTTGATTAATTTTAACTATTCCATTACCATGCTCCACTCCAAATTTGGGATTCTAAGACCATGTATGGATGTTTGAACCATGAAATAGCTAAAACCCTAGTCTAGGTGCTTGTACATATAGGAGAGGTGATTGAAGTGGTTTGAAAAGAAATTTTTAGGTTATAATTCTTGTAAATAATATTTTTATTAATTAAAAATAATCATACAGCTCAACCTAATGAGGACAAGAACTCCATTTTTAATTTTAGCTCTATAGATAGGCTTCTTGACTAGCACAATAGTGCCTTTCTCCCTTATTGACACCACTTAGTGACTTGAAATGATCATATACATTCCTAGGAGACCTAAAAATGTGTTTATATGAATAGGTAACCTATAATTAATATTTTTAGTATTTTTTTTTTGGTTTGGAGACCATTCCTTACACTGCACCTTCGTAAATGAGCCTATAACCATGCATTTAAGCTAATTTTGTACAATTTTACCCTTCACACATGCCAAATAATGTCTTTTTAGGTTATTAGGAAAATAATAAATGTAATATAAATATTTTATAAGTCATTACAATCCACCTTATTCATTTATAATATCAAACTCTTCAATCGGGTCATTAGAGATCTTGTTGGCAACCTATGAGTGCCTTGCACTCTTAAATATTGTTCATAGAGCTTAGGCCCTAGATGAGCATCAAAATTACATTAATTATTAGTTAATAATGTTGAAATATTATGAATAAAATATTGAGTCACCATTCTTCGCTTCAAGTAAGATATGATCAAGTTTAGGAACCTCTTGGGATAGCTGATTGTGATTGTGAAAGTTGAGAGATAAATTAGGCCTAAAAATTCAAACTTGATGCCTAGTTTGAGTTGTGAATGGTGTAATTAGGTATATTAAATTATTATAAATTTATTAAAGTGATAATATTTTCCACTTAACCTCTCTATAACCTCTGCAACACTCATTAGCTCATAATAGGGTTTATGAGCATATTAACATTCTTGACCCTAATAGTCTGTGTTAGCCCTTTTCCTCTCTATTTAAGGGATTAAAAACCACATAGAGTTTTAAATTATAGTTATAAATAAATTATAATGTCTTTATGTTATAATCTAACCATCAATAAACCATTTTCTTCACAATTTTACACGCACAGACATGTGTGTTTCATTTAGGCTTGCTAAGCCTAGTCTGCTTTTAGTTTCATCACAGCTTTCAAGCATTTAGTTATTCAATGAGAGAGATGTGAGGATAAATAAAATAAATTAAAATTTATCATATGATAAATTAATCTCACATTTATATCTTATTATTTTCTCCATATGACTTGAGGCTTTATGTGATTCAGATTTGATCATTCTACCTATAGGTGGTGTGCTAGATAACTACACATTTAGGTTGTATTTACTTGTATCACACTATGAAATTATTCAAACACTTTATTTATTATTTATTTATTAATGAATATTTTTTGCTTATTTAAACACAATTCTCATACAACTATTGCTTCTCCTTTTGGTCAATGCTTGAAATTGAGTTTACATATATAACTGGCCTATAATCGTGGGTCTGCAGGGTCTATAGATGACTATTTGAGCTTCCTTGATGCATGAATAAGATAATTTGTAATTTTTGTGATTCCATAATTATGATACATATTCCTTTTCATCCTAATGTTTATTTATTAGGAGGGAACTTTTTGACCTACTCAAGGGACCTCATTTGCTCTTACACAATCCACCTCGTGAGGGTGATGATAATGAATGTATGTGGTCAAATGAAGTTTCATATTAATTATAAATAGATATGATTAATATTAATATGTTGTATATAATATTTTTATCTTTTACACAATATTTTATTCCTCAAAAATAAAACAAAAATTACATCCTCTCCATCTTGTTTCTGCCAAGACTACCCTTGGTTGTAGGTATGTACATACTTTGCTTTTATTTTGACTCTTTGGAAGACCCTTGGACATATATTTAGTACCACAACATAAAAATATACTACATAAAATCCTATACTGACCTGAGTTACCTTTGAACCTCATTTTCTAATGCACATTCATTACATTTTGTGTGAAAATGAGACCTACAAGTTTGCAAACTTGTAGATCTGCATTTTCTTGCTTTGGCCCTTCCTAGATAACTGCCTTAATCATGTTAATTTTTTTCATCATTCAATATATTTTATAAGTTATGAATATTTATAGTATTAAAACTTATTATCAACACCTTATCTTTAGAGACTTCTCATGAAGCCATGACCCTACTCTTTGAAACCTACAACCATAGTTTTTAATGAGGCTGAGAAGGGTTTGGAACCAATAAGGTGTTAATATGTTCATTGGTTTAAATTTGAGATGATTGAATATATATTACATATTTTGGATAAAATTTTAAAACCACTTTTATGCATCATACATATAGAAACTTCCAAACCTTGAAGTGTAAACTTGTAACCTGTCCTATGGAGATCTTTTACTCAATTTCCAATGCGACACATGAAAAAATTATGGAAAATTAAAGTGTTACAAGGTTTATTTTGGTCCTATGAGTATTTTTATTCACTCACTTTAATTTCAATATCTCATTCATGCATCAACCATGCTCAAAATTAAGACCTTGGGGTTTTACTAGGGTTTATTCACTCACTTTAATTTCACTGATGTTATTAACGATTGTTCAAAAATATGAGGGCACCAATTTGAGAATTAATTTCAAAAAATTGAAGTAAATTATACCCCTTTAACCAGCCCATAATATCAGGCCATGAATCTCTCTCATTTGTCTATACCAACTACATGAAATAGGTATTTGCTAGTTCGCTAAGAGGCCAACAGAGGTTCTGAAGCAAATTTTGGACTTTTACAACCTATAACAGCTTTATATCCATGTATATGACCTATGGGATGTTAATAAACACTTTAAATATGTTTTCACCTTAAATTGGATCTCCAAAGTCTGTATAAGTGCCTGTAAATTCATTCTAAAGAGTGATTCTCTCTCATTTGGGCATTAAAACTAAAAAAATGACATTATCTGACATTCCTAACATGCATGAGAGTTAGATAAATTATTTATAATATTTGAAAAGTTTTATTTATGTATATTCCATCTTTTTTGGCTTTGGAAAACATTGGAGTTAGTTATATGGAGTTTTTTCTTTAACTTCATTTACCTTAAACTTTGCAACATAACCTTAATCTTTCCAAACATGTATGAAATGTTCATGCAAGGTGATGAAGGCATAAAAATTACCTAAAGGACAAATTAATAACCTATGATACCTTTTATATCCAACTTTTTATACCATGGTGAAGATAGACTAGCATAAGTACAACATAAAATATTACCTTAATTTTGTCAAAACAACCTTAACATATACTAATAATACTTTAGAAAGACCATTTTAAGACATCATAAAGCATGTAATGGGATATGAAAAAGGTTATGGGGAATGACAAGAAAGGTTTTTTATGAACCTATTTTATGATAGCCAAAACTTGGCTAATATCTTTAGCAATCTCCTAGGGATGCTTGTTTGCTAAGCATATAGACTAGTTGCCTAGTCCATCCATTAGGAAATGGAGTCATCTACTACTCAAACTCAGACCTAAGATGAATTTTACATAATAAAATATAGATTAATTAACCTATAAACACACAACACAAAAATACAACATAAAAAATAAGACAAAACACACACTTGTGATAACAAGCACTTAAGGAACACAAATCACAAGCAACTATACATAACTGACATCAACATTTCTTTCTCTTCCAAGTTGAAACACGAAGCTCTTTAGATCATCATAACACCATAGAATAATATTTTCACATGCTATGTAAAGTGCAACCAAGCATGGTTCATGGAGTGAGAGATTCCACTTGCATCTGGATATGTTGGATTACTCATGGTCTATTTGATCAGTAATTGGACCTTTTTGCTTCATTCCCATATACAAAGGTTGAATATGTGAGTCAAGTACTAATTCATATTCATTTTTAACTTGTTTTATTCGATCCAAAAATCTCATTTCTACCTCATCCTTAGGTTGCTCCTAATTTTCCATGACTTCTTCATGCCTATCAGCTGCTACCTTCTTGATATCTTGCTCTTATTTACTTGAATTCTCATGAACCAATATCTTACTAAAAAGAAGAATAAATTCAAAATCATCTTCATTATATCTCATGTAATATGCAAACATTTTTAGAGTTTCAAATTCATTGCATATGTCTATATACTATTTCCATAAGTCTTTATCATTCTATTGACATCCCTTTTGAAGAGGTGTAACCTGAAGCACATTCATGACATGGCCTTGCTCTTTGACTTCTATAGCCTCATGGAGTGAAAAGTTGAAGAGTTGCCTTCCTATTGATTTATATAACTAAATTCTTCAATATGAATTAAACCATGTCATGTCTTTATAAGAATGTACCCTGATCTCATAACCTCAAACAAGTCTTTCAATTGATCTTTCCTTGGTTCTAGTTCACTTGGACTTTTTTCAAGCTTGATAGGGTCTGATGTTCACGTAATCACAACACAATTTTATAAGTAATTAGAAATTGTACCTCTTTTATCGTGTTCTTAGTACTCAAACCAACTTTTTACCACCTCTAATGGATCCTTAGAAGATTTTTCTTCTACTCTAGCAATTTGATTAGCTTGTATTACATTAAAGTTACCTTTTTATTCAAATCCGAAGGGTGATTTACATATGTATTTACCAAGAGGTGTTCCAATGATGATCTAATAGTTATTTATACTTGAAGTATCATTTTTATATCCTTCTTTAGAGTGGTCTTTAGCTACAACTTGACTATTTTTCTTAGGAAGAGGATGTTCATCTTCACAAATTAGTTTTGAGTTTTGATGCTCAATGTGCTTGTTATTCTCTTCATTATATTAACCAATGGATCCCTCCATCTTTGAAATGTATTTTATTTTAACTTTCTCTACAAGGTCTTCATTCTTCATTAGAATACTCTCTTGAATGTATTTCCAAGATAGAAGCTTCATAGGGTTTTTAAGCTTTCAACAAGGATCTCTTATTTACTTTGGATTCTTTCTTAAATTGACTTCTAAGATGGGAAGGATTTAGGATATTAAGGAGGGATGAGATGGGATTGAATAGGTTTGGATTATTCCTTGATATCAACTCCCCAATATATGCTTGTTCTTATTTGGTTATCCTATGATTCCACCACTTGAATCCAACTTTCAATCTTAAAAAACTTCTTATGGGTACCTGAGGAAGAGGAATGGATTTTTGTTCCAAGATGGATTCATTATCTTCCCTAGAAGTAGAAATCAAGCTCTACAATTCTAATTTATTCTAATTATTAATAATAGGCTACTCAAAAACAACCTCTTTCTTCTTTTGGATGTTCTCTTGGATTGATTTCCATGATGGGAAAGCTTGAGGTGTATGCGAAGGACTTGGGAGAATTTGAATCTCATTTGCCTTGATCCTTTGAGGAGGAATGGGTGGCAGATAATAAGGATAAGGTGGTATATATTAAAGGACATGGGGTTGATATCATTGAACCTACTATCCCTCATGAACTCTTAGCTTATCATATATGCCTTGAATTAGGATACTTATGTCCATCATGTCACTTGTGAATCTTTACCAATTTGTTATCTTAATAGGTACCCTCTCTCTCTTTATTATCTATAAAGAGTCTTTTTTCATTATGAATGAGATGATTAGGAAAATTTTGACCATACTCCCTTTGTGTTTTAAGCCCTATCATGTACCTTTCATATCCCAAGAGGGTTTTTATTGAAACTTAAGATGGACTGATTTAAAATGTGGCTATGTTGACTAGTGGTAACATGGTCTTGAGAAGGCTGATTAGAGGAATGAGAGGGTTGTAAAAGTGGGGGATTATCTTGTTATGAATGTTAAGGCAAAGAAGGAAGGTAATACCTTTGATAACAATGCTGATAAGGTTCAACATACTACTAATAATGGTCAATAGACTATTGACAAGGATGAACATGAGTTTGATATAGTTCTTTAACTTGTGTAAAATAAAAGTCAACATCAAAATCAACCATGAAACATTTATGAGAAAGGAAGAAATGAAAGAACACTTGATTAAAATGGTGCTTATGATACTATAACCAATCAAATGCATTGAAATTCACCATTGATGTTTGTTGAATGAATTCCAAAGGATGGTGAATTAAATAACAACACCAAAAACTATTTAATTGATTGAAATCTAGTCCACCAGGCATGCCATAACTGTTATAGATCATATTTTCACCCTTGAGAGGGTGATTCAATCACTCTCAACTTGAGCTATACAATGATATTGATACTTGTCTATGGGTGACCTTTAGGTGGATCAAACCTTTAGGTTATAGGGATAACTCCTAGTGCTATATCAATTAGGTTTTTATACAATAATAACTTATAAGGAAAAGAGAGAAGGATAACATGAAAGAAAATCTAAGGGGGTGATACATCAAATAACTGGCACATTACCAACCAACTGTGTGTGTACATATAAACCAAAACATTAACCTTAACATACACTTTGCCTAGCCCAAAAATATATCACAACCTCCACATAGAAGTTATTATGTGAGATATTCATATTAGGATTAATTTATGTTAAGGTTAGTTTCTTCGTCCATATGTGTACATACATCTGGTTGGTAGTGATCAAATTATTTGGTGTATCACCCCCTTATATAAATTTTATTTCATGTTATCCTTCTCTCTTCTCTTTGAAATTTAATCATGTAGAATAACCTAATTGATACATCAATGGGATCTATCCCTATAACCTAGAGGTCTAATCCACCCAAAGCTCACCCACAACCTAAGATCAATCCCATTACATAGCTCAATTTGAGAGGGATTGAATCACCCTCTCAAGGGTGAAAATTTGAGATATAACAATAGACATGAGAAATCTAGGGTTAAAGGGGTAGAGATATCCTAGGGCATAAGGATGGTAGACTACCTCTAAAGCAAGATAATTAATTAAAAAAATTAGATAAACATATGCTAGAATAGAAAGTATAACTATGCTAGATAATTGTAATGATAATGAAAATAGGATAATTATCTAGTTTTGATGCTAACGTAGATATGTATTTTGAATACAAAGGAAGTATATTAGATCTAGATTCTAGATTAGTCACCTGATTCTTGAAATTTGACTTCTATAGACACTTGCATCAACCTATGACAATTGCATCAATGATAATGTCTAACTCAGACATAGGCGTCCAATATTAAATAACTCCTAAAATTGGATGTGACCACTTCAATTCTTGTTTATTATATCTCAGATTAACTATGGTGCATTCATATTTGGGTTAAATATTATTTGTCCTTGTGAAATACTAAAACCCTAGTTCTTCATCTTCATAGTGGCTATGGTAAAATGTATTAATGGGCATACAGTGTTGATTTGACCCAAAGACTAAATTTTTAATGAGCACTATCTATGTATCCAATACTTAAAAGAGGGACTCAAACTTATGTAGTTATCCCATATGTGTTTGTTTGTGTGTGAGTCATGAAATGTATGATAAGAAAGTACAATAGTGACCTAACTTGTATCTTGGGAAATGTGGCTCATAGAATAGACCTTCAGTACTTCAAAATTTTAAAAATGATATCCTTATGAATAATATGGAAATTTTAGAAAATAGGGAAGTGTTGATCACATGAGTTATTGATTGAATTCTTTTGATAGGTTACCTTCTAAATAGTTATGAAATTACTAGGTCTGTGCTAGATGACGAATGAGTGAGGATTGATATTATATATACCAATCCCTTTGGAGAATATATTGCATTAAATATCTTAGGATAACCATAAGAATACCTTTCATTTGAAAATTAGATGAATTTATGGAATCAAACACTTATGTCATAATAGGACACTTCCATCAATGTATAACTATGACACAAGTTTCTAGGAAATAGGCATAGGTCCAAACATTGCAGAGATAGAATATTAGTGGGATTATAACATTCTAGGGAATATAGAAGGCCTAGGTGATTATAATGGCATTAGTTTAACTAATATTTAAGCAATGAGCACATGGAAATTCTGTATTTGAGCCTTTCAATAGGGGAAAGATCTAGAAGCTGGAGGTACATCCATGATATGTATTTACCAATTGTACAATACTTAGGTGCTATATAATTCAAAAATAGTGTCTACATGACCCTATCATTATGATGACCTATATCTTCTATACAGTACAAAAATATTAAAATGCGATATATATCCTTCACTATGAATTTTACATTATCAACAATTTTCTATCCTATTGGACACGAGCATCCTACATAGGGATACTTATATTGACACAAGTATCCAAATTATTATCTAGCATCTATACCTAAAAGTTTATGTAATTTTAAAATCTTAAAAATCCTATGGGTCTACACATTTTTTTAATCTAAAATTTCATGATATATTTTCAAGACTATAAATAAATAACAAAGAGAAATTATTATCACCAAGTCATAGTAAAAATATTACCAAGAACACATCTAGAAAAACTCCTTTAAAGTATTCAAAACTACCATATTTTTCCTTATTTCTATATTAGTTATAGGATAAGTCATATTATAGTGCTAAAACATTAAAAAGAGCAACTCATGAGTGGTATTTGTCATGTTTAAAAATATACTATTACATGTTGTTGCATATTTAATCTTGTACCCTTATGCACACACAGTCCAAAAATCGTGGATGAATTAAATATATATGGGGCCCTCTTCACAATAGTGGATATGCAAGACAATATCATTGATAGAGTGGTCTTTATGGTCAAATAAAATTCATAAGCCCACTAACCCATATTTGGCAAGGTACAAATACCTAAGGTGAAGATCTAGGGTTTGGTCCATAAAAATTCATTTACATCTTATGCACATGAATAAAATATAATAAATAAAAGGAGACATATAAATCAGAATGCTCTAGGTGGTCATTTGCAAAATATAGTGAATATTTTGTACCTTAATTTTCCATTGATATTAGGGCACCTGCATTGATGCAAGTGTCCCAAGGATGACACGAGTGTACAAGCCTCTATAAATAATATTTATATAATATGACGACAAAATATTGATTTTTATCTTGCATGTTTCCACATATAAATATATTAGATACACCTACATATTTGAAAATAAGCTAAGTATTATTTCTCTCAATTATTTATGCAATCAAATTACTGTTTTGGACGTACATTCTATATTTAACATAACTCAACATTTTAATTTAGAATATTCAGTTATCCAAGTTTTCAATTAATTGACCTAATGTAGAATATTTTATTCATAGTTATCTATAGGGTATTATACCCTTCAACCCTCATCCAAAAATAAAAAGGTTAACAATATTGGCTTAAAACTCAGGTATGATTTTTTTAACACTTAGAGGGGCCTTCACATTTTAAACAAGGCATAAATCCCACATTTCATTGCATTACATAATGAATGGAAAATTTAGTTCAAATTAGGAATGAATGCCTATATACCATTATGTTGTATTTGAATGGGAGGCTAAGTTGTAGTTGGGGTTAAACCCCTTCATAGAATTGAGATGGAGTTTGTGATCTCATAGAGATAGGTGTGTTAAATATCCATCATAACATTATGGGGATAGAGGTTAAAATCCTAAAGACCTAGTTAGTATTTGAATCCAAAAAACCAAAAAGTTTTCGTTTGTTGGTTAACCTAAAATCCAATTGGGCTCTAATTAGAACTAAAAGTATGCCAAAAAGTACATTAAGACCTAATTAGGCTATAAATTCTAATTATTCAAGGGACATGAAAAATTAAAAATATATCAAATAATAAAGTTTTAAAAGTTTGATTAGAACTAAACTCTCATAAGCATCTAAAATATACCTATTAGAGTCTTTTGAAAATATTTTTAAAATGTAAATAATAGTCAAAAAATGCATTTTTAGACTAAATTTCTTATATGAAACTTTCTCACACAGACTTGGTCTTCACAATGGAAGGGACTTTGAGACCCAGTTCGACATGCAAACTGAGATGAAATATAAGACTAACTTGAGGGAACTAAGACTAACTAGATGATAAGTGAGAACAAGACTAGAAACAAAATAACAAATAAGGGTACCATGATTTTATGGTAATTATAGTGTGTTTTACAAGAAATAAAAAATGGTGACAATGTTAGAAAATACTTGTTAGTATTTTGAAGTGAAAGAAACATGTATACAAACCCAAAATATTTGGTCGAGACAACACATGGAACATAAAAAAATATAAGAGAGAAAAATATGGAATGGATACAAGACCAAATATAATATTCTCATTGAGTTGTTGTGTGAAAATGTGTTTATTATCACTTTGTGGAACATTCAGGGTTAACTACATAGCTTCATTCATCAAGCCAGTGAATTCTACCTTGCATCGAATGCCTATACATTTATTCAATTTTGAACTAGAATCTATAGCCTTGACAAAGGTGTATCTTATCCCAATCAAGGCCTTGCCATAAAGTCAGTCAGGCATCCATTGTCTTGGTAGAGGTTTCTTGAATCACCCACAAATTGAGTTTTTACACAAATTCATCTTATTTTCTTGTCTCTTTTCATTTGGTTTATTTTTAATGTCTCAATTATAGGTTGGGGATCACCATCAAAAATAAAAGGTAAATTATATATTTTTCACCCTAGTCCTTAAGTCTAGTAGGTTCATCAAATCATACCCAAAAATCATTTAAATGTGTTTTTTATGTTTGGTTTTGAGAGAGTATCTTTAGAGGCTAGCTAACTTACCCTAATCAAGAAAAAACATGAATGATTCTTGAACACACATGATAACCCAATATTTTGAAACCAAGCCTACAAAAAAAATCTTAAGCCACAAACTACTCATAGTATTTAAGAAACAAAAAATCATTTTGACTACCTACTTACACACCATTTCTTTCTTATTACTTTGAGCAAGAAGATATCCAAAAAAGAAGAAAAATGATAAAACCTAAAAGGGATAAATGATGAGGCTAGACCAATGGCAAGAAGTGAGAAAAACAACTAAAAACAAAGAGTGAAATCAAAATGTAAATAGAAACTATATATAATATCTTACCAGGCTAACTTATGCTTGGAAGTAGTGCTTGAGTAACTATCCATTGATAGGAAATAGAATGTCCTCACTAGTTGGACAGCTAAGATGGAACACTTTCTCATGAATTATTTTATAAATTTGGTAGAAACCTAACCATAGGGAATAAAATTATTGTTTTATCCCTTTTTCTCATGAACCTTGTCCTAGAGAAGGACTAAATCTACAATTATAAAATCTTTAGCTTTGGCTCATTTTTTAAATCAAAATTTGATGACTCCTTGATGATTATTAAAGTGTATTACGGGTGTATAACAATTATATTCAATTTTTCTTAGATTCAAGAGTCAATATTTAATCTTATCATCAATTTATAGGTAATCTCTCATGAAATACAAGTTTGTGATTCTTAGATTCACAGAATGATAGGATATTGGACGTAGATGGGGTAATACAAAGATGAGCCTAGGGAATGTTTAATTATAGTCCTATCAAACCATAATGAAAATTTTAACATCTTATGTGGATTCTTAGGGTTCTTATCAAATATTATTTTTATCACATCCAACAAATTTTAATTCATTGATTTAATAACCCCAATGCCTTATGAGTCATAATTAGAGGATAATTTAATAATTACCTATTTTTTAATACCTAATTAGTAATTTTAAATGAGAAGAAGTTAAGACCATTCTCACATACTATATTAAATGGGATCCCAAACGTAGTGATGATGCTCTCTTAAAGAAAGTGGATCACAACATTATTAGTGCAATTATTGATTGTTTTCACCTCAGTCCAATGGTTGAATTATCATTAAATAACTGGAATTGATAGTTACAATAAATTCCAAGCCCCATTTTGTGAATTTTAAACTTTAATAACACTTTCTATAATGGCATAAAAGGGGTACACTCTGTGTGTATGACAAATTAATAGGTATGGTGACTTATTACATGTTAGTTGGCATCCTTAAAAACATGGGGCTAGTAGTGTCCTACCCAAAGGATCCAGTAGATTATAACACTACTTTAATCATGGTTGATTCCATATCTTCAATGAAAATATTGGAGTAATTTGAATGATTTAGCTTTGTTCAAAAATTTTAAATATATTCTATTTTGATTATTTATGTATAACATTCCTGATTTGATCATGAAGTTAGTACTTTTAGCTATAACACTCTTATTTAAGTAGAGTTCAATCAGCTTGGGCGCTCATTATTTACCATTTAGTGAACTATATATTAATGCCACCCATCATATATGATGATTTGTAGTTTATATTTCTAGAAAACTATTTTAGGATCAACCTCTACCATAGCTTTACTTAGTCCTTTCTCACTCACAATCTTCAAAGGATGGAGCTCCAAGTCAATTATTACAATGGTCATCCACTCACCTCTTTATTCACCTAACTCATTTTTCAAGACCATTTATTTCAAAATATGTTTAGGTACAATGGAAAACACTTTGCTACATGAGATGTAATGTCTTAACTTATTGATTGATTTAATCAAAAAAAACACCTATTTATCAACTATGGAGTACCTAGTTTCAACATTTATGACTAGAGAACTCATGAATGACATATGTCCCTCATATACAAATTAATTTATCTGAATCAAGAAAAATACAATTGAGTGTTCATAGGAAATATCAATCAAGGAAGTGCACAGGTTTATGATAGGCACAAGATAAGCTAGTACTCAACACAATAGCTATAATTAAAATTGAAATCATGTACACTATGATATTTCATAAAAATAATAATAGATAATTCCCAAATCTTACATTACCAATGCTCACAAATGTGAAATGTATATATAGGGATGTGCATGTGTAACTCCTCCCCATAAATATCCATGAAAAGTGGACAAAGAGAAAAGAATAGAAGAATAATTCCATATCTAGAATAACCAATCAAGGGAGTTATTCTATATTACTCAAGTCAAATTATAACTCAAAGTACACCTAAACAATCTTATCCATAAAAATAGGGAAAATCCAAGTGAGGAAAAAAATAATAGAATAAATAAATATGTAAAAATAATAAACCCCTATTCTAACACCCCCCATAAGCATAACTAAGGTAGGTAAAATAAATGGGTCCCAATAATAAGGCTTGATATGGTACCCATGTACAAAGTAATATCTCATAGAGTAGATAAGAGGAGAAAACTCGTAATAAAAAACACCTCCATAAAAGAGAGACAAGAATAATAGGCTATAAAGCACTATAAGATTATTTTATAGTATCTCGAACTTTAAGAAGAGCCTGCAAGTGAGTATACTTTCTCTCTATGAAAGGTTTAGTGAAGATGTCTATTTTTTACTATATCATTTGACAATATCATAGACAAATGATTTTACCATGTATGATCTCTAGGATTAATTCTATGTGACTCTCTATGTGTTTGGTTTATTCATGTTGGATTGGAATCTTGTAAATCTGAATAGTACTCTAGTTGTCATAGTAGATTACTATAGCTCATTTGAACTAGATACAAAACTCTGTGAGGATCCATTAAAGAAAAATTGACTTAGTGGAATCATTGGTAGACCCTTTTTATTATGCCTTAGTATGTTTTAAATAAATAACATTTATAGTTTTGCTTGACCGACTAATCAGAGCTGAACCAATGGAGAAATTATAAACTAAAGTGGACTTATAATTTTGAATATTGCCAACCTAGTTTGAGTCAGTATATCTAATCAAGTTGATGTTATTACCATCACTGTAATGAATCTTAAATCTATTGTCCCTTGAATGTAGTGTAATATCCTCTTAGCTACTTTCTAATGCATCTCATGGGGTTCCTACACGAATCTAGAGAATAGGCCCACTAAATATAATATGTCAGGTCTAGAATGTGTCAAGTAGATAAGGATGGTGACAATTTGTATATACAAGGAATAATTGACCAAAGGTGAAGTGCAATATTCCTTAATATTAAATATAGATAGAAATAGAGTTATAGTTGGCTTATAATCAATCATTTGAAACTAATCAAGTAGATTGAGAGCATACTTAGGTTGTAAAAGAGTATTTCCTAAGCTAGACTAAGAAACACAGATCTTAAGGAAGTAATGTTGCAATCCCACTTCTATCATGAAATTTTTTTCCAAAAGAGCCTCTATCACCACTATAATGGATGAGTAAGAGTTACCATTTATATAAATATCATCAACATAAAGAAAAAGATTCAAAAGGAAATAATCCTTTTGCAAGAGATAGACATTTGTATCTAAAATTCATATAATGAATACAATTGAAATAAGGAATGAATCCATCTTGACATGCCTAGTTTGAGGGGACTATTTGAGGCCATAAATGGATATATGAAGTCTTCACAGAAAGGAAGCATCCTTGATAAATCCAAGTGGCTTCTCCATGTAAAGCTCCTCATCAAAGTCAACATGAAGAAAGGCACTCTTCACATCTATTTGATGAACATCCCAATGGTTGGATGTGAAAATAAGAAGTGTGAGTATGACATAGTTCATTTTGGTTACTAGTGAAAAAATTTTGGTGTATTTGATGCTAAGCACTTGTGATAAAAATTTGGTGACCAACCATTCCTTGAACTTGTCAATATACCCACCTACTACATAATTGGTCTAATATATGGACATATGCATCAAACTAATTTTATTCCTTTAGGAAGAAGTTTCAAATCCAAATTAAGATCCTTGATTATGGAGTTATATTCCTCATTCACTTAGGAATACCTTATGCCTCCTAAAATGTATGTGGATATGATGCAATTTCATATAAACTATGTAGATGGCTCTAAAACTTTCAACATGTTTGCTTGTTAGCTAAAGGATCCATAACATAGTTCCTAAAATATACAATTTCTACCAAGGCCAAAGTGGACCAAAACTAGATAAGTCAAGTAGAAAAAAATCATCTTCTAAAGTGTGGCTAGATGTGGATAGAGATGATTCCCCATCGCTAATCCCACTATCATCAATCAAAGAAGTGTCTTCAACCTCTATAATGTGCTCAAAATAATATTAATAATTTGAATCAAATCTAAGTGAGTCCAATGAAGTAGGAGAAGCATCGAGTGTTGAGACTATGTAACTCTCTTAAAAGTCAACACTTATATCAATGAAGAACTAATGTTTGGTTAGATGAAGAAGTCAGTTCCGCTTGACACCATTTGGATAAGCTACAAAGATGCAAGGCTTACTCTAAGGTTTCATATCCTTGCATTTATTTTTAGGTATATAGGCCATAGATGGATATCTCAATAATATAAAATGATCTACTTCAGGTTTTCTATTGTAACAATATTGAAAAGGAGGTATGCCTTTTAAACCTTTGTACGGAACCCTATTCTAAATGTATCAAGATCAATTGATTGATTTAGCTTAGTATTGTGGAGAAAGTGACTTGAGTGAATAATATAATTAACCATCTAATTCAAGGACATATTATTACATTATACAAATTTATTTTGTTGAGGTCTATATGGAACTGTATGCTAAAAAATAATCCCTTTTGCTATGCAAAACTACTGAAATACATTATTAACATATTCAACCCCATTATCATTTATAATATCCTTGATGCATTTCTTAAATTATTTCTCAGTAAGAACTTTGAAGTATTTAAACTTGTTAAAAATTAGATTTTTATCTAAGGAAGTGGACCTATGTGTACCTCGAGAAATCATAAATAAAGGTGAGAACATACTTATCCTTTATGAAAGCTAGAGTGGGAAAGACCCATATAAATCATTGTATACTAAATCTAATGCATGTAAATTCATCCAATCTTTGAATTTGTCAAATTTATCTTTAGGATGCATCCCGAGGGTGTAGCCCTTATAAATACCCTTGGAGATATGGACTTGAGGTAATCATATGACCATGTCATGTTTGTTGAGTTATTCTAGATAGCGAAAGTTGAGGTGGCCAAACAAATCATGCCATAATTTTATAACTCCATCTAAGTGAGTAAAAAATGCAGTAGGATAAATGTTAGGTTCAATGTGTGAGAAGGTATATAACCAGTCTTGGTCATCTATCCTTCCCACTACCACTATAGAATCATTGTGTAACTCTCTAATGATTAGAAAATTTAGATAAAATTCAACTCTCATGCCTTAAACGATATGAGTGATATGGTATATTGAAAAGAGATTAGTTGAAAGTGATGAAACATTTAGAACATTTTCTCTTTTTCCTTCAATCACTTCAATAAACCCTCTCTATATAACTTCTGGTGGAGTGGCATCAACCAATGTGATAAAATACATGTTAGAATCATCTAAGGAATAGAAATCAACATGTAAATCACCCATGTGGTGCAAAACACCTGAGTTAATAACGCATGAAGAATTGAAGCTAAAATTGCTAGCAAGGCCTTGCCCTTTTATTTCTCTTTACCTTTTTATTTTACCATAGAAGAATCTTGAGTTGATGAATTTTGATTGATAGACTTAGGAACACCTATGTTCTCATATAGAAGATGAATTAGGTGGTCAATCTATTTCTCCATGAACTTTTGTTCATCATGCCCATTTTTATTGAAATAGGCATAATTAATTTTTCTTTCTTAGTTTTACCATTGGCAGAGAAGGTTTCAATTCTTGCTTTTTATTATTTATTTTCTTGATCTTTTTCTCACAATCTTTTTTCTTTTTTTTATTATACTTTTTTTTAAGTCTTTTGTTTTCCATTCCCAATAATTAGGGATTTTGTTTTTAAGGATTTTAGTGTTCCCATATATATTAAATTATCTTTTTCTTAATTCAAGTAGACAAAACATTAATCTAAACAAGGCATATTCTATGTGGCTCCAAGAACACTTTTGGTGGAAAGGAAGGTAAAGACAGACAAGATAACCATGACCTACTTTTGAGAGTAAAGAAAGAATAAGTTGGTCATATTTATTATCAATCTCACATTATTTTAACTATAACCTCAAGGACTTAAACTTAGTGAACAAATTATGAAGGGTGTCAAAACTACTAGGACACAAATTAATGAGTTTGTTCTCTAGTTCATGTCCTCTCATTACATATAGATTCCAAAAGAGATTTTCCTAGGTTGTCTAGACTTAATTAGAATTTTTAGTAGACTCTACATTAAAGAGAATATTAAGATACAAAAAGACACATCAACCCATAGGATTCATCATAACGGTTTTACAACTTATCTTTTTATGCATCTACATTAGGTTCAATCTCATTACCCATTGTTATACGATGCAAACCCTGACTTCTCAAATTGATTTACATTTTGGATTTCCATTCATATTAGTTAAATGGTGTGAGTGGTGCGAATAAATTAAAATATAACTGTATTAAAAAAAAATTAGTTGTATTGAAATTTATTATTGCATAAAATAGAGAAATTAAAGAAATGTGAAAGAGAAAGATGAACCAAAACATAATACACCCCCTAAACTATCAATGGTGAGCCCCCCAATTTATAACTTTATAATTTTAGTACATTTATAAAAATATGTGAGACTAATGGATAGGGCATGAAAAACATGAAATTTTGAACAAAATATTACTCAATTTTGAATTATTGATCAAAAGTTACAAAATATTTTATTTTTACCATCTTTGATGGCTTATTTTAATTTAAGAGGAACAAAATTTTAATTCACTAAAGGCTTAAAAAAAGATATAGCCTTACATATAGATGATTTAAATCATACCAAATATCTTTATAAATTAGTTTTAAGGTCTCAACCAATCCTTTTATGTACTCACATGTATATTTAAATGGAAAAAATTCCACTTGAAAACAAAATGAAAAAAAATGACCTATAAAAAAGTTAATAAAGTAGATTTAATTTTAGGGAACAAATATTAAATGGCTTTGTAATAGATTTTTACTAGGAAAAATGTATGTTACCACCACCATGGAGGATCTCAAAGTCTTTACCAGGTCATGGATGTTTATAATTCCCTTGTTCAGGTTGTGGAGGTTCAAAACAACTTAGAATAGGCTATGTAGGATCCAAATTCCTTCTCTTGATTTGTAGGATCAAAAACACCTTTCCTAGGTTTGTATGAGGCCCACAAAACATTTTTTTAGGGATCAGAAGATCCGGGAGCTTCAAGGGGGGCGTGGGGCACTTGAAAAGACCAAAAAAATTGCTTTATGATTTAAACATGGGTCAAGATTAGACAAATAAGGTTAATGGAGACCAAAACATATTTAAATCATATATATATATATATATATATATATATATATATATATATATATATATATATATATATATATATATATATAAATATATATATATAAAGGGAGGATATTTAATAGGGTATTCATCTTTTTTAGGATGAATTACCAAGGGTTAAGAACCTTCCCTTGATCCCTTGTAATAAGATTTTCTACCGAAATGTATCTTTGTTGCCTCATTGTTTGACAAGAATGGTAAATGAAAATGGAGATGAAGCTCATCCTATAAACATAAAAATAAATCTGACCCTCCTATAAATTCTGGAACATTAATATAAGGAGATAGATATAGGAATCCAATGCCTCATGGAACTTAAAAAGCTTAAAACAATAAAACTCTATTTTTTCTTAAATAACTAATAGAAAATAAAAACTAGACAAGCATATACCATCTTGTTACTTTGATCTAACATCTAATTGGATGCCAAGATCTCTGTATTAAGAGATTATAAGGGTTTGTATAGGCACAAGACAAGCCAGTACTCAACACAATGGCTACAAGAAAAATGAAATCACGTCCACAAGAATATTACACAAAAAAGAGAGCCAACTACCAAATATTCCATTACCAAAGTTCAAAAATGTGAAACATACATAAAGGGGAGTGCATGTGTAATTCCTCCGTAGAAAGATCCATGAAAGTCGACAAAGAGATGAGAATAGAAGAGTAACTCCCATAGTTGAAATAGCCGATCAAGGGAGCTACTTCTTATTCTTTTGGTATAACTTTAATCTAAGTATGCCTAAGCAATATTTTTCATGAAAGGTAAAAAAATACAAGTGAGGAAAAAATATTATAATAAATAAATATATGAAAATAATAAACCCCTATAACAGGGAAATAAATAGATATATAAGGGTTATGTATATTCAAGACTTTTGGAACCATAATATCCAAAATGGGTTTCTTAATTTCAAAAAAAATCTAATTGTGCTTTAATAGTCCATTTAGTCTTGGCATTTTTATATAAAATGTTATTCAGTGATTTGACTATTGTAGTGAAACCTGTGATGAATTTAAACATGAAATTGATCTTGCCAAATAACAATTTCATCTTTTTTTTGCTTCTTGGAAACATAATTTTGAAAATTTCCTCCAATCTATCTAGGTCTATGGATATACCTATTTCAAAAATGATTTGACCCACTAACCTTGAATATTCACTTTTTAAAATACAGGGAGATGCCACGCTTTTTACATATCTACAACACCATTCTTAAATATCTCATGTGTATTCTCAGTTCTTATAAAACATTGTTAGAT
Organism: Torreya grandis; assembly: GCA_037957365.1. Lineage (NCBI taxonomy): Eukaryota > Viridiplantae > Streptophyta > Pinopsida > Cupressales > Taxaceae > Torreya > Torreya grandis. The sequence continues at coordinate 2,600,181 of JARHVA010000729.1, forward strand.
CATCCATGTAGATAAAAATTCATTTTTAAATTATATACTTGAATTAAATTTTCATGTCATGCTAAAATTACCACCCAAATTTATTAAAACAATACTAAACTGCATAAGAAAGTATGAAACCCTAATCTATGTTCCTCAAGTAGAATGGTGGATAAGCAAATGTGCAATATATATTTATTCTTCTCTTATTTTCATTAATAAATGATGAAATGAACGTGTTTATATTAATGAATCTAACCTTAATCATTTTCAAAATTTTAGCTGAGAAGGTCAGCCCAATCAACTGTGTATCATTATTGAAAACAAAATTAGGTCTTGGTCTAAGTTAGTCAGGGGTTGACCTAGACCCTAAATGAATTTTTTCAATTAAAAAATAAGGTTGATAAGGCTGACATTGTATCATAAACTATCAAAAAGAAGTTTAATCTAGGGAAGGGATAATGAAAGCAAAAAATGACTAGAATAGGGTGCAAAAGAGGAGGCAAAGCTTAGAGGAATGTTTTTCAAGAAGGTTATATTAGTAACAAGTGGTAGTAAAGGCACAACAATCCTTCGAAACACAAATAGTCTACCCACCCCTTTCTTAGTGCACCCCTTAAAGTGTGCACTCAGAGAGATTGAGACTCGATGGGTTCTTGAAAGAGACAAAATATTATGTGTATATATGCCCCACTCAAAGCTCATCAATGTCACTTAAGTAGAACATGGGATGGTGTTTTAGGAAAAGAAAATAATAACAAACAAAATTGAATCTAAATAAATTGTATTAAGAAGTAAATAAGATAAATGAAAAGAAACAATTGAAAAACACATACCTTTACTTAACTTAGTGCTATAGATAAAGAAGGAGATGCAAGAAATGTGAAGGTGTCCAATGCAATGAACACTAGGTGAACCTATAAAAATTAGCAAAAAAGAGTGAAAAATTAATTTTTTTGAAAGATATAAATATCATAAGTGAAAACATTCTCTATGATGTCAGGATTCTAGAATATTTTACGGTATAGAAAAAGAGCTAGTAGAAACAAAGATATGGTCAAAATATGGAATATGACTAAATTTTTGAAAGGTAAATATTTTTTTTAATAGTAAATATAAATAAAGCCTCTACAAAATATCAAAAATGTAAATAATTGAATAGGTCAGGTTATGGATGAACCAATTTTTTTGAGATGATCATTTTGGCATGAAGATGGGCTCAAACGGAGCTATGGATGAAAAGCTATTGCCTCTAGAAGTTTGGCCTATTTTTTGCATCAAATTTTTATCTAGATAGGTACCTTAAGAGAGGGTTTTTTATATAGTTTTAAAGTATAGGTCCAAGGGGACAATAATATGAGTATTATTCAAAACCAATAGCTTGACCTAGAAATGAGGAATTGGAATTGAGAGGACACTTTAAAGGATAAAAATAATAAACCCTTAGTGAGATTCTAAACACCTATAACCTAAAAACCCACGGGTTCCCAATGAATATCAATCCATGTATTTAGAGATTCCTCAAATGGGAACTAACAAACATAATGAGATATTAAGTAGTTATTATCATTCCATTTTCATACGTTTTTAACATCATATTGTAAACACACATTAGGATATGCAGGATTATTAGAAGTTATATCTCATCTTATACCTCTAGGATGAACTTCCTTGATATATTTGGCACCATACTTTTCGCTGTCTAAAAAATAGCTAGTATAACACATGGTTGATGGCTATTTGAAATTGAGGTTATTCACCTAATGCGAAAAAAATAATGATTAGAATTGGAACAAGAGGAATAATATTTGAATATGTTCAAATTAAAGTGGTGTTATTTACAAAGCATGTGAGATTTTTATGGATTAAAAAAGAAGTTATCAAAACCAACCAACCAATAATGGGTTGTAAGAAACTTGAATGAACAAAACGTAATTAACAAACTAAGCCAAACCTTTGGATAAAAAATGACCCAAAAAGATCTCCCTTCATCGAAAAAGGTATAAAAGATAAAATAAATAGAACAATGACTTTGAAGTTATCAAAAAAATATTGATGCAACTAAAACTCGTGCACTTTACCTCCCAATACTGATCAAAATCGATGTTGATTCATAAATAAGCCTATCCTATGAGTTATCACATAAAAGGTTGATGAACATGATAAAATCCTAGTCACCTCCTATGATCATCCATACCATACCATGATAGAACATGATCAAATCATATACAACTACATTGATCCACATAAGACTCTACCCAAAAAATTGTCAAAATGACTAACTAGTATTATGTATGACATGTCTTACAGATGCCCAACAATTGTTGATGACCTTTTATTAACCCTATTGGTGATAGCAAACCTATCAACTTGTATGGTCACTGACGACTAATCGAATACCAACTAATGTTATATGTTCTCCCTCTATTAGGAGAGATGTAAGAAGTTATGCATTGAGAGAAACAAAATTATGTTTACTCCATGTCATGAATATCAAGTACAAAAAGATAAAAATAGAAGAAATAAATAACATAAGTCAAAAAATGCTACTACAAAATATCATGGTCTTGAACCTAGTATCTCACACAAGACAAGGGAATCACTGATTACTAAAAATAAGCAGATAGTTCCATCAAGACCATAAACCTCAGCTATATAGTATGTTTCTTGATCAGATGAAGTGTTGGAATAAATTGAATAATTGGACTAAATATAATTTCTACCACTATAATGATACAAAAAATTTACTCAAGCTTTCCTTTTATATGGAGAGAAATGTCATCGAGAAGGACATACATATGTAGGATGTTCGATGCCACCATATTTGAAACATCTAGATTCTTTCCTATGTCAATAAGAACTATAAGAAATTAAATCTTTGGAAGAACTAATAGAGGGAGAAGAGTGATTATGGTGATGTCTATGTTCAAAATATCCTAGAGAGTGCCTATGAGAATGTTGTAGAGAATATCGAGAATGATGTGGAGAGTGTGTCGAAGAATATTTTGGAGAATGCTTTTGAAGCTCTCTGTACATGGAGATGATCTATATGATGTGACCTGGATTTTATATAGTGAGCCTTTTCAGTAGGTTTACTCTTATTTACAAATTATTACTCATGTTGAGTCAACATCTCCTATTAGAGTTAAATTTTACACCATTGAGCTTATCACTAAGCGGCAACATTTTGACAAAGTTGTTGTATGCAAAATTGAGGCCATTTAGTGTGATGTAAATAAGCATGTCATCATCAATTTTACCCCTTTCATTTAGTATTCTTGTTTTAATATCTTCATCCATGAAATATATTTTGAGACATCTTCATCATCTTCCAGTTAATTGTTTAAAATTTGCATAAGAAGATCATTTGACTTGTATGCAGGGTTTTTGTCCTACAAGTCCTTTATTGCTTTCCATGTTTTTTATGATCCATATTTAATAACTTCAATATGAATAATCACCTATGTAGTGTAAGATGATTTTAGCAATGTAAGTGCATTATTATCATGTTTTGGGTACTTGATTAATTTGGTGGGTTTATTGGGTAGTGTGTTTTATTTCTCTATTATTTCCTACAAATTATTTTAAAAATGTGTTTTTCATGTGTAAGCTCCATTCCTTATTGTTTTTAGGTGTTAATCGACCATTTTCAGATATTAAACTCATCATTTGAATCATGATCACAAATAAATATGACAAATGAATAAATGCTACTTGAAACTTTGCCTTGACCATCATAAGTTGATTCAAAATACAATAATTTTTTTTTTTTAAACTTATCTTAAACATAAATTACAAAAGAGAATGAGCTTATTACATCCTTATATCACATTTATAACCTTTTTATTTGATAATTTTGTTTAATTCTTATAACCCTTTTGTACTAAAATAATGTAAAAAATAACTTTGACCAAAATAAATACCAATTAATTTTGAACCTTGTACCTCCATTTGTGAAAATGACCGACAAGATAACTATACCCAACTTGCTTTTGATAAATCTAGGTATACAGAGGCAATAAATCCTACATAATCTTGGGTACACTAGGCCTTGAAAATTGCCCCTTCCAAAATTATACAACTGACCATATACACACAACATTAAATTTTCATATTGTTGAACATGTGTTATTCATATTTTTGAACAGTTCATAACTCTTTTGTATTTCTTTTCCACAAATATTTACAACTAGTCAACCAATAAAGTTGCAAACCTAAATCGTAGTGTCGTGTCACAGATGCTTTGAATTCAAAAAAATTCATTCGAAGCTTATAGGCGCCCCGCGCCAATGCCTCAAATGCTTTACTGTCACTGCCGCTCAATTACATGGCGATTCTGGGAGCAATGCCGGTATTATCTTATTAGTGGTGGACATCATGTGGTCATGCCAAAATTTGTTTGTTTTAAGAGGCTCTTTTATCCTCCTGTTCAAATATCCAAGCTCTGATACTAATGATAGAGATTGGAACATAAAAAATAATATTCAAATATATTCAAAGTAAAGTACTGTTATATATAAAATATGAAAGTTTTTTTAATGGTTTATGAGAGTGGTTCTTAAAATCAATCACTATCAAATGGCTATAAAAAATAATTAACAAATTAAGCGAAATTTTTCGAACATAAATATTTTTAGATCATAAATAATTTAATAATTAATACGTAACAAATGCACACATAATTAAGAATGTCTAATACTATGATTATATTAAAAACAAAAAAATAATAACACAAAGTCGTACTAAAATAATATTTCCAAAACTTTTCAACTATTGAAATTTTCTTATTAATAAAATATTTTGGTTTTTAATTAAGTGTGAACATTTTTCTATATCTACTAAGTATTAAATACATTCTTATTGCGATATATGATAATATTGTGTTTATTATTCTTATTACAATATATGATAATATTACGCTTATTAAACAAATTTAATTAAAACTTAATTTGCATAAATATAATTTTTTGCAAAAAAAATAGGCCAATTTTTCACAGGCCATAATTTTTAATCTATAGTTCTATTTGAGCTTTTCTACCTGCTTAAGAATGTTTTTGATATTTTTTAGGGGTCATACGTAATCATCTGTGGATCCGAAATTGTGATTTAATTATTTTTTTGAGTTTTTTCTATTTTTAGAATTGGACATCAACTTCAATTGAATTTTATTCTATAGTCTAATTATAATGTTTAGGATATTTTGAGAGATTTTTGGAATATTTCAAGAGATTTTAAAATTAGGCATTTTTTTAGATTTTTTTTTTTTTTTTTTTAAAAATTTAGCGTGTAAACTCTAATTTCTGTGTTGAATCTTATTTAAGCATGGTTTGAGTTTGTAATTAGCAAAGTCATTCAATACAAATCAATTCTAAGTTATTATATCAAATCTTGACCTATTGGTAATTTTATTGTCTTGTATATCTTGACATAAAATATAATACACTAACATACATAATATGAGATTCCATAATATATAAAAAACAACAAAAAATACAACATATTTTTTTGAAAGGTCCAATTTATAAAAAGAAGAAAAGAAAAGAAAAAGAAAATATACACCTCATCTTTGTTAACATATTTAATATTTATCTAAACTTATAAAAGTAATCAATTTGTATCAATAATTTCATTTTTTATTAAAAGAGCATATTCAAATGTTCTTATCATTTACGTGCAAAACTTTTCCTTTATATTAAACATTTATATTATGATTTTTTTAAAATAAATTTATTCCCCTTTTTCACATAATAATTTTATTAAACATTATATAGTAAATAAAATTATTATATAAAATTAAACATTCAATATATATAAAAATATCTTATTATTGATAAATAATTTTTTGATTTATTTTTTATTTTTAAAAATATTTATTTCTTAAAATCATCTAATAATAATATAATATAATTTACATTAAATAAAATAATTTGTTTTCTAAAAAAATATTAAAATTAAATAACATGTATGTCATTATAATATTTTAAAAGTTTTGAATTTTAATTAAAGTTCTCTTTAAACCACCAAACAAGAAAATTTTGAAAGACAAAACTCATCATTAAACTTAAAAAAGTGTGTCTAGTCCGTCTCTAATGTTAACATTTAATCATATAGATACAATATCAACTTAAAAATTCCCCAAAGAAAGTAGTAAAGTCATCCCATCATTAGTTGTGATTGTTACTTGGTTGATATTGACAGTTGGCATTGGGATGCCTTGAGAGGAGTCTTTAGGGTGATGCCACTAATATCATTATTATGAACATTGCTAACGTTACCTAGTGACGTTAAAATTGTTTTTAAATATAATTTATATTCCATCATGAAACATGATTTTAAATCAATTATTAAATTTGATTTTAATTATAAATTTAAATACAACACTAAATCTAACTTTGAATGTAATATTACATTCATTCAAATTTAATATGTCATTAAAATGACATTAAATTTAAATTAAAATATCATTAAATTTGACATTAAGTCTAATTTATAAAAAATTATAAATACAATAATAATTTTTAATTTAAATGTGATATTAAACAATTTACAATATGACTTAAGTTCAACTTTATTTTTACAATAGTATCTTAACTCCAAATATATGAACATGTAGTACATCCAAACTAAGTTTAATGTCAAAATGGCATGTCATAATATGGTGTATATTTAATTTAGTATATTTTTATTAATATATTATATATATTTTAAATAAAAATTTATAATGTATATTTAATTTAGTATATTTTTAGATAATATATTATATATTTTTTAAATAAAGATAAAAGTCTTAATTTTATATTAATTAATAAAGATAATATTTAATATATTAATTTTAAAATTTTAATGAAATTTAATTATTATCTTTATTTTAAATAAGTTTATATAAAAAATATTGACTGATATCATTATCGAGACTATTTATTCCATTTAAATTACCAATTTAATATAATACAAATGTCTTCATATGATAATTTAAAAAACCTTATATTATATTATATTTTTTGAATAATTTTGTTTATAAATATATGGTAAATAACTTAGTTTCATAATAAAGACAGATTATTTGAAAAACCCAAAGCAACCACCCAAACTTGTTATTTATAAGCATGCCATTAACGTTACAATAATGTTGTGTATGTCTTAAGTAATATTAAGCTAACGAGATAAAATATGAAGACGTGTTTTTCTTTACCATTAATAAAAGACGAGTTTTCATCTACCATTAACAAAATTGTTAACCAGAAATATTTAAAATGAGATTAAGGTAATATGGTAGAATATGAAGACTTTTTTTTCTTTACTATTTGTTAAGCATATGGATGATAGTTTCGTCTAAAAACTTGTTAACACACTAACCCAAGTAACCTTTTTTCACACAAAATTGTTGAAATTCAATGACGGACACTGAAAGCACTAATAGGTTACTTTTATTAAATTAGACTTAAATTTATCATGTTTATTTTTTATAGGGATTAAATTTGATGGTCAATTTTATTTTTTATGATTTTTTTTATAATAATTGTCTATTCAGTTTTAATAAGATTAAATTTGATGGTCAACTCTATTCACTATAAAAAAAATTATAATAATTATTTATTTAACATTATCTTTCAAATGTTTTTTTTAAAAAAAAAAAAGAAAATTATTATAATATTTTATAAGTTACTTATAATTTAATCTTGCATCTAATATAAAATTTTAAAAAAATTATTTATATTTTACTACTAAAAATATAAATATATCTAAAAAACCATCAAATTTAAATCCTAACTTGATTCTTAACATTATATTTATATATATATATATATATATATATATATATATATATATATATATATAAACTAAGCATTGTAATTTTTTTTAAACATATATCACTTTGTGACCTGCTTGAATTTTTATTAGTCATATAATGTAAAACTGAAATAACAGGATACAACATGTATGTAGATCAAAAGGCTATTTCATATTTCTATATCCAGAAAGATCATAATAACATTAAAATATATAACCTAAATGAATATTTAGAAATTTTTAATTTATGTATTTTCTATATATTTTTAAATTTTTTTACCTTGAAAATTTCCCATACACATTCTCCAATTGATATATTAATTCATTTTATTAATTTTCTTATTTTCATAGATTTTAGTGTGAATATCTTATTGTACATGGTAATTCCGTTAGAAATACTTACATAGAAGTTGTGAATAAGCGCAAGTACATTATAACTACGTTGCTTTATCTTATTATTAAATTATTAATAGGAAAAGTTTGTAATATTTTTTATATTTTTCTTGGTATAATATTAACATTAAAATATTAATTGATATTTTTTGTAATTTTAATTGAATTTTAGATTTATTAAATTAAATTGTGTTATATTTATCTCAATTTTAATTTTTCAATAAGTTGTTTTTTTCTAAAGTTAGTGTCTCCAAGAAAATTTATTTTGGAAAAGTGTATACTATGATGTCAACTATAAATATATCTATTTTTATAAAAAAAAAATTATGATGTTTGTTGTCACAATATCAATGATATAATAAAATATCTGAACCCTTAAAGGAAATTGGCATTGTAATTTTTCATTTCTATAAAAATCATTATTATGTTTGTTGTCACAATATCAATAATATGATGAAATATCTATATCCCCCAAAAGGTATTAATATTAGATTTTTTTTGGGTTCACACCTATCTGATTAATGTCTACATAATATTAATTCAAAGCCATATAATTGATTTTGTATTCTTTATATGATGTGCAACTCCATGTCCAAATTGAGTAAGTTGAAACTAGAACATGAATATAAATTTCATCTCTATTATAAAAGCACATACATGTTCATATGAATCCACATTTAATGTTGAAAGCTTCATATATATCAATGATTGAGAAATTTATTTTTAAAAGGGAATTTATTTGTACTATTTAATGTTCATTTTAAGTCAACCATATTATATTTAAAGAAATATTTGTCCTTACAATTGTGATTTGAAGTAAAGAGAATCAGATTGACTTTTTCGGTTATAAAATGTTTTGCTTTCACATTGTGACACTTGAATTATGTTTATCTAATCTAATTTCAATGTTTGAGGGGACTTATTTGTATCTTTCTAAATAATGACAAAAGAGGTAGCGCTGCTTACCACACAACTACCATCACAATTTGTTACTACACAACACACACATCTAATTTAATCGATCAAATTGTACTTTTCACCTTCTTCCTCTTAGCCAATTGAAAATTACATATGAAATCCTTTTGATCTTCTACAAATATTATTTTCTTTTTTTCACTAAAATACATCAATTTCAACATGATTTACCATATCATAACCTAATCTATAAGTCCTTTTTAAAACTTTTCATTATTCCAATTTGAATTTAAAATATTTTGAAAAAATTATACGTTTTACCACTTTTATTCCATCTCATGAACAAATCTAAATCTAAACATTTGTTAATATAAAAAATAATTAATTATATTTTTATAATAAAAATGACAATACCAATTAAAAACACTTATATTCTCTATTTTATTTTTCATTATTTAATTTTTATATATTATTATAAAATTAAGTTTCTAATTTATTTAAAATAAATTTATAATATAAAATCAAATTGTATCCATTACAAGATGAATAGTAAAATTTAAAAAATTATAATCCAACAACCAAAAAAAAATGGACCCACACATATATATAAAATTGAAACTAATCTGGCCCACCTTACAAGAAAACAAAACATCGTCAACTTTGAAGTGGAGTATTTTGATATGCGTGTAGAGAAGCGTAATACGCTAACGGTGTATCTACGTTCGAGGTTCTGGTTCCGATAACAAAGAACCCGACATTTTCCCCTCGGTGCCCAAACGGTTAGAACTGAGAGAGCCGCTATAGACAGCTTCTGGAAAATTCAGTGGAACAATTGGCAACTGGGTTTCCAATTTTAAAATCTTTAACACCTCCCTCATTGTTGGTCTTGATTTTGGATGTGGATGAGAACACAACATTCCCACCAACATCAGACGCTCCATTTCCTCACTCTTAAAATCTCCGCAAAGTTCTTCGTCTGCAGCGTCCAAAAGCTTTGCTTGTCCATACAGATCCCAAACCCATTCCACCAGTCTGCAATTATGGTTACTTAAGCTGCGGTCAATCGGCCGCCGTCCGCAGGCAATTTCCAATGTCACCGCTCCAAAGCTGAACACATCAGATTCGAGGCTGGCCTTTCCTGTTGTCACACACTCTGGTGCTATATACCCCAATGTCCCCGCTACCACCGTTGTGTGAGAGGCTTCCCGATGTCGTTCCACCACTCTAGCTAGACCGAAATCCCCCAGCTTTGCTTTGAAATCAGAATCCAACATCACGTTACTGGCCTTCACGTCTCGGTGCACTACACGCTGGTCCCAATCTTCGTGAAGATAAACAAGAGCCGAGGATATGTCACAGGCAATACTGTATCTTCGATTCCAATTCAGATAACCCTTGCGCTTCCCAAAAATGTATTGATCCAGACTTCCGTTGGCTAGGAATTCGTAGATCAGAAGCAACTCGCCCTTTTCGTGGCACCATCCCAAAAGCTGCACAAGATTACGGTGTCTCAGCTTACTGATTATGGTGACCTCTGAAATGTACTCCTTTTTACCTTGCTTGGATTTTTGGGATATTCTTTTCACAGCTACAGCTTCGTTTGTAGCAGGCAAGATGCCTTTGTACACAGCACCGAAGCCTCCTTCTCCTAGCTTTTCATCATCACAGAAGTTTCTGGTAGAAGCACTGAGTTCTGTATACGAGAACTTGTGCGGGCCTTGAGAAAGGTATTCGTCTAGGCTCTCCTCGCTCCCCTCAGCTGCCTGATTGGCCCGCTTACTTTTTCTTGCGTTTAAATACCACCGTCCGCCCAGAGACATAACACAACAGATGCACAAGAAGCAGGCGAAGAGGGGTATTATTATAAGTTTTATAGAAGTTTTCTTGGAGGCTTTGTTTGGAGGGGCACAAGTAGGGATTTCCCACCAATATTCACAAGAAAAATTCCAGGCGTAGACTGTGTGCGTTTCTATGTAATGTCCTGTGGAAGCGGATAGGCCAGCCTTGATTTCTTGGGGAAGAAACTTACGCAGGTCTATTGGATAAGTTAAAATAGGACGTACAGGCTTAGAAATATTTCTGAAATTACCAGAAGGGTGATTTAGAAGAAATACCTGAAGCTGCTTTGTTCCGCCATCGTAATCCACCCATGCACCCCAATATTTCCCATTATTGAGAGTCTCGTTTTGAAAAGAATTGCTTGCTATTTTACTCAGCGAGACGTTCGCCTTGGATACGATAGAATTCACATCAATTCCCACATGGTTGTCATCAGGGTCAAAGCAATTCTTGTATGTGTCGAACTCGACAGCAACAATCTGATTAGATGAGTTTCCTTCAGTTGTTCCGTTGAAGAGGCCGAGCCACCGTCCCGAAGCGTTCAACGGCGGCTGAAAGTGAAAAGGCGCCATGAAAAAAGTGATTCCATCCCCTGCCAGAGTGCTGTTACCGACCTTGCTGATGACGAATTGGAAATGAGTGGAGAAATTTGCAATGAACTGAGAAGAGTTGTCCCATATAGGAATTGATTTATTGTAAGTGACCCAGCCGAAGCTGGATTGCAGGGTGCCGGTGGCTTGATTTTTGGTGAGTTGTATTGTATCCCCTTGGAAATAAGCATCTAGATTCTTGGACAACTTGATGCCATTTTTAGGAGGGAAAGAAAAACTAATGCTTCCTGCACCTGCTGAAGAGAAGAAACAATTAGCGATAAAGCAGCAGAAGAAAAGGGCAAGCGGCCAAGGGAATAGGTTTTCCATGCGCAGGCGGGGAAGGGTGCACACTCCATATGCTGGGCAACAAATACTCTTTTATAAATAAATACGTCCGAGGATTTTATTTTTGGATACGTCCAATCTTAGTAAAACCTGTACAATCAACACGTTTGTGGTTGATTACGATAATATACCCACACTTTTCTCGTCCACATAACTTGCGGACTGCCTGTTTTCTTTCACCATCAGATTTTCACGTTTTGCATGGTAAATTTGACTATAAATTAGGAACCAACCAGGGAAGCAATCTAGCCTGTCCTAGTAAGGTTTTTTTCTTGACTAAATTTTAATTACCCAGCAAAGGGGTGAGACATCCACCGACCGTTTTGATATCGACCATTTTACATATTCGATTTCATTCACCATACCTAAATTGTACAATCGATGGCTGAAGGTTGACACTGTGAATTGAGTTGTCAGTGTGTTTGACAATAATAAATTATTTTAGAAAATTTAAACATTCAGCATCCAAAATGGCTGGGCACTTATAAAGATTAATTTTTTTGGTTATTAAGAAGTTGTTGCTTGAAACAATCTTACAAGTTTAATAATAATAATATATATATATATATATATATATATATATATATATATATATATATATAATTTTTTATGAAAAAATTATTAATTATTAAATAATAGGCACAAACAAAGAATGTATTATTCAGTGATTTTTTAATATACAAGTGTGTTATTCATAATATCGTAACACTAAATTAATAAATTAACAATATCAAATATTTAATTTTTTTTTTCATTTTGATTGAAAAGCGTTTATATTAAATCATTAAAAAGTACAGATAATCATAAAAACAAAAGGGTGGAGAGGTCACACCCACAAGCTAAACCATGCCTAATAGTCACAGGGAAAGTACGAACAAAGCTAATAAATGTTACTGATAAAAAAAAGAGCAAAGAAAAAACATAATTAAGCCACCGCCACGAACATAAAGGTGGGAGGAAGTGGAGTTAGGGGTCTATCACACTTTCCTCCCCACCCCACATTAGCAGATAGATCCTTAGAGACATTAAAGGGCTCCCATCCACCAATATTATCTTTAGTAACATTTCCTACTTCTTCAACAAATCTCCAAGGAGAAATGGCCAAACTTGGAAACTTATATGGCAAAGGAAGCAAAACATCCTATCCATCATGTTGGTCTCTGGTAGGAGGGGGATCCCCCCAACCACCCATCTGCAACTGAGTATGAGGTCCCCAGCCATCTTGATGATGACGAATGTTCAAGCTAGCACCACATTGTAAGATTTTCCTTGGTGGAGACCTTCGAGCACCACGTGGAGACAAGGAGTGCCCTTTTCATCCTCTAGACTATTGCCTCCTAGAGCCATGACCAGACGTTGAAGCTGAACCATGATGAGAAGCAGGTGAGGGAAGCATCAAACTAACAACACAAGGGGCACCCGCCCAATACTCCATCAATGACTGAAGATGGGACAACTTCATCTGGAATTTATCAGTCTGGTCAAGGAGCTAAAGAGATAAATTGAAGATAACACTAACTTTATTATCAATAGAGAAATTTCTATCTAAATGTTGCTTGTTAAAGATAACATTTTTTTTGTCTTTCCATATACAAAAAAGAATATCATCATGAAGAATAAGCCAAAACTTGTTGCATTTTACAAGCAAAAGGGCCGAGTCCCCCAGGAGAGCAATTTTCTAGGTGAAAAGCTTAGGGAGAAAGGGTTAGAACAATGAATGAATCCACTTCCAAGAAATTGGGCATACAAGCAAAACCATAACACACGCTTAACTGGCTCATGTTGTTCATAGGCTGGGCATAAGGGATTGGTAACCCCAAGATGCTTCAACCAATCTCTAGTAGGAGCCCATGGTAAAGCAAACACTAAAGAAAATGTCCTTTTCTAGGCTCAATGGGCATGCCCCTTAGCTTGGTAAATCTTCTAGCCCACACAGCATGGTCAGAATTGATATTCCAAAACTTGTTCAATTTTTCCCTGGAAAGACATTTCGGAATTAGTATTTGATACCCCAAGCTGCAGTGTAGTTTGTGAAATGGGTGGCCATAGGCCAATTATAGTCCCCTCACCATGGATCTTTGGTGGAAATGTCAATTTTGTGGATTAAAGAGTCTAGAATGGCTTCCTAAATTTCCTAGATAGATACAACATCACCATTGAGCAAACTGAATTTCCTTTTAAGCTAGTCTCAGGGAATCCAATCCCTAGTCTAGTGATAAAACAAGTCCCTAATGGTTTTGATCCCTCATCTTAAGAGCCGAAGGCTCTTAATCTAGGAAACCTAGGCAAAAGAGACATTATGAAAATTGATGGAAGGAGACTACCAAAGGGATTCTAAATTGTTAGAAATCCTTAGTCTGAATTCCTCCCCTTTCCAAACCAGTGAGGGTTTCAGAAGCTCCAAAGATTTCTAGATGTTTTTAACAATAAAAGTGCCCTAAATTTTTGCATTGGTCAGCATAAGAAGAATGGTTTGAAAGTTTAGCCCTTTCTAGGATTGTCTCCTAAGTGGAACCCCTGGGTAATAAAATACCTAACTAGGAATTTATAGGCCTCATTCCCTTCGAGATAATGAATAACCCACTTGGAAGTGAGAGAAAATCCTTGAATCCTAACCTCAATGAGACCAAACACCCCAGCTTCTCTAGGTTTGCAACACAAATCCCAACCAACTCAATGAAAACCATTATTCCCATCAACATTGACCCATAAGAAATCTTGAAGAAGCTTCTCTAGTCTACCATAGGTTGCTTTAGATGGAGGCCAACATAAAGAATAGTAAACATGGGTAGATATCAAGACCGTGGAACATATTTAGAACTTGTCTGCCATGGATAGTGGTTTAGTAACCCAATAGGTAGTCTTTTTTTCCACTGTTTGAATGACATAAGTCCAAAGTTTAGCTAGGGAAGACTAAAAGGTATTGAGAATGCCTAAAAACTTGAATTACTTACCATATGCAATCGAAATCTAGTGATAATTGACAAGCCAACTCAGTCTAGGGGATATGGATTGTCTATAGCATCTAGTTTTCCTCCATTGAATGGAAGAACATAAAGCTAGGCACAAGGTGTCCAGGAAAAACAAAACATTCTTCACCAAGGCTTCTTCCTCTAGAAGCGTCAAAAAAGAATCATCTATGAAATGCCCATTAACCAACTATTATGAGGTATTGGCCAAGGTGATCCGTTTGATTAAATCCCTAGAGGTAAAGTCTGTTAAAATATTACTGAAACCTTCCACTACAAAACATAAAGAGCTGGAGCAAGTGGGCATCCCTATTTGATAGAACATTGAAGCTCAAACCATTTAGAATGAGTCCCATTAATAGTGTGGCAAGCCTCGACATCTTTGAATAACATTTAAATAGACCAAACAAATTGGGGGCCAAAGCCAATAGCCTAGAGCATAGAAAGAATAAAAGGCCAATCAATTTTGTCATATGATTTCTCAAAATCAATCTTGATGAATAAAGCTTTCTAGTTGGAGGCTCGGGCCCATTCCATGCCTTCCCAAACTATAATGATGTTATCTAGGATGAAACAATTCTTGATGAACCCTATCTACTTACTTTTAATGATCATGGGAAGAAGATGTCTTAGCTTGAGAGAAAGGACTTTGGCAATGATCTTGTATGAAACATTCAATAGGGTGATAAACCTCCAGTTGGTGATAAGTTCAAGATCTCCTTCTTTGGGGATAAATTTAATATTTTATTTATTGATGGTGGGCCCAAACAAACCCCTCTTCATGGCTTCAAGATAAAATTTGCATATTTGGGCCCACAATATCCAAAAAGGTTTGGTAGAACTCACATGGGAAACCATCTACTCTTGGGGATTTATAAGAATCCATAGAAAAGACAGCGTCCTTAATATCATTTATGTCAAGAAGGCGGTCACAATCCCCACATTAAACCATAAAGAGTTTACATGGCATGGCCAACAAACACTTGAGAAAGGCTTCTTCCCTAGTAGGAAAATTGGGCTACATTGTAAACACATTTTTATAATGCTCAACAAAGACTGCTAAGATGTCAAAGAGTCTGGTAAGAGTTTCCAACCCTAATTTTCTATTTTTAATCTTATCTAAGGTTTTTATAACATGTAAAAATAATAAATAATTATTTATAAACTTTATCACCAACCTTCAGCCAATGGAGTCGAGCTCTAATTTTCACCTCTCTTGCCTATTAATTCTCCTCGAGCTTAAGCTTATGTTTCCATATGGTAGTTTTAACCTCTAGATCAATACTAAAAGGGTTATTGTCTAGCTCCTTGGAGTCTAGCACATACTATTAATATTAAGCTTCATGCTTTCATTTGTAGGATAAGGTGGCTTGCTTCCTAAATGATCTAAGGAAAGTGGTGGTGTGAGTAATAGCATCCTCCCACCACTCAATCCACCTTACTTCACCAATAGGTTGAGCAGCTAAATTCTAGATTCTAAGAATATAATCTCTCATTCATTAGTGAGAGAGATGTACCATGTCAATATAGATTTGAGAATATTGTGGCTTAGCAGGCATAGAATTCCTAGCCACCTAGAAAGAAATAGGCTGGTGGTCTAATAGAAGCATGGTCTTATAAACTTCAACCAACAGGGTTGCTCTGCTAGGGATGTGGAAAAAAATATTATTTGGTATGAGAGCACGATCTAATATAATTATCACTTGGTCATCTCCTTGTCCAAAATTGGACCAAATGAACTAGGTATGGTTTGCTAACTTCCAACTATGGTTAGGATCATATAGACTAAGCTTGTTCCTCATGTAAACCACTCTTCTCTCTCACCAGCACACCAACACATGGGAGAGTGACCAACCTTATCCTCTAAGGATTATACCTTGTTAAAATCACTGTAGAGTACCCAATAAATATCAAGTGGGGAATCAACAAGCCACTACCAAAGCCTCAATCTGTCGATAACATCATTAGAGGCATATATTTTGGCCAACCTCATAATGTGGTTATCAAGGTCTAAAAATATCTAGAACACCCTTTACGAGTAGTTAGTCACCCAATAAATGACATGTGAGCCCAAATTTGTAGAGAGAACGGTGACCACATCACCTCTGCCTGCCTCATGGGAGGTGACCAAAGGTATAGCTGTGGGCCAGATGGTACGAAGAATAGAAAACAACAAAAATTTAAAAACTTTAATCTCTTGTAGGTAAAGCACATTCATCTTCTCAAAATGCTGACAACTATCTTATAATAGATATCTCCTAGTAGGTTCAATAAGTCCATGTACATTCCAAGAGTAGAGAAACATTTAAAAATCATTAAGATACATGTCATCACCTCCATCGACCAAGGGTCCAAAGCATTTCATAAAATATTGTGAAGTGTGGGCTACATCCCCTATAGAGAAAGTATGACGCTTGTCCTAAGTATAAACCTCTTGACCAACATGTGAAACACTGTGGGATTTCACAAGCAAAGCTTTCCTTTTGACCACAATGGCCCCATTCTCATCGACAGACATAGAATTTGAAGGGTTGCTAATGGAGGTATGAGAGGCAAACAAAAAGTGATTGCTTGGGGTGTCCCCTTATATGAACGAAAAAGCAAACTCATAGCCTAATGGGTTATGATGATAGATTTTTTTTTTTTGACAGCCATTATTAGGGGTTACTCTGAAGAAGAGGGGTTAGTGGGTTTTGGGGTAGTGGCAGTGCCTAAATGTGAAATTGAGGGGTTTGAAATACTCACTAGTTTATAAATGGCCATTTGTGCCTTGGTAAAATTCCTTCTATATTTTTGAGCCTTTTCGTTGGTGAGCACCATCCATCTGTGAACCGAAGTGGCTAAATACTTGGGCTAGGGGGTTGGCTGAGCCAAAGGCCCTTTATCAAATAAGTCTATAGGGGGACCATAAGAGGACACTCCTAAATCATATGGTCAGGGGATTGACACCGGAAGCAGATATTGGGTAGGTTAATGTAATGAACTTTTTAGTTGAATCTATTAAGCCCTATTTGAATCTCAATGGAGTCTTTGAGGTCCTTTTCTAGGTTAACCTCCATTTTGATTCTCTTTTGTGGCCAAGCTAAGCAAAACTTGGGTTGTTCATGATAGATAACCTTGTCAAGTGTAAGGGTTAATTGGTTAATGAAACCCTAAAAGGGAAGGGGAGACCAGGAAATTCCACCCATATTGGCACTTTGAGTTTAGCTTGCTCAGAGACCTAGAAATCAACCACCCATTATGAGAAGACAAGTAGAGAGTTTCTAAGGAACCATGGGCCATGCCTCAGAATTCTCTTGTAATGTTTAGGATCACTAAATAAAAAAAGGAAAAAGCATCAGGTAAGATTTTGAATACCCTCCAATTTAACAGTAGCCCAGTGATTGTGAAGCCATTGTTTGAGCAAGCTCTCAGGGTGGACTCTACCCACAAAATAAGTAATTAGATAACATGAAGCAAGAAGGTTGCATGCCTTGTCAAATTTAGGAGCAACTATAGTAAAATCAAGGGATGAAACCAGAGGGAAGGTTTCATTACCTCATCATAAACTTTTGGGATGAATTTCCTCACTCATTTGGGTGCCATAGCTCAATCTTCCAGTTGCTATTACATCAATAGATGCAGACGGGGAGTGTGAGGCCATTAATAAAGGCTACCACCCAAAATGTAGAAAGGCTAAGTCACCTCAAGATTTAATGTAAACTACCCTGCCTAGATCCTAAAGGATTGATAATATGACAGCTGGGCAAGGCAAGGTAAGCAGAGTAATGGAACTATATCAAAACCCTAGTAGAGTATCAATAAAAAAAAATTATGTCTAATTCCTATGACAAATGTTTTACTTAGTATTCCCATGAAGTTGATGGGTAAAGACTCTCAATAAAAAATACCATTTTTAGATATACTCATTTAGAGAAGCTAGGGTTAATGCATGAGTGATTTCTTATAAATCTTTATTGTTATTGTTATTGTTATTGTTATTGTTATTGTTGTTGTTGTTGTTGAAGATAAAAATTAATACCGTTAATATATGTTTTGTTGTAATCATTTTGAAAAGAGAAAGCCCACAAATTTCTAAGCCTTTAAAATAATATAATTGTCTATTTTCATGAAATATTTATTTATTATACAAAATATATTAGTCATTTACATATCACGCCTCATACATATATATATATATATATATATATATATATATATATATATATATATATATATATATATATATAACAACTCTTTTTTATGTTTTTAAAAATAAATATTTACATTCTTTCAAACATACATTCTATTGAAAATTAGGTTACAAGAATTTATCATGTCTAGACCAATTTAGTTGTTAAGGTGTTCCACAATCATGAAATATTGGAAATAATTTAAACACTCAATAAGAAGAAATAAAAAATATTTTTATTTCTTTATTATATTTTTAAAAAATTACTTAAAACAATCCCACAAACTTAATAAATTAAAAAATACATAAAATGTGATAATACATTTTGTTTTCCATTAAATAACATATTCACACACACACATTCCTAATACAATATATTTCATTTATCATTGGATAACTATTATTATAAATTTTTGACATTCTCGACCTATTATTATTATTATTATTATTATTATTATTATTAATAAAGAAGAAGAAGAAGCAGCAAGACCTCTAACTTTTCCATATATTATTGAAATAAATGTAGACATTCTTTCACCCAAAAGTTATATTGAACATCACACTACAATTATACAATTTCAATGTGAATTTTTGTTGTCTACAAAAATTTAAGTACTATTATATTTCATAATAAAATATTATAGTATTTTTAAACATTCAACATATACAAAATATTCTATATAACTAACGAACCCCTCCACTATTTTTTCTTATTTATTAAAAAATATTAATTAAAATAAATACCTCATAAACTTTGATAAAGAAGGGTGTAAGCACTGATTATCAAATAGTCTACATCGTGTACTTCATCGAACATTGTAAGATATTGATATTTTTTTAAACATTCTTTCCTCACGTTTCTCATTATTATATTTGTTAATGTGATAATATTATTAATTGCAGTTGTTTCTAATGTTTTATATTGATATGTAGTTAATATTTTAATTATATATGAATATAATTTGTGTGTTATATTTTATAAATATTAGTATTTGGTATAATATGTATTTATTAGCAAATCATTTTGAGCTTCAAGTTCAATATCTTAAAAATAAAGAGTTATTATTATAAAATTATTTTAAATGGACATAAAGAAAGTTGAGAAATGGAGTGTCTGATTTAATAGATGGTATAATAGATGGTATGATATAGAAATAGTTAGAAAATTGTTAGAGAAGAATGAGGAAAAACCTATATTTATAAGAATGAATATAATTAAGTTGACACAAAATAAGGAACACAAGAAAAAGATTTTTGAAGTAATTATAGATTATATTTATTGTTTTATTTAACATTCATCCATTTTTTTAAATAAATAATTGCATTAAAAGTTTCAATGTGTGCATGGTTTATAAGATAGCATAAATACAACTTTAGTTATAAATAGAAAAATATAATATAATTAAAAGATGGGTTGTGAAACCAAGTTCATTATAAATTTATATTTTAGGAGGCCTAATATTTACTTTATTACATACAATAATTGGTTTCATGAAGACATATAAGAAGAATCTTACCGTAAGATACTAGGTTCAAATGATAATAAGAGGTAAATGTATGCCCCAAACCTATAAAAATTCCTGATCTTCTATAGAAACTATATGATACAAATTGGTTTTCCCTTCGAAATAATCCATGAATTTAAATATTTAAGTACTAATGTGTTAAAAGAGAGAGTTATCTAATGAGATGGTAACTTGAGAATATATGTCTAAAAGATATAATTAAAGTAGAAATTCATCAACTTAATGACTTAATGGTGTATGAACCATATTATAGAGATATAATAAATTGGGGTGGATCCTTGAAGTATGTTTTTTTGAAGATGCAATCAAATTGATCATAGTGTGGAGAATTATTTTTTTAGTGTGGGTCCTTGAAGTATTCCTTATGAAGATAGAATCAAACTTTATCTGTCACTTAAACTCAAGAGGTTTGCAGTCTATGTTTTTGATTAATTAAGGAGGCAAACTAGGGGCCGAACCCTATACATTCAAAAAAGATAGGAAGGCTGGCAAATAAAAGATGCCAACACTGAACCAATGACACATCCGAGAAACAAAGTCAAAAGCAAAACAAAACACTGGAAAGACCAGAGTCAGAAAGGATTAAAATACATAACTATAGAATTAACAAGATCCTTAAGATTCTCATTGTCCGCATTGACAGCATTCCCTAGATTATCCACCACTTCCATAATCCGCAATGGCCTTCTCCACGTGGCCTACCTTCGAAATCTATCTTCATCATCAATGTGCATCATTCATGCTCCGTCATCTCCTTTTGAATGATCTCTCTAATGTTTGGGGGTATATGAGCCCCTTGTCACCATACCCTCTATCCTGAGAATTGCTGACCAAGGTTGGCACAAGCATCAACAACCCTGTTACCTTCTCTGTAGGTGTGGGTAATCTCAACTTCAAAAAAATTTTGTAAAAGAAACTCGATGTCTGTAATGATGTCTTTTAGATGGATACCAATGTTAGATGCTTTGTTAACGGCATCTATGATCAACTTAGAATCTCCCTAAATATTCAAATTTCTGATTCTTAGAGATATAGTTAACTTTAATACCCAAAGTAAGGCCATAGCTTCAACATAGTTATTGCTCTAGAAACCCATGCCACCAGCATAGACAACAGATAGCCCTCCTTTTTCATTTCTTATTATTCCTCCTCAACGTGCTTTACCACTCAACTTGGATGCCCCATCAAAATTGAGTTTCATCCAATTAGGTTTAGGTGGGATCCATTTAGTATGAAGTCTCTGAAGAATTTTGGAATTATCATGCCCAGGGATAAGGTTTAAAACCTTCCATTTGGCAGCAATTTGACTTTCAAATTCAGATAGGGGTTTCTCTGCAACACTAATATGAGCTGTTGTAACACTTTCCAAGATGGTCCTAGCAAAGGAGTTAAACACCTGAGCAACATTTCTAGCAGTGTCCCTAGAAATTTTGTGATTTCACTCTTTCCATAAAGTCCAGCTCAAGCATGGTAGAGCTTGCTTCCATAGTTCCTTAATCTAGGGATGTGTGAAGATTGAGTTCCAGCTGAGAATTACTTCTTTAAGGTCAAAATTGCAAACCCATTCAATGCCAAAGTTGTTAAGTATTTTGCCCCATAAATCTTAGGTAAACTCACAGTGTATGAATAGGTGTGAAACTAATTCCTCTCTAGAACCACACAGAAAACATATGTTGACCAAAGCAAACCCCCTCTTTGGAAGGTTGTCCTGAGTAAGGATTTTGCTATGGACAGCAGCCCACCAAAACAAGTTAATCTTTGGAATGAGTTTATGATTCCAAACCTTATTTTGAGCTTCAGGTGTAAGCAGATGATAGGTAGATTTGATAGAGAATGATCCATTCTTATCCGGCCACCAGTCTTGTTCATCTTCCTGAGGGAAGAGTGGGATTTTGATCTCCTGAACACATTGATGGATCTCCCAAATTCTCGGGATAAGCTAAGGCCTATGCACACAACAATCCAAAAGGTTTTTCCATCTCCTTATCCCATTATTATTTTCTATATAATCACTAACCCTATCACCAAGGAACTGAGTAGTCAGGGCTATAATTTCTCCATAGTTTCCTTGGGAGATGAGAGGCTTGTCCCTTAACCAATTATCCTCCCAAAATTTAATTTGCTAGCCATTTCCAAGCTTCCACCTAATACCCTATTTGAGAAGACTTCTACTTTTTAGCATTTTATTCCATATCATAGACCCCTGGGGTAATCCCGCCTGTTGAATAAAGTTGGAATCATCAATGCTATGCATGTATTTGGCATACATTATCTCCCCCCACTCACTGTTGATGCGAATTATATTCCAACAAACTTTTGAGAGGAGGGCTTTATTCATTTTCCTGATGGATCTTATATTAAGTCCACCATGAGATTTTGGGAGACACACTTTTTCCCATCTGAGTAAAGACATTCTCTATTTGTCTTCCACTCCCGTCCATAAAAATTTCCTTTGGATCTATTCCAGCTTTTTAGCAAAATACGTAGGAATTTTAAAAAGAGACATGAAGTAAGTAGAAATGCCTTGCAAGGATGTCCAAAGAAGTTGCAGCTTACCCACACTACTGAGTATTTTCCCCTTCCACCCAAGAAGTTTCCTCTATGTACGTTCCACAATACCATTCCAAAAACCTAAAGATACCTCTTTGACAGAGAGTGGGAGACCTAGGTAGGTAGGTGGTAGGCTAGCCTTAGCACAATCTAAGATATCAATGATTATATGTCTAAGTTTATTGGGAGTGTTGAAGAAGTACA
Organism: Torreya grandis; assembly: GCA_037957365.1. Lineage (NCBI taxonomy): Eukaryota > Viridiplantae > Streptophyta > Pinopsida > Cupressales > Taxaceae > Torreya > Torreya grandis. The sequence continues at coordinate 2,623,456 of JARHVA010000729.1, forward strand.
CATTGCTTTTCTAGAAATTTATTCTTTGTCCTGAGTCTCTGGCATCATCATTAAGTATATTCTTCCATCCTCTAGCTTCGATCACCGATGAGATGCCAAATAAGATGGTATCATCCACAAACTGCTATATAACCATAGGATGAAGGGAAGAGGCAGGTTTGACGCCTACTATATTTTTTGAAACTATATCAGCTTGTATGTATCTTCCTAGTGCCTCAGCCATAATGATGAATAGGTACGAGGAGAGAGGGTCTCCCTGACGAATTCCTCTTGAGGAGGAGAAAAATTGTCTAGGAACACCATTAACCAGCACTGAGAATTTAGCAGAAGAGACCGCATTCCATAATAAGCAAGACAATTTATCATTAAACCCAAATTTTCTAATCAATTGGAATAGAAAAGTCCATGAGACTCTATCATAAGCTTTGGATATATCAAGCTTGAGGGCCATCCCAGGGATTCTGCTCTTATCCATGGAGTGGATAGTCTCATGTGTGGTGATCACAGCATCAAGAATCTGTCTGCCTGGGATGAAACCATTTTGAGTAGGAGAAATAATTTTGTCAAGCAAGGGTTGAATTCTCAAAACCAACGTTTAGTACATATCTTATACACAGTGTTGCATAAGCTAACGGTTCTGAAATCAGGAAGGTGTAAAGGCTGAGATTTTTTAGGAACAAGTACAATGAAGGTATTATTGACTTGTTTCAAAAGTTTTCTAGATCTAAAAAAATCACAAACTGTAGATGTGAGGTCCGCTCCAACAATCTCCCAATATTCCTGAAAGAATATAGGTGGAAAGCCATCAGGACCCGGGGCTTTAAAAGCGCCCATGGCGAATAAATCATCATGTACTTCTTCATCGGATACAGGCTTTAACATTTCTAGATTGTCTTCTTCTATTATCAAATAGGGGATTTTATCAATGAGTTGACTCATAGATCTATCAATTCTATCATTATTATTTTCTTTCATAAGTATATTCTAAAAGAATACCTTAGCTTGTTCTCTTTTTTTGTTATCCTCAATAATAATGTCTCCATCATCTAGCACAAGCTTAGTTATTGAGTTGGTTTTTTTATGTTTCATAGCTAAGAAATGAAAAAAATTAGTGTTCCTATCACCCTCTTTGAGCCATTGAACACAAGATTTTTGTTTCCAAAAAACCTCTTCCCTTTCCATCAGATTCTTCCATTCTGAAGATAGACTTTTCTCTTCTTCTAAGGTTCCCTCAGAGTCATCCCTCGATCAATCAATTTTTGAATAGCCTTGAGTTTTCCCATTATATTTTTCTTTTACTGGAAAACTTGCCCAAAACTGTATCTATTCTAGCCATAAACTTCTTGTTTAATGTGCTGGAGTTTCTTGACTATTCTAAACATAGGAGTACCTTGAATGGGAATATTCCACCATTGAGCCACGATTTGTCTAAAACCTTTGTGTTTAATCCACATAGCTTCAAAACGGAATGGAGGAGGTCCATGATGTCCTTGATCTCTCCAATTGAGGATAATCAAGCAATGGTCAGACATGGTTCTCGGTAGAGCCCGCGCATGCATATTCTAATAATCATTCTAGTTGCTTGATATCAGAAATCTATATAATTTAACCTGAATCATTTGATCTCCTCTTCTTCTATTGGTCCAAGTAAAATTTTGGTGCCACAGCTCTATGTCCAATAATCCCCAATCATTGATGAATTCAGCAAAGTCGAACATGCTGTCTGAGTAATCAATAATTCCACCCAATTTTTTAGAAGGGTATAAAGGTGTGTTAAAATCTCTGGCTAACATCCATTTAGAATTCTAAGGATTAATCCTGTAGCTACTCAAATCTATCAATAATTTACGTCTCAAAGCTCTGTTATTTGGTGCATAAACATTTACCAACATCCAATTCAAGGAATTCATGGAAAAATTTGTAATCAAAAAGTGCTTATGATGGGCCATAAGAGATCCTTGGATTTTAGCACTATTCCACATAGTGACAATCCCTCCTGAAGCCCCTTCTACAGGACTAATACAAAAAGCTACCTTAGGCCATATATAGTGAGCATTTTTTGCAAAATTCTCCTCATTCATCTTGACTTCTTGGAGTAATAGAATATCTAGTTTATTATCTAAAATGTAGTTTTTAATCTGAAACTACTTTGAGGGACTGTTAAATCCCCTCAAATTCCATGATGATATTCTCATTTAGAGAGTTTGGAGGGTTGGGACTCCAGTGTTTTCTATTTTCCACTGGCAATCTCCCTAACAATCTCTCTTTGTCTTGTTTCCCTTAGGGTTGGCCTCCCTTATTTGGGCTCGGTACCAACATCTGCATATTTTTTACCTTTCTAGTTCTTTTTCTTTGGGGCAACCCATTCTTCCTATTTATTGCTACCATCTTGTCCTACTACCCCTGTTCCCAAGTAGTTTCCTACCTGGCCTCCATCTTCCAGATCACAAAAAAAGTCTATATTTGACTGTGGATCTGGTACTCATTGAGTGTGACTTTCAAGTGTTAGTTCTTCCTGTCCAATCCTTGAAATTGTGTCATCTTCAATGACTTCCTTTAGCAAAAGGTCCCCTCCTGCCCCTTCCTTAAACATATTAGTCTATTTTTCTAAAGTGTAGACTATGTTAAATGTGGCCTTGTGAATGTCGTCAGATACTATATTCTCCTTTGGAATCTCTTTTCCCTCACTACTAATGATATCCTCCTTTCTCTTCTCCTCCTCTCCTTCTTCTATATCCTCCTGACTATCATCTAATCCTATATTTTTCTTTGGGACAACTTCACATTCACTGCTAGCGATAGCCTCCTTTCCCTTCCCCTCCTCTCCTTTTCTTGTATTGTCAGGAATTTCCACATTATTCTCTATTTCCTACTTGCTATTCACTTACTCCTCCTCTACATTCTAGGAATCCTCCTTCATCCCCCTTTGCTTTGCTTTGCATTGTGGCATTAGATGTCCCTTCCTCTTACATATTTGACATAAAGTGGTAGCATTCTCATTAGTAATTGGTTGAGTCCAGGTTCTATATTTAGAGTTAAGCTCAATGGACATAGGGAGAGTCTTATTAATTTCAACATTAACACAGAGTCTAGCAAACACACATCTAGACTTAGTTCTGGTTATATGATCTGAGGTGACATATTGACCAATAGAATTGCCAATGGCTGTGAAGATTTTTTCATCCCAAAATTTTAAAGGGAATCCTGGTAATCTTACCCAAGCAGGTGTTGTCTTATTCAGGTATGAGTTAGGATCAAATCCTAGTTTCCATGGGCATAAGGCTAGAGAATGTGGTCCAAACAGCCAGGGACCTCCAACAAGGGTAGTGATCATGTCCTCCCTATTCGTAAATCTAAAAAGGAATAGACCTCTAGTCATGGCTATGATTGAAACACTACCTTTGACTTTCCACCTAGATAGAATCCATCTTCTAAGCATTTCGATATTAGGATGGAAAGAAAAAAATTACCAACCAACATAAGGTCCATGGATGCCACTATTTCCTCCACCAGATCGTCTGGGATATTAAACGCCTTACCCTCTGAGAGAATAAGGAGGCTTGATATGCCTTTTGATGGACACATCTTTTCACCTAAGGGTGCCTTCTTCCATCTGTTTGATGCACTATCCCCTAATAGATTCTTGGACAGATCCCCAGAGGTACTGCTACCTGTAGTGACCTCCATTGGATCTGCGGTCTCGCCTGTTGCACTCAAGGGGCCCAACCAGGTGGGAAAAACTAGTTTCAAATATTGTCCACATGCTTCGCTCCTTCGCTCCTTTTTTCTCGCCGTCATGGTTTGCAATCTATGTTGCATTAAACTTTATACTTTAATTGTTGGCATAAGAGAATTTACTAAACTTATTGATGTGTGTTTTAAATGTTTTGTAACCTTTTGTTCATTGTCCACTTCCATTTCAAAATCATGAGTCTTTTTATAGATGTTGCATGGTAAGATATGTCTATGGATGTATTTGGTTGAAGCTCAAAACATGTTTAGAATGGATTGTGCCCCGTAAAACTATGAAAAGCTCTAATATAAATGAAAATTTCTAAAAAATGATATTTTTTAGTTAAAAATTATAATATGAATATTCACATAGTAAAATAAAAAATATATAATAAGAATATTGACACAATAAAATATAAAAATTAAAAACAATATAAGTCACAATAACCCACAAAATTTCAAGTAAATAAAATAAAATTAAAAAAAATGAAATCTATATTTAAAAAGTCATAAAATAAAATATACTAGATTAAAAAAAGATGTTAATAATAATTATTAAAATAATGAAAAATTAAATAAAATTGGTATAAACTATGAATGTTTCCTCTACACTACTATTTTAAATAAAGTAAAAAATAATAAAATATTCATATAAGAATATTTTGTTGTACTAATCATTTAAATGAAACTATATAATTAAAAACAAGATAAAAAAACAAACAAACCTAAATTCAATACCAAAACATTCGAATATGTAACTTTATTTCTTTTATTTTTCTAGAAAAATAAATTACTTTCATAGTTATAACATGTGAATTTATCATTCTCAAATAGTTTCACATATTATATACTCTCATTATGCTTTTTATCTTTTATTTCTTGATATTTTATTTACATTTTTTCTCTGATTTAAATAATCACTACCCAAAAAATATCTTAAGCACTAAATAAATTTGACATAAGAAAACAAACAAACCTAAATTCAATACTAAAACATTTGAATATGTAACTTTATTTCTTCTATTTTTCTAGAAAAATAAATTACTTTCATAGTTATAACACGTGAATTTATCATTTTCAAATAGTTTCACATATTATATACTCTCATTATGCCTTTTATCTTTTATTTCTTGATATTTTATTTACATTTTTTCTCTGATTTAAATAATCACTACCCAAAAAATATCTTAAGCACTAAATAAATTTGACATTCAATAGTAAGACAAATATTATTTAGGGTATTTAAGATATGCATATATTTCTTTAACATATATAACTATACAACATATTTTTTTCATAACGTATTGTGTAAATTGAATGCTCTTAACATATTATATTATTTACTCTTCTAAGACATATTTTCTCTTTAACTTCTATCTACATTTTCTCCTTTCTTATATAATTTAAGATAAGATTTAGAAAAACCTTTAAACAATGATAATAAAAAATATAAATTTAAAATAAAGTAAATTTTATAAATAAGATCAATAAATATGGTATGTATAAGAAAATTCAATTTAATTAATGAGTATAATTGATCAAGTACTATTTAAATGATTTATAAAACATAAAAAGTTGCGTCTTTAATGTATTAGGGATTAAAATTAATTGTAATTGTAAAATCAATCAATACATATATATTATACTATACCACTCCGCATAACATAAAATATTGTCCTCCAATTTCTATAAAAAATCAATATCTATATTTCTACCTATACCTATACCTAAATATTAATTTTTCTATCCTATGTATTATATCTTATATTATCTTAAAAAAAAAACTAATAGAATAGCACCGATCCCCACAAAAAAAATAATTTTACCAAGGGAGAAATTTCATCACTGCTTAGCTTGCTACATTTTAACATAATACATGAAAAGATTGATTTACTACATATACTTCTAGGTCAAGGTTCCGAGGTGATGGTATGCAAACACATTATAAACAAGTACAAGCCATGTCAAATAAATTAAATGGTTTCCATAATATCTCATCAAAATTTGAAGAAAGGTTAGAAACAAAAATAAATAAACTTTACGTTTCTCCACACTTTTCTGCACCAACTTGGAAGTCACCTATAAAGACATATCTTCATGATTTAATTTTGGTTTTTGAGGGCATGTTTTCATTATGTAGCACTTTTATAATGTTTTAAACTAATTTAAATAATATTTTTATCATACCTTCCATTTCATTTGCTTTATTGAAAGAATTATTTTCAAATTCTAGTGTAATAAGCACACTTAAACAATAAACGACATATGTATATGAAGGTTTAAAATCATTTCAAAGAAACGCATCAATAACATGCATGGTATAATAAGATTACTCAAAATTTATATTGATAAAGAATTTATGTAGATAACTACAAAATTATTTTCTTTTATGTTAGATTTAGATTATGACATATGTAATTATTTTTTTCAAAATTAAAGTTTTCTTGACTTTATCATCAAAAAAATATGAATTTATATAAAAATTTGTCATATTTATTTTACTTGTAAATAAAATATAATATATTATATTAATTATTATTATTTGCATAAAAGGTGGTTAGTATATTGATCAACATCCCTTGAATACCTTCCGAACTGAGGTTTGTGTTTCAAAACCTATCTTTATACATTAATAGAGGAATTTGGAAACTATAATGTAAGAAGGGAACTCACACAGTAAATGACACATGTATATTAAGGTTCAAAATTGTTTTTAAGTAACACAAAAATATAGATTAATCAAATTTTATAATGATAAAGAATGTATATAAAAGATAATTATAAGATCGTCATAATTATTTTTTAGATTTATATTATGATACATATTTACATTTGCCAAAATTCACTTTTTTTTGACTTTATCATCAAGAAATGTGACTTATATATAAATAAGTATTATGTAGTCTACATTCAATTTAAAGTTAATAGATTATGATAATTATTATTATTTTCATAGGATGTGGTTGATAAATCAATCAACATCTATTGAGTTTCTACTAACTTAAAATCGGTGACTCAAAACTTACGTGTGTGTGTATATCATCCTTGTAGAAATAATAAATGACATTATTAATTACAATAAATAATTAAATCAATAAACTAATTTAAGACCAATCCAAAAAAATTAAGATTGTATGCATAGATCTTCCTCCCTCAACCCCTGATGAGAGGGAATTGTTAATAAAATAAAAAAGAATGTTTAACTAATCCAAAAAAATAGTATGTTAATTATTTAAAAAATAAATAAAATAAAACCTTAAATTATTATATAGAAGAGGAATAAAATGAATTTATATATGTTTAAGAATGTCAAAATATTAAATTAAAGAACATGTAACAATAATACCTTTAAAAAAGGAAAATGATCAAACCAATCTATTTTTATAACATTATAGGATCTAAATATTATGTGTGGTTATAAAATATTTATATGAGTTAAAAAAATATCACACGTGTGGTATGTAAGAATGGATTATGTTGTTTATTAAAAAGTTTTTACTCATGATAAATATGACAAAAAAAATGTTCATAATAGATTCACTGATATATTTATTATCCTGATTTTATATTTTGATGATATGTTATTGGTTATGTGAAGCATTCCCATACCCATTTATGAGACTCATAAATAGTCTCGTATACTTGTATAATCCTTTTCTAACTTTTTTTTTTTTTTTTTTCGGTTAATAGTTTGCACACACGCGTGCACGCACACACGCACGCACGCACACACACACACACACACGTGTGTGTGTATGTGTGTGTGTATGTAAAATATACTTATATAGTAAATGTATTAGTTCATAATCATTTTAGTTGACATACTTGTAATTTTTGATTGACTGTACTTCAGAGACATAGAGAACCTATAACAACTAGAAACAACCCATAACCATTAGCCACAATAACTTGCATAAACTAGCCAAGTGCACCCACAACAACTAATATATGTAGACATTTTTTAGAACACAATGAAATTATGACTATCATCTCCAACCATCTTCCATCTCACTCTGCAATCTCCAATAGTCTATAACATGATGATATTTTGTTATAACTCTATGAGAACACTATTGGACCATGCTTTCATTATTAGATTATAGGACCTTATGGTTTTAACCATCACAACAAATTTCTTGCCTTCATTTGATTTATGTCATTTTATAAGATCTTATGGTTTCAACCATTATGCACTTATTCAAATAATAAGCACTTGCCTTCCCTATACAAAGAAAATGGTTGTAGGTGATTACTAGCTTAACATGAATGAGTAAGAGTGACAGAGTTATTATAATATTTTTACTTTGTTTTATCAATAATTTTATTTCTAGGTTGACTAACTTCACTAATTAAATCAAATTAATGTAGGTTAAAGCATCAATAATCAAGGAAGGGATCTAAAACACAAGTCAAACCAAGGAGGTCTCACTTGTGAGGAGTTATTATGAAGTTATTATGACATTCCCATATTTTAAGTAGATATTTCAATCTAGTTGTGTTTTTTCATTATATCTAAATGTGTATACATATTCCATAGTTGACTTCATTAGAATTAGGTTTTTTATATGTGATTTACAAAGTACCTTTTGATTCAATTAAATTGATATAAGTTAACACATTAATAAGCAAGGAAGGGATCTAAAACACAAGTCTAACAAAGGAGTACCCACTTGTGAAGAGTTATTTTGATGATCTTATCTTTTAAGTAGGTATTTATATATAGTTTTGTTTTTACCTTATATCTTTGCATTTGCATCTTTGGTTTCCCTATTTGAGTTCATTAGAATTAATTTTTTATATATGATTTACAAAGTATATTTTGATCAAGTATTATTGGGCCCAAAATACGTCTAAGTATAGGTTTCGTACTAACATAAAAAATATATATAGACACAAGGAAATCATTTGTCATGATGATTGTTTTATCATCTAGTGGTGCTAGCTAACAACTCCTTTTTGAATCTATCAGCATTGGGAAGTAGGTGCATAGGATAGTGATTGCTCATTAAATATAAACATAGTGGAGATGGTGGGATGTGTACCTCCATCTCTAGCTAAATGATCAATGTGCTCCATTTCCCATGATCATAAGATGATCTGAAGCTCTATAAAAATGAGCTGAGTTTAGTTTGAAAGGAGATGATTGGAGTAGTGAAGCTTGGGTAAATTGGTTCCAACTACTATTATTTCTATTAGACTTAGAATTAGTTTAGGACACTCTTATTTCTCCCCATTGTAATGCGCAATCTTTCTTGTGAGTGTCTAAGCCTTTAATATCTTGAGTCAAGCATTTACTTAGTCTATATTCACTTATATATGTATTGTTGTTGAACTTAATTAATGATGAATATTTGTGCAAGGTTTAATGGATTGAATGCTTGATTCTATAGAATATATGTTGAGATATTGTACACTTATAATATAACTCATCTATGGCATGCCTGTAGCTCTTGTGGACCGCAACACCTGATAGAGGAAATTCTCTAAGTATGGGAAAGACCATGTGCCTTGCAATGATACCCATGCTTAAGTAAAGACCTACACTTAAGTCCCTCAACCAGATACCTAGTTTCCCTTCAAATTATTGAATGCCCGTAAGCTAAGGTTACCAAAGGAGTACACCCATGAATCTATAATTTTCATTGCACTAACCAAGGGCTTGAAAGATGATTTACACCATGACACAACTAGCCCAACATAGACCCTGATCCCTTCTCCACTATGCTTCATGTAAGAAATAAGGATTGTGCATTATGTAAAGTGATTCCATAACAACAAAGTGTTAAATGTTGAGTACCATAAGAATATTCAAGGCCTACATCCCATTGGAACAAGCCTAAATCCAACCTGAAAAACTATATAAGTGTATGACTAGGCCCATGACCAAAACACCTACTTTTATACAACATTTTTGTTTCATTATTGGGAACTTATTGAATTTTGTTGTTGTAATGGTGCATAAGGATAATGATTTCACACTCCCTTGATAATATTGAGCATTAGCTATAAAAGGTGGAAGATAGCTTTGCATTAAGGCATCCAAATTGTAGAGAACAAAACCCAAAAAAGTGGGTATAGAACCACTCGTATGATGCCCTATATGAGGTTTTATTTTGTGAACTACTAGAGAAAGTATACTAATGGTTGGCTCATTATGTGACACACATAATTTTAATCTATGGACAATGCCTCGAGAGGATGAAAGAGTGCTTAGAGAGGCTTGAGAACTTCAATGTTACTTGGACCAGAGCCACAAACAAATGGTGGTAAGAGGCACTAAAATAATACATGCTTGAGTTCATAGCATCGATATACTCATACCCTAATAAAGTAAAATATCAGTTCTTACATTAACCCAGAGGCACATTTGTGAAATAGATTGACACCAAACTGAAGAAGTTGATTTTTGATTATGGCTTTGAAATAGTGATGATGGAAGGCTAAAATCCTCTCATGTATGAGTAATGCAATGGGGAAGAAAGAGACATCTAAGTGAGGCAAAATAGAAAGGGATGAGTAAATTGACAACTAAGAGCTCAAGAGACATGATTATAAGAAGAGGAGGCATAAAATGATAGAAGATTTAGAAATTGGAAGTGTTGAGAAGACATATAGTGAGTGGGAAGGGCATATGGAAGGATCTCTTAAATGGAAGTCATGCCTAAAGGAAGAAGCCCTTGCGACCATGGAACAAGCTCCATGGTTGACTAGTTAGTATTTGAGGTTGCTTTAAAACTTGACCATTAGAGATGCTTCAGATTCACCTACCCCCTTTGATCCTATGATGTAATCTCATGCATTGGATCGACCATATAAAGATAGAAGATTGATAATTGACCTCATTATCAACTTAGACATTAACCAATTTATAGATTCAAACCAAAAATTTATGATTAAATAAGTTATCCCTTACGAAGAGGTAAGTGAAAATACCTCTAGACCTCGAGGTGCTAGCCCAACTAGATAGAACATGAGTGAAAGTACCCTATTTCATCCAATATTAGCTTCATATCCTAGGTAATATCCCATAGGAAGTGGCCCTAAACCACTAGTCAATAGTACAGCAGCACCATATTTTACAGTGCCAAAAGTAACCATGGAACCAGTGCTTGGCCTAGTGATTGGTGGTCTTGGAATACCAATTCTAGGATAAGCACTAAGAGGACAAGCACCTCAGGTATCAACTGCTCTCCTACCCTATATTTATTATGAGATGTCCATGCACCAACCTAAGTATCAAGGCATGGATAATGTCATACAGAATGTACTCAAAGTGTGAATTACAATGGTGTGCTTAGGGAATAACTCAGTTCAAGTACAAGGCAACCTAGTTTGCGATAACCTTATTTTATTGTGCTCATACTTTGTATAGGATGTTTGATCCTAAATAGGCTCTGGTTGATTATAACACCCTGAATGAACCCTTATTGAAAGAGTTTGATATAATTATGTTTGAGTAGTAGAGCATTTTCACACTCAAGGAGATCAACCAGGGATTATTAGAGAGCATACACTTATATGATGCTAGATTCAAGACTCTTTTTTCTAAGATCCCTTATGATATTCACCCCTCCCAACATGCATAATGGTTTTTTGGAGGATTACTAATACCTTTCAAAAGGCCATTATCCATGAAAATTTTTATAGACCCTCAAGAAGTGCTTGAATCCATGTTCAAGGCCGAGATGATTGTGAGTGATGATATAGGTATTAGCCCATTTATGGAGGTGTAGATTATATCTATGGTATCCCAACTATAAAATCTAACCACTAGATCATCATATGATTCTCAAAGCAGGTTATGGTTCACTGATTTTAGGATAGAGGGTCATGATAGGAACAACTACCCTCAAAGGAATATGTACCAAATGCTTATCAATTATTAAGTTTATCATAGGGTGTATGATGTTTAAAATTGTACTTTATTACAATAGTTAGTTAGGTCATCACAACCCTCTATTTCATGTTTTGTGATACCTACCCTCACACCATAATTGACTACCAAGTAATTGATGAGATGTGCCAAAACATGGAGAAAGGTTCATGATAGGAAAATACAACAATTAAAGGGTAGTTAAACCAAGGAAATGAGGGTTATGGCCAACAAAATGCTAGTTATGGGAATCAAAGAGGAACTAGAGGACAAGGTAAAGGATGTAGTGGAGGAATATTCCCACCATGATTATGTTACAAGTGTAAGTCGATCAAGCACTATTAGTGTGATTGCCTAATGAATCTAATGTGTGGGTATTTTTTAGGACCACATTTGGTCAAGAAATGCCATGACTTATACAAAAAGCTAACCTAAGGTAGGACTGGAACTGACAAGGTGAAAAGATGATCAAACATAAGCCTAAAGAGGTGAAATGGGCTCCAAAAGTGCAACCAACATGCATGGAGTCAATCAAAGTATAAGTAACTACTCAAAGTGGACTCACCACTCAACTGCCACTTATACCAATACTAGAGTTGGACTTATAATATAGGATGTTGAGCCACACTAAGTGCATTACATAACTAAAACCTAAAGTCCTACCTTATTTAGAACATGAACACCAAAAATATGTACTGTAGCAAGCCATGAGTGTGATCCAAAACCTATAAGGAGAGATCCAATTGGTGCAATATTTAGAGGCAAAAGCTACTGCCTCTCACAAAAAGTAGGATGGATAAGATGTAGAAGTATAAGAGCTAACAAAGATCTTGTGCATCCTATAAATAAAAGGGATATTACCTCTATTAAAGAACATATTTCTAGAACATGCAAGATAGTAGTCAGTTAAAGTCATCACACCATGAATGGAAAGGGCAAAAGAGGTTAGTCATACATATAACATGGAGTATGACCAAAAAATAGTTGTGAATTCCACCATCGATGGATCGTCCATCTATGAGGTATTGATCAACACTGACATCGAGGTTAATATCCTAACCAAGAATGCATGGGAAAAGATGGGCAGGCCATCCTTGATGCCTTTTCCCCATGTACTCTTCATGGCCAACAAGACTTGAGTGCATCTTATTGAAATTCTGAAGGGTGTCATTATAGATATTATGGGCACAAAATTCCATGCTGACTTTGAAGTTATTGAGATGGTTGAACATGATAACTACCTAGAACTTCTAGGAAGGCCTTAGTGCAATACTAATAATGCAGATATTTTCTTCAAGAAGTGGTATATGACATTTGAAAATGGTAAGGAAAGGGTAGTGAATCCCCCTTTAAATGACTAAGGAACCCCCAATGTGAAGAGCATTGATTTAAAGGATGAAATCAATGATATATATAACATCACAACACAAGGTACCAAGAATCTTAACCCTTCTAATCAAGGAGTGCTCTCTTAGGAGGATGGGTAGTCAGTGTCAAACACCACTGATGTCACTTGTGATTGATGGGTTGAAGAGGCTTATGAGGCTACTAGTTGTAGATGCCACTTGGTGTGCACAAAAGTACTGAAGCTTGTGAATATTGATTAGGTTTCAATTGATCACAATTTAAAATAATGGGTCCCACATAAGAAGGAGAAAGGAAAGAGGGTACTTTGCCTAAGCAAAGGCAAGCTTGTAATGCTCCCAAAATTTTAAGGAAGTAACCCTATGGAAAGGTATGTCCATGACCTTGAAGCATGCATCCCTAAAGAGACATACATAATGAACACACTAGTATATACCTTGAGAAGCATTACCATGCATTGGTGGGTAGTGCAAAGGTCTAATTTGCCAACTTAGATAGAGTTAAAAGTGGCCATTTACACTAGATTTAGGAGGAGTAATGAGAACCTAGATATCTTAGCCTACTCTGGTGACTTTGATCTCATGGTGCATGTGCACCTATGTGAAGAGACATAGACTGATTGGGGTATGATTGCCCCAAAGAACTTATGGGTGCACACATTTTATAGGACTTTTAAGAGATGGGAATGAACATGGTTTATGGTCAATGAGATGTTTTGAGAGATAACTAATTGGAAGGTCCTTAAATAAAATTTTGTGCACCTTTTCTCCTTTTCCTCATAAAACTTGGAGTTGGTCAAGCCACTACAAGTAATTTAGAGGGTAATGTTGAAGGACACTACCATCCTTGAGGAGTGCCTAAAAGACATGTTAAAGGAAAGTGGTTGGCACTCCCAACTTTATTTAAGGATAAAATGCTCAATAATGACTCAAGCAAAGAAGATGATGAAACTTGAAAGGAAAACTACTAGAAAACACTAACTACTAGAAGAAAGCTAATGTGAAAATTAGATTATAGTACTCTCAGTGAAGAATATCCCACTCATCTTTTCCTAGAGATAATGGAGGGAACTTGATAAGTCAAATAATCATATTAGGATAAGAATGAACAATACCTTATACCACTAAATACCATGAAAGTGGACATAAACATAGAAAGAGAGCCAAAGATGGTTACTTTAGGTGCCTATTGGTCTGACATAGAGATGGAACATATCATCGGCATCCTAAAATAGTTCCAAGATTTGGTCCCTAGAACTTATCAAGATATGAAGGGCACACACCCATGCCTTGGGAAAATGAGCATAAATCTAATTGATGATGTAAGCATGATAAAAAATGCCCCAAAAATATGAATCCCAACCTTTGTGCCAAGGTTAGAATAGAGATCAATGTAATGCTAGCTATAGGGGTCATTTACCCTATGTAAAAGTCCAAATAGGTGAGTCTGATGGTGATAAACATCAATAAGTATGGGTGAATTTTCATTTGCATCAATTAGAGAATGTTGAATACCACTTGCATCAATGACCCCTTCCCAAATCCATTCACTGATGAAATTCTGAAAGGCATCACAAGTTGCAAGATCTACACCTTCGCTGATGGGTTCTTTGGCTACCACCAAGTCTAGATTGAGGAGGAGGACAAGCCCAAAACAACCTTTGCAAGTAAATGGGGTTTTTTTTATTATAACATGAAGCCCTTTAAACTCAAGAACATGTTAGTCATGTTATCCATAGTAGTAATTACCATGTTCAAAGTCTTCATCCATAGGTTCCTCTAGGTTTACCTAGATAATTGGATGGTGTATGGCCTCATCAAAGACCACCATGACAACCTATGACTAATGTTTAAAAGGAGAAAATAACTTTAGATATCCTTAAAACTAAAAAAGTGCATCTTCATAACACCATTTGGAACCCTACTCAGGGACATCATCTCTAAAAATCTGAAACAAGAAATTTTGAAAGAATAATCCCAAACTTTTAAAAATGACCAAAATGTATATTTTTATAATGAGCAAGAGAAGATGTGAAATGTTTTTCCTATTTATATCTTGTAGGTTGCCAATGATGAAACATACATTTTGAATAAAGAAGCTCTAACCTTTAGTGTTTTTGGTTTTTCATACACAGATACTCAAATTGTCAAACTATTTGTTCAAAATCCATTTATTAAAGTCAAAACTACAGTCTTAACCTTATCCTTAAATACCGGTTATGTATTTGATCCTAATTATGGTAAATATTGGTGTGACCCCTATAGGCTTTGATATGAGCACATTATTCTATGAACTTTAATAATACATCTACCTATACATATTCCTTGTATATGATACATGGTTCTATTCATAGATTATAAAGTTGTATAATTGTGAGGTAGTTACTGGTTTATATTCTTCACTCACCTTAGAGGGGGGGATATTATTTAGGTCATGTCATAGAGGCATGTTATCCAAACTTTGAAATGTTTTCAAATTCATTGGAGGGTTCCTTTGGAAGCATGTTCTTCATACTTATTTAGTATTTAGCATCTCTAGATTATAGTAGGGACATGTTTTGGAAACATGTTATCCACATTGCTAATTATATAATTTTTTTGACTTCTCCATATTTAGTGGGGGAATGCTTTGGAATCATGTTATCCACACTTACATGGTTTTATAAATTGGAAAAAGAACACAATTATATGATTCAAATTCACATTTGTGGCATAATTCTATGTATTGATAGCATTGTTATACATAGTTATAACATGAGACATATCTACATTGCATATGCTATGTAATTTGTGCCTAATATTAAAAAAACCAAATCAATTTCATATTCCAAAACTCTTTTTTCTATTGTTACCACATTAAAAACTTTTTTCATATTGATACCCCTGTCAGACTTTTACAGACTTTATTGAACTAATCTACTATAGTAGTTTGTTCACATTTTGGTCTATTTGAGGTGATTAAATCACTCAATATTTACAAGTTTTTATGTTTTAATTGATTTTATCATCCAACCTCACTATGTTATAAGTATCATTAGGTTGCGTAGTTGAGTTAATTTCAACTGCCAGATGGCAGCTTACCTTTGCTCCAAGGTTAGAGGCATCTCTCTCTCTCTCTCTCTCTCTCTCTCTCTCTCTCTCTCTCTCTCTCTCTCTCTCTCTCTCTCTCTCTCTCTCTCTCTCTCTCTCTATATATATATATATATATATATATATATATATATATATATATATGAACTTTTAATATTTACCTATATTTTTCTTAATCTTAATTTTAGAGCCTTACAATGATACATCTTATTTCAAATCAACTTGTTAATAGGCAAGGTGATAACATTGAGATACAAGTGTACTCTAAAAAATTTCTCTTCTAATTTAAATATGTTTCAAGTAATTTCAATTATATATTATATTCTCTTATTATATATTGACATGCTCTTGGTTGTAGGTTAGTCACCAATAAAGCACTCAAGTTGGGCACACACAAAAACAAGGTGTGTTATACACACCCAAGTACACATTCCTTTTCTTTAAACTATAAATTTCATTAATAGATTAAAATTGGGGGAAATGTAT